>QRDG01001955.1:34096-344385 GCA_012064385.1 Puccinellia tenuiflora
AATAGTAAAAGAAAGGCCCTTTGTAGAGGGAAGCAGGGATTAATCATGTGCTAGAGCTTTTGAATTTTATTAAACAGAAGTAAAACAATTTTGAAACATGCATACTTTCATCAATGAATCTATAGCAAAGAAATTCGTTAGACCTCCATACCAAACAAGGATTTAGACTTGTGAGAGCGGCTCCCATAGAGGAACGAGAACATTCCTCTTTCTCCTTTGTTTATCACTAGCCACTGTTTGACTGATTTCTCAGGTACAATGTGTGAAGGAGATATTAATGATGGTTGAATTTATATTTTGCGGGCTGGGAACTCTTGGCCAGCTCTTGGAAAATTTAAATGAGCACGTAATCGATGCTCGTCAGGTGAAAGGGGGGAAATGACCTTGCTTGACACAGGATATAACAAACTTCCTTATTACTTCCTCTTGAGCTAAAAATAGAGACACAAAATGGAGCATTTTGAATGTTTAAAGGTAGCACATGAGAAATTTACTTGGAATGGCACAAAATACCATGCATGGGTAGGTATGGTGGACACAGCTGGAAAGATATTTGGCTCAAGGAGTTTGGATGCACAAGTAGCATTCCCGCTCAGTACAGAGTTTTTGGCTAGCAAAGAATATCAAAGCAAACAAGCACCAGCAACCGGAACAAGAATGACTATAGAACATACATTAAGCATAAACACAAAACTCCATATTGTCTTCCTTGTTAACCAAACTTTCATTTGATAAAAATACTTGACTATCGAACTTACCAGTATGAAAAACTATATAAATTCAAGCTTTAACGGTAGTTCTACATTAATGAGCCTTAACTTAAATAACTAGCAAGTTTAAACATTAACTCACTTAACATCTCAAAACAATTGGCAAGTATCAAGTTATTCAAACATGAAGATCTACGAGATTGTGCAAGTTTTTCATCATACCACTACCACATGCACGACATTCTTTTGCTCTAACCATCAACCAAGCAACCAAGAACAACTCTCGTAACAAATATAAGTAAATCATGATACGTCCCAGACGTATCTATAATTTTTGATGTTCCATGCTTGTTTTATAACATTGCCACATGTGTTTATTATAATTTTATATCATCTTATGGATTTATTGGACTAACCTATTAATAGTGGCAAAAGTGCACAATGTTCTTGTTTTACACTTTGATGTGTAGGAAAATTGATAAGAACACAAAAGGAGCCCGAAGGTGGAACCCTGAATCTTTCTCCACCAGATACTTTTTAAAGATGTCCCCGAACCGACCCGGAGACGACGTCAAATCAAAAAAAGCTTGGTCGCAAAAGTTTATGGAAATTTTCTGCTGATCGACGTGGACCTGGACTTCGTCCAAAATGGGGTCCACAGCAGCCAGACGGGGCCAGGGCGCGGCCCAGATGTCAACCGCGCCCGGGGGCATCTGGTCACCCCTTTCGCCGCCTTTTGCCGCCCGTCGGACTATATAATCGCCCCGTCAAAAGAACCCTAGGCCCCGACTACACTTTTTCCAGAAAAGACTCCGAGCGCGGCCGCCATCAAGCCCTAGTTTAGGGGATCAGAAGGTCCTGTTCCGGCACCCTGCCGGGATTGGGAATTGCCCCCGGAGCCATCTTCATCACCGTTGCTGCCTCCCATGATGCGCCGGGAGTAGTCCTTCATCGGGGCTGAGGGCTCTACTGTAGCTATGTGGTTATCTCTCTCTCCCATGGTGTGATCTTTATGTGATCGTGAGCATTGTTAGTACCGCTGAATTCTTATGTAATGTTATGCTACTCAATTGGTTTATCTAGTATAATTTCCGGAGTTATTGTTGACAACACAAAGTCTTGGTGACAGTGTGGGTGCGGTGTGTGACTCTTTGGATGATAGATTATCTAGAGTGATATTTACCATGGATTATTCTTTGTGGAATTGTGGTGTTTGTTTAGTCAGACTTTGAGGTGTGCTTTTGTAGACCTACGCATAGTACTCTTGTTTTATCAAGAAGAAGAATAATTCCGAGTAGCACTTGCTTGCTTTCAGTTGTGCTAAAGTGTTGAGAGAGATCCCTGATGGCGTGGATCACACGTTCGCTGGGAGACCCCAAGAGGAAGGTATGATGCAGCAAAGCGGCAATTTTCCCTTGATTACAAAACCAAGGTTGTCAAATCCAGTAGGACTTGGAGAAGGCTTAGCGAGGTGTCAACGGCGCCGTTAACGATAATTGACGTGGACCTGCACACAATCACAAACAAGTACTTTGCCCCAACGAAAACAGAGAGGTTGTCAATCTGTCCGGCTTGCCGAACACAAAGAATTAAATGTGCAAGTGTAAAATATGAAGAGAGTGAAATATGACCAGCAAGTAAATGATGATGAAAAGCTATTAAAACGGTTGTAAGCAATGTAGGAAAATAGGACCGGGGTCCACAGTTCACTAGAGGTGTCTCTCCAAAAGGTATACATGATGGGTAAACAAATTACATCATGGCAATTGACAGAATTGTGGGCGCATAGCAATGCTATCATAAAACAATATAGTTCACTGTTTCATCTAATATGGGCATTACGTCAAAATACATAGACCGTTATCCAACTACATCTATGACTAATAATCCACCCCGGGATCGCTATCCAGCATGTCACCCAAAAGTATTAAGTTGCAAGCAACAGATCATTGCAATAAGCAAAGTGCATAATGTAAGAAATGTAAATAACACAAGGAAATCACACCGCTGTTTTCTCCCTAGTGGCAACATCACATCTCTAGCCTTAACCGTTCCTGTCACCGAACTCAGACAAAGAGAGGCATGAACCCACTATCTAGCATAAATACTCCCTCATACAACACTAATAATTACTTGGCCAAAGCATCCACTAGCATCGGAGAGCATGCAAGATCATAGATAAAACATAACACAAAGATGAACAAAAGTAATGACTTCCACAATTCATCAGATCCATGCAAACACAATCATGTAGCAGTTACAAATAATATGATCTTGATCATGATAGGCAGCTCACAAGATCTAAACAATGGAGTACAAGGAGGAGAGACAACCATCTAGCTACTGCTATGGACCCGTAGTCCCGTGGTGGACTACTCACGCATCACTCCGGAGGCAGGCATGGTGGTGTAGATGCCTCTGGTGTCGATTCCCCTCTCCGGCAGGGTGCCGGGAAGAGCTGCAGAACCCTCCCGAACTAGGGCTTGAGATGGCGGCAGCCTCGGACGTCTTCTGGAAAATATGATCGGATTTTTTAGGGTTTTTGTGTCGAGGAAAATTTATAGGCCAAATGGTGACTCGAGGAGGTGGGCCACCGGTCTAGGTGGGACCCAGGCGCGGCCAAGCCCTGGGTCGCGCCTGGCTGGCGTCTGGGGGCTGTGGGCCCCCCTGCAGGCCCCCTTCTGGTGCCGTCTTCGTTTCATATTGGAAATAATTCCCGTAAATTTTCAGCGCAATCCGAGAAACTTCGCAGAACAACTTTTCTAAAACAAAAAGACAGCAGAAAATAGGAACTGGCACTAGGCATCTTGTTAATAGGTTAGTTACATAAATTATGCCAAAATAATATAAAACATTATAAAAACATGTGGCACTGATATATAATCAAGCGTGGAACATAAAAAATTATAGATACGTCGGAGTAGGTAAGTAATAACAAAATAATTTTTGAAGTGACATGCTACCAATCACAATCTTGTTCATGTAATCATGTAAAGCATATGAATGGAATGCATTGATCCAAAACAAAGGTTCATTGAATGAAACAAACAATGATTAACCAGGTGTAACATCTAAGAAAGACTTAACTAGAAAAGAGCACTTTGGAGATTTAAAAGCATAACACGTGACAATGATTGATATCTCACAAAGCAATATTAATTCAACAAAGGAGTTTGGCCAACACAAAGGAAGATTAAAGTTTTCAGCAAAGAGCTTCAAGTTGCAACTTGTTTATCTCAAGATAAAGTCAATACAAAGTTTTCACAGTTAGACACAAAGATAACATGAAGTAAAACATGAACCAAAGTTGACACCAAGTGATTGCTTGAGGAGTTAGAAGGAAGAGGAAGACTGACTCAACATAAAAGTAAAAGAAAGGCCCTTCGCAGAGGGAAGCAGGGATTAATCATGTGCTAGAGCTTTTATTTTTTTGTTTTTTTTGATAGAAGTAAAACAGTTTTGAGATATGCATGCTTTCGTCAATGACTTCACAGCAAAGAAACTAGCTAGTCCCCCATTTCAAGCAAGGCTTTTAGACTTTTGAGAGCGGCTGGTTTTAGAGGAACGAGTACATTCCTCTTTCTCCTTTGTTTCACCACTAACCAATGTTGAGCTGATTTCTCAGATTTTCATTGTGCGGAGGAGAATGGTGAGTTATATTTATATTTTGCTTAAGCCGCTCTCGGGTTAATTCAAGTGAGGACGTGAACCATCAACACCGGGTGAAAGGGGGGAAATGACCCTGCTTGTCACAGGTTATAACTAAATTCTTACTGCTTCCTCATGAGCTTAAAAACAGGGGCACAAAAAGGAGAATTTTGAACATTTTAAAGATAGCACATGAAAAAATTTCTTGGAGTGGCAGGGAAATACCACATGTAGGTAGGTATGGTGGACACAAATGGCACAGATATTTGGCTCGGGGCGTTGGATGCACGAGAAGTATTACCTCTCAGTACGGATTTTTTTGGCTTAGCAGGATATCAAGCAAACACATAACATCAACTTGGTTCAATGAATGACTACATATATACATCATGCATAACCACTGGACTTCACACCGTCTACCTTGTTAGCCAAACCAACTCTTTGCAAAAAGAATATCTAGACTTTGAGAGCTACCAAGCAGGACAAGCACCACAATTTTAAAGCCTTACGGTAGTTCTTACTAATCCATTATTACTAGACGATCAACAAATTTAAGCATTAATCTACTTCATATCTCTAAACAATTGACAAGTATCAAAGATTCAAGACAACGGTCTACAAGATTAAGCAGCACTTTTTAAAACACTTCCTACATGATAATTTCCACTTAACCAAACACCAATCAACTTATTTGAAACAAACAAAAAGGGTGAAGCAAACCAGAGAAAAACTTCCTAACTACAAAAGCTAATAGCTCTTAACAAGAGATGCTTGAAAACAAGAGCTAAAAGCATAAATAACAAAGGCTAAACACTCAACATATATAAGTGAAGAACATGAGTGTATAATGAAAAAGCGGAGCGTGTCTCTCTCCCAAACAACCATGCATGGATCCAAATTATTTCAAGGACCAGAAAACTAAACAAACAAACTGATGATCCAAGAACAGCACATAATGTGTAAAGGAATAAAAAATATAGTACCATGAGAGGAACCGATGATTGCTGATGAAGGATGCCTTGGGCATCCTCAAGCTTAGACGTTTGTAACTTCTTTAATATTTCAGAGGAGGGTCCATGGGGATCCTCCCCAAGCTTAGGCTTTTATTCCTTCTTGATCTTCCTTCATCACCTCGCACTTGGATACTTGAAAACTTCCTTCACGCAAAACTTCTAGCAACTTCATTAGAGGGGTTAGTCCACAAAAACAATATCTTCCTTCGGTACCAAAGCACATATCATGAGCTTATTTTTTTTAAACATTAGCTACTATCACAAAGGTCTAAGTAAAACTCTAGCTTTTAAAAAGTTTCACTTTGCCCGTGAAAGAAGCAATGCAAAACTAAGGACAAAATCTGTCAAAAACATAATAGACTGTAAAGATGAATTTTTTTGGGGCACTTCTGGAGCTCAAATAAGAAAACTTCAAACTAGAGAAAGGTAAACAAAACCCAGATGCTTGCTTTCAAAAAAATTCAGCCACATACGACGTTCTGTGATGTTTTGGATTTTCGAACAGTGAAGAACAGAAATCTGTTTCTGGACAGCAAACTCACCAATTAGTCTTCCTCTCTTTAGAGACTATTCTTGGCACCAAAAACCAAAACAAAAGATACAAGGGAGATGCTACATAAGTAACATCACCCAAAACTCAAAGAAACCAAAAATAAACAGAAGGTAAAAATAAAATGGGTTGCCACCCATAAGCGCTTTTCTTTAACGCCTTTTAGCTAGACAAAAAGGGCAAATTCAAGTTTTATCACTTTCCTCAATATCAAAATCATTACCTCCTTCAATGAGCTCATCTTTTACCTTAAAAGGGAAAAACAACTTCCGGTTAATGGTAGAATTGATCTTCATAAATCCATATTTAACATTAATAAAGCACTCAAGAGCCTTAAGGAAAGACCTCCCTAAAACTATATTCCCTTGGGATTTTTCTAAGATAATAAAGTCAGTGGGGAACATTTTATTTACGAAAACAACAGGGATTCCATTGGTTCTCCCCAAAATCTTAGAGATAGTCCCATTAGCATGAGAGTGATAAAGTGGGTAATCTATCATACTCTTGTAGGTAAGAGAATAATACACCACCTTTGGCATGATTGAAGCCGTGGAACCTAGATCACAATAAGCTAGAAAGTTTTGGTGATCAATTTCAATTTTAATAAAAGGTTCCTAATAATTTTTCATTATAGCATGGGGTTGCTTAACTTCCGAGGTGCTCTCTTTTTCATTCATGGCAAGATCATTTAGAGTTTTCTCCATCTTATCTAACTTTTCAATAACCTTATCAGTTTTATCCATCATAGGGAAAATAGCTAGCCCATTTACTATTCTAAAGGCTTTAATTGCATCATATTCAGAGAAGGTTTCTCCTACCATATCATCCAAAGCGTGTTGATACACAGATGTAAGACCAAAGTAGAAAATTTTTAGGAGAACACTAAATTCAATTCCAGGCTGCATTTTCTTGTAACGTTCTGAAATTCTTTTCCAAGAATTTTTAAAACTCTCTCCAAACTTTTGTTCAAAGGTAAGTATCTCTCCCAAAGATGTCATATCCGACGGACTAGTCATGACTACAAGGTAAAACCGAATTAACAAGGTGCTGGAATTTTTAATTTTTTTTGTGCTTACCAGTTTTAGAGCAAAAAAAGGCAAAACAAGACTAACAAAAAATATACTAGGCAAGACAATAACAAAGTAAAGTGAAAGGATGTGTGAAACTCCCCTAGCTGAAGCTTCTAAGTCCCCGGCAACTGCGCCAGAAAACAGGCTTGATGGCGTGGATCACACATTCGCTAGGAGACCCCAAGAGGAAGGTATGATGCAGCAAAGCGGCAATTTTCCATTGATTACAAAACCAAGGTTGTCGAATCTAGTAGGACTTGGAGAAGGCTTAGCGAGGTGTCAACGGTGCCATTAATGATAATTGACGTGGACTTTCACACAATCACAAACAAGTAC
The DNA here is from genome assembly GCA_012064385.1 of Puccinellia tenuiflora. Taxonomy (NCBI): domain Eukaryota; kingdom Viridiplantae; phylum Streptophyta; class Magnoliopsida; order Poales; family Poaceae; genus Puccinellia; species Puccinellia tenuiflora. Next base: position 41,424 of record QRDG01001955.1, read on the forward strand.
TTTGCCCCAATGAAAACAGAGAGGTTGTCAATCTCTCCAACTTGCCGAACACAAAGAATTAAATGTGCAAGTGTAAAATATGTGTAACAACCCCACTTTTGGACCCTGAAAATATGAGTAAAATTTTCACTTTTTGCATCTCATTTGCATCATGGCATATCTATTCAAATTGCTTCACATGAAATAATAAGGAGGCAACAATTGAGAAACCAAATATGATAGTCTGAATGTTGAACAAACTCTCAAATCAAATTCTCATATTTGTCCAGGAGGTTCCTACAACAACAAATATAATTGTTGCTAAATTTAATGCTTTAGCAAAATTCAAATTGTTGGGTAAAACCCTAAAACACAAGAGAGCAACTTCTGAAATGTTACCACAGCAGATAAATTCAAATGGGCTGCAAATTTATCACAAGTTCAAAATAATATATTATGGCTCTAAATTTTTCCAGAATTTTACAAAATGTTTAAGGGCCTCAATTAAATGTCCAAAGTTGCTGGAATTAAAGAGTTTGGAAAAAAAAATAAAACACTGACAGTGGGTCCCCACTGTCAGCTCCTTCCTCACTGTGGGCTGTGGCGATAGGGAGAACCCTGGCGCCATGGCCGCCCCACCACGGCCTCCACCGCGCCCCTCTTGCTCCCCTGGCCCCCCATGGAGGGTAAAGAGGACCCCCTCGACCACCTGCCTCTCCTCCCCTCCTTTTTCTCCCCCTGCAGCAACCCTAGCACTGGCCGCCGCGATGCCCGAAACCTAGCTGCGCGCCGCCGCTCGTCGCCGACGTTGGAGACCTCCCGGAGCAGATCGAGCTGGGGCAAAAGCTCGGCCTCCTTCTCATGTTCCTCCTCGCCCCAGCAATCGGACCGGGGAGCTCGGGATCATCGAGTTCTTCTCCATCTCCGCCAAGCCGGCCGCCGAGCACGCTCCCGTTGTTGTCAGCCCTCCTCCGCCTCCGCCAAGCCCACCAGCACGCTCAGGGTGAGCTCACGGTCCTCGGAGACATCTTCCCCTAGCCTTTCCCCCTCTGGTTCGCCGGATCATTGTAGACCGAGACCGCGCCGCCGCATTAGCTCGTCGCCGGCGCCCTTCCCGGCGACCATTTGGTCCATACCGCCGCCACCAAGTTGGCCTTCGCGCGTAGATCACACCCGTGCCCTCCATTAGGCCTAGGTCGACGTGGATCGACGGATGCATGACCGGCAGGCCGCCGGCCGCCGTCGCGTCGCGCCGGTCGTGGCGTCCCGCGCCCGGGTCAAACCTGCGAGTGGCCCTCCTGGCCGACGTGGACGCCAGCCTGGCCCGACCCCGCCAGTCAGCCTCTATGGTTTAGCACCGGCCCGGGTGAAAAACGTTCGGCCCATTTTTCTGGAAATTCAAATAAATGGCAGAAATTAATATGAACTTTGAAATGGCATAACTTTTGAACCACAGGTCCAAAAATTACAAATAATATGTCAAAATGCTCAGCAATAAAATGTCTATCTGTTAGTACCATTGGTTAATTTAATTTGTCAAAATAAATTGCCTTTACTTGCTGAATACTAAAATGGCAGAAATAATGTTGATTTTGGAAATTGCATAACTTTAGTTTTACTTGTCCAAAAATTGTGTTCAATAGCTCAAAATGATCAGTGGACAATGGACTACCACTCTATGCCATTTGAGAGAGTTGGAGAATTAAATTTTGGTGCTGTTTACCAAAATTACTAAAATGGCAGATTTAAATCAATTATTGGGAATATCATAACTTGGTGAATATTAATTCAAAATTTGCAAATGATATACCAAAATGACCAGCAAAGCAAATGCTATCTACCTGTGTTAATATCACAGCATGCAAACAAATTTTCCTTTGATGTTAATTTCGAATTGGTTAAAATGAGTTAAATTGCATAACCGTTTAAATCACCGTTTCTTCACCGTTAGTCGGAAAAATGCAAACGAAGTACCGAAATGATCAGTGGGTTAATACCTATCTACTAATGTCATTTTCATGCATTTAGGACCCATATTTCAGTACTGGACGTTTTGATAAATAACGCAAATCACTAAGTTAAAGATGGAGTTTTAACCCGTTAATTGTGATATTTAATTTAGGGGTTCCATTTAACTTGTGGGACATGCCCAATACCTTTTCAATGCATAATTTGACCATCTCATCATGATTGTGCATTGCACCTTGTATTCGTGTTATTTATTTCCTTTCTTGTATTGTTTGTGTTTCGGTAGATTCTGGAGTCGAGGTTCCACCACAATACCTTGACAACCAGCGCGACCAGTACTACCAGCAAGACAAGAGCTAACCTAACCTTCTTGGCATATCTCTTATTACCCAAGTATTTTATCCACCATAATATTGCATTCGTTTCTAGCAACAAGTTTTGGTCAGTATATAGAGTATCCTATCATTGCATGCTCCCTGAACCATTACCTGTTTCCACACCTATGAACCATAGGTTGATGTGTTGGCCGGAGATCAATCATATCTGTTGTATGTTATGCTTAGATATGCTTAGCCATGCTCAGTCGAATGCTTAAGTTGTCCGTTGATTATTTCCATAATTGTGAAGTGAATGGAATGTTCGGACAGTGGTGGAGACTTGTGTTGATAATTAATTGCTAAGAAGGCTGGGATGAGTTGCCATCGGGGAAGGTGTTTTGTCTCGTTCTGGCCCCTAGGTGTGAGTTCTTATCTCTTGAACCAAGACCGAGCGTGCTTCCAAAGGTGGTAGTATGGGCTCCTTACTAACCGAATAATTAGTGCGGGCGTATCCAAGGGTCCTCTAGTTTGCGCTTTCCATTTGCGAGTGTGTGGCTGAAGACGATGCTGAAGATGGTGATGATGGAGGTGATAGGAGTGGCGATGGGGCAGGGTGTTGAAATAGGCGCTGAACTTGTCTTGTCGTCACGATGACCCTTGGATAGTCTCATTCTTTGTAAAGGTTTAACCGCGCCTTCCCTGTCGGCTTTCCCCGGAAGAGAGCTAAATGATCAGGCAATGGGTCGGACGGTACCAATGGTAAAAATAGTACACCCCTGCAGGGTTTAATCTTTTCGAAAAGTCGTGTCCGCGGTTATGGACAACTTGGGAATAGATTATGTGATCATAGATAACCTGAACCTTTAATCAAATGGCAGCTAGAGGTTGCATAATCAACGTGTGCTAAAAGGTTCATTTCCTCGAGGGAGATTCGAGGGAGTGCCTTGGTGTAGATAAGTGGAGTTGCGGAATACAGTAGGTTCCCTGTGAACCGAAGAGAAAAGTGTTACCCTCTTATCCCCTTATGAAAATCTTCTGATTAGACGATGCCATGAGTCCTAGTCTTCGGAAGGAAAAACTAGCTTTATGCAAAACAACCACTTATATAACTTTGAAGCCTCCGTCAGCATCGGGCCTATATCGCCCTACTAATTCTTGCGAGTACGTCGTACTCAGCCTTGCTTTGTTGATTATTATTTGTTTCAGAGGAGGACGCCACCGAACTGGAAGGTGGGATCTATGTTGACTTCGACGAGTAGTCTGGGGTTCCCAGGTGGCAGCTTGGGACGGCATGGAACAGGCTGGCATGGTGTTAGCACTCGTTTTTGGCAGGTACCAGGTTCAGGAGTCCTCAGGAGGAATGGCGATTCGTTGGTGACTCGGTGGGGAGCCAGCCTGGCATGCCAGGAGTCGGTTTTGTGATAACCCGGATCACAGGTTCAAGCGCTTGCTCGGACTAACTCAAAGGGAAACCGGCGTGCCCAGAACCCTGCGGATCCAGAACCCGGTTTTGACAGAACCCGATTTAAAGGGACCCGACGCAGGCTAGACTTGAAGATTCTTGAAGATTCTAGAAGGCTGCATCGGAGAAGCCAGACGCGAGGAACTTAATGTTTGCCCAGCCCAAAAAGGGAGTCGGTGGAGCCAGAACGAGTTCAAGGTTAACACGGAAGGGCAGAAGGTGACTTTCCAAAGGAAGCCGAAGATGGACGCTTGGAGTCCAAGTCCAGTACGAAGCCGACCGAGACTCTTACCTAGTTTAGAGGTAGAAACCGATTTAATTATGAGTTGTAATCCTTGTAGAAGTCCAAAACTTGTACGGGAAGTCCAGCCGCCTCACTATATATGTAGGAGGTGACGGCCGATTGAAATTAAGCAAACAATCGACAAACCAATACTACTACTACCTTTTTACCCTCAAACCATTGTTCATGCTTCCGTTCTTCGGCGACTTTGCATAGAGTTTGCCAGAGATCGATAATCGAGCTTGGAGCGGTCAAACCGGCCAAGTTCAGCCAATCGTCGCCGGAACCTCCGACGGGGTCCCTCCCGAGGAACTGGGGCGTCTGGTTTCAAACGTGCCGAGTCTTTGTCTTGCGTATCGCGCTGAGACCCGGCCTCCCGCGGGGCGAGTTGCGGAGTATCTCCCCCGGCACCGCGGGTACACGAGGACGTGTTCGTGTGACGCGTTTACATCGCAACACACTTTTTGGCGACTCCGCTGGGGACAATCTCTAAACCTAAATCAGACAGCAATGTCCTGGTTCTAAGGCTACAGATCTGTCCGGCATCACCACCGACAACATCATCAAGCCTACTCTCAAGGACTTGTCGGAGACACAACGCCAAGGTCTGGATGAGTGGAAGAAGAAGAGAAGCGAGGAATTCGAGGCGCTGCGACTCAAGCGGGAGCAGGAGGACGAGGAGTTGTACTTGGCCAGCTTCAAGTTAGATCGGCAAGGTGTAACCGCGCCGATCAAGGAGCCGGAATATGTACCTCTGAACATCAACACTGACACACCCGCTGTAAGTAACAGTGTCTTTACTTCTGAGCAATTAGCCGAGATTCAATTCCATGTTTCACAAGGTACAAATACTGTTTATAATGCTGTCATGGAACTTGATGCTGCTAAGAGAAACACCATCCAAGGCCAAACATCGGACACACAACCGATGAGCCCAAACGGGGAGAACCGGGTTGTCAATACATTGCCCTGTCCGACTCCGATCCGAAGTTTACCCTACCCGGCAAGTCAGACGGGACCAGCGGTGCAATTGCCGGGACGTGAGTCGGTGCCGAATTCAAATTCGGCTCCTTGGACACAAGCCGGTCCCGTGATTAATTCTGCTCTTGTGCCGAGTCAATCGGCCAGTAGGGACGATTTGCTGGTCGAGTTCCAGAAAAGGTTAGATCAGATAGCCTATGATAGACTCGGGATTATGCCAAAGCATAGAACCTACGTTAAACCCTATCCCGAGTATTTCGATCTGCAACCCTACCCACCTGGCTATAGAGTTCCCGAGTTTTCTAAATTCAATGGGGTGGATAACAAATCGACATGGGAAAACATTAGTCAATACTTGGCTCAGTTAGGTGAAGCTAATCACGATCATATCAAAGTTCGCTTGTTCTCTTTGTCGTTGACCGGGGTTGCTTTTTCTTGGTATTCAGGCTTTAGCTCCTAACTCTATACACACTTGGTTTCACTTGGAGCGAAAATTTCATGAGCACTTCTATGCTGGTGAAGTCGAACTAAAACTATCCCATCTCACATCGGTTAAGCAGAAACATGATGAATCGGTATCCGATTATATCAAAAGATTTAGAAATACTAGAAACCGGTGTTATAGCTTGGCGATAACTGAGAGAGATATGGCCGACTTAGTTTTTAACGGGTTGAGAACGTATCTGAGAGAAAAGCTAGAAGGACACGAGTTCTCTTCTGTCGGTCAGGTTCAGGAGAAAGCTTTGGCTCATGAAAGCCGAGTCAACGAGTCCAAAGACTCGCATCGGATGAACAGGGGTCGGCTTAACGCTATCGAATATGATGCCGACTCCGGTGATGAAGCCGATGTATACGTAGCCGAGTTTGTTTGGCCGGGCAAGGCCAAACCCTATATGTGTGATGACTTAAAGCCGATTCGTAAGAATCGAGATGATGAAGTTAAATGTACTTTTGACGTAGGTAAATGTGACAGGATATTTGATGCCTTGTTAAAAGACAAAGTGATCCGAGTTAATCATGTCATGCCGTCGCCTGATGAATTAAGGAGGCGCGCGTATTGCAAGTATCACAACTCTTTCTCTCATGCTACTAATGATTGCAATGTCTTTCGTCGACAGATTCAATCGGCCCTCAATGATGGACGATTAAGTTTTGCTGGCATGGCCATTGATACACAGCCGTTCCCAATGAACGTGCTTGATCTCGAGGGAAAGAAAGTACTTCTTCGGCCAGAAGCGGCCGAAGCCGCTAATAAATCTAATGTGGTTATTGGTGAGCCCAGGAAAGAAGCCGACGTCAAGGAAGCAAGGAGAGAAGTCATGTTGATCCGGCAACCCGACGGAAAGGAGGTTATCAAGATCACTGTCAGGAACTCCATACTCGGGGGGCAACAACCACAAGCAAGAGAACCCGGAGACCGGGATCCAGAACTCGGGAGGCAACCTCGGTTCATGAAGCCCAAGAACCCGGAGGTCGGCAAATGGAAAACGAATCAAGTTGAGTACAAGCCAAAGAAGATCAAGCCGACTTTCGATATGTTGCTGAACAAGTACGTGCGCCAAGTCGGGTCTAAGGTAACTCGGCAATATGGGAAGCGACCGAGGTCACCATCTATTGAGAGGAGTCACCAATACCAGGAGTCGGCCGGGGAGTATAAGCGTCAAGTAACTCGGCAAACGATGCAGAGCCGACTTGATGTATCCCGGTGAATCCTCCTATTGGCGAGTCAAGGAGCAAGGGGCCAAGGCCATCAACATGGAGAAGAAGTTGGTTCCAGAGAAGTCATTGGTCATTGGGACACACGTGCTGAAGCTGAAGGACCCGGTTGTAGAGCCGGCAAATGATAAGCCGATACTTGCTATCGTGCCTAAAACAATATCTAGCAACCATGAAGCCGGGTCCAGCCAAACCGAGGTAGCTAAAACCCGGGATCCAAAATATACTCAGCCAAAGTGGTGTCCGCCGGGTATAACGAAGACACAGAAGCGGAAACTGCAGAGGGCAAGGAACCGGGAGATGACAGAGAAGGAGGCTGAGCAAGCCAGAAATGCCAAGTTCAACGCTGAAAGACCAATGGTGTCGGCTCAAGCATGGGTACCAAAGCCGACTCCTATAGCGACTCCTTTGGTAATTGCGCCGGGTCCTGCTGTGAGCAATGAGATAAAACCGACGCCTGCACCGGCCATTACTTATTCGTCATGGGCAGATGAAGTCGAAGCTGCAGACCTGGAAGCAGGGGAGGAATCGGCAAAGGACGAGTCAGATAACGAGTCGGCAAATGAGGAGTCGGCAGATAATTCGATGAACAAGGAGCCGGCAGAGGAGGAATCTGAAACGCTGGAGTCGGCAAATGAGGACCCGGTGGAGGACTTGGCAATTGACGAGTCGGCGGACCTGATGGATGACGAATTACTGGACTATGAGAGTACGCCGACTCGGGTAGGTATGGATATTAACATGGTATATTATTTGCCTGCTGAATTCCGTGCTGCAGAGGAAGAAGGTGAAGTAGCACAGCTCAACCTTGGACCCAAGAATGCCGTCTTCGAGAAACCTGAGGGACCGGTGAAGCACCTGAAACCTTTGTACGTCAGAGGACATATCAATGGGAAGCCGGTCACTAGGATGATGGTTGATGGAGGAGCTGTGGTAAACCTTATGCCTTATTCTGTCTTCAAGAAATTACAGCTAGAAGATGCAGATCTCATGAAGACGAACATGGTATTGAACGGGTTCGAAGGGGGAGAAGGAATTGAGGCCAAAGGAGTCATTAGTCTGGAGCTGACCGTGGGAAGTAAAACTTTGGCCACCGCGTTCTTTGTTGCTGAGGTGCAGGGAAATTACAATGTGCTGCTTGGACGAGATTGGCTCCATGCAAATCAATGTGTGCCATCTACCATGCACCAGCAACTCGTACAATGGATCGATGACGAGATTGAAGTCGTTCATGCTGATAACTCGGCATGTATTGCTTTAGCCGAGTCTATTGCTGATTGGCAACACTCTAATGCCACATGTCTTTCGGGGCGTGACTTATCCGGGTTCGATTTCCTGAGTGCTACCAGGGGCGGATTCGTGCCAATATCTTTAAAGCCGGTTGGAAGCAATCGGCTACATCTCAAGTAAATGGATCCCAATAATAATGAGTGGCTGCAGAAGCGTCTGGACAAGTATCGGGCTGAAAGGAACGATATGTGTGAAGCAATTGAAGAACCAGACGACATGGATAAGTTGGGACAGGGCTTTACGTCGGCCGACCCGCTCGAAGAAGTGGATATTGGGGATGGCACTATTCCTAGGCCGACCTTTGTAAGCCAAAAGCTAGAAGCCGATTATAAATCCAAGTTAATCGCGCTAGTCAAGGAGTATGTGGACTGCTTTGCTTGGGAGTATCACGAGATGCCCGGGTTAAGCCGAGAGCTCGTCGAGCATCGGTTACCGATAAAAGCCGGCTTCAGGCCATATAAGCAGCCGACTCGTAAATTCAACCCGGCAATATATGATCGGATCAAGGAAGAGATTGGCCGGCTCCTGAAAGCTAACTTTATCCGGCCTTGCAAGTATGCTGAGTGGATCTCCAACATTGTGCCGGTCGAGAAGAAGGGATCTGGTAAGATTAGGGCATGCATAGATTTTAGAGATCTAAATCGAGCTACGCCCAAGGATGAATATCCTATGCCAATAGCCGATATGCTTATCAATGATGCCTCTGGGCACAAAGTCATCAGCTTTCTAGACGGGAATGCGGGGTACAATCAAATATTCATGGCCGAAGAGGACTCGGCTAAGACAGCATTTCGCTGCCCCGGGTTCGTTGGTTTATTCGAATGGACAGTGATGACCTTTGGGTTGAAGAATGCTGGCGCTACATATCAAAGAGCGATGAACTTAATATTTCATGATCTTCTTGGAGTCGTGTTGGAGGTGTACATTGATGACGTAGTTGTCAAGTCGGACGGCGAGTTAAATCATTTGGCCGACTTACGTCTTGCGTTTGAGAGGATGAGGAAGTACGGGCTCAAGATGAATCCTTTGAAGTGTGCCTTTGGCGTGTCGGCTGGGAAGTTCCTCGGTTTTGTCATACATGAAGCCGGCATAGAGATCGACCCGGCCAAGATTGAAGCTATTCAGAAAGTACAGGCGCCGACTTGTAAAAAGGACATGCAGAAATTCCTAGGCAAGGTAAATTATTTGAGAAGATTTATCACTAACTTGTCGGGTAAAGTTGATGCATTCACACAGATCCTTCGGCTCAAGAATGATGATGAGTTCACCTGGGGGGCAAGACAGCAAGAGGTATTCGACAGAATAAAGGCCTGTTTGTCTAAACCTCCAATTCTGAGAAAGCCGACTCGTGGTCTACCGTTTCGGCTTTACATTGCAGCTGAGGAAAGGGTGATTGGAGCCGCCTTAACTCAAGAAGCCGAAGGACAGGAGTATGTCATTACATATCTGAGCCGACGACTGCTAGATGCCGAGTCCGGGTACGGCTTTGTAGAAAAGTTGTGCCTATCTCTTTATTTTGCTTGCACCAAATTGCGCCATTATCTTTTATCTGGTGAGTGCAAAGTCTTTAATCAAACCGATGTCATTAAACACATGATACATAGGCCGATCCTCAGCGGACGGATCGGCAAATGGGCGTACGGATTGATTGAGTATGATTTGGCTTATGAACCTCTCAAGTCCATGAAAGGCCAGATTGTAGCCGACTTCCTCGTTGAGCATCGGATTGACCTAGAGCAAGAAGCCGACTTAAATATTGTGTCGGCTGTACCGTGGAAACTCTATTTTGACGGCTCAGTTTGTAGTGGTGGACAAGGAGTCGGCATTGTGTGCATATCACCCCACGGTACTGTCTTTGAGGCCTCCTGTCGTCTCGATTATTTTTGCACTAACAATGAAGCCGAGTATGAAGCTCTTCTACTCGGGTTAGAGATTTTGAAGGATGCAGGGGTAACTCATGTCGAGGCATATGGTGATTCGCTACTTATAGTCCAGCAAGTGGCTAAGGTCTTCCAGTGTAACAATGGATCACTCAACACATACCTCGACAGGTGCTTGGATATTGTATCAACTTTGGATTATTTTTCCATATCTCATGTTTCCAGGCAGGACAATTGGCTCGCCAATGATTTGGCACAGCAGGCATCAGGCTATCATGTCAGCAGAGGAATATTTTTCATAGTAGAGAAGCCGATGCTAACTGTTGTCAATGACTCAGAAGCTAGAGGAGAAGCCGAGTCATCAAACTCGGCAATTGAAGGAAAGAGCGAGCCATCAAATTTGGGAGATGGAAGAAAAGCCGAGTTATCTAATTCGGTTCTAGAAGAACTCGGCGAGACTCGGTCAGCTGATTGGAAGACACCTATCATCAATTATCTAAAGGATCCGAGTCAGAGGACCGAAAGGGCTATTCGGCGGCTTGCTTTCAAATACACTCTGGTAGATGACGAGTTGTATCGCCGAACAGTCGATGGGCTCCTTCTTAAATGCCTAGATGAAGATCAATCTCGGATCGCCATGGGAGAAGTGCATGAGGGGTTGTGCGGTACACATCAGTCGGCTCACAAGATGAAGTGGATGCTCAGACGAGCCGGGTTCTACTGGCCGACGATGATCAGTGACTGTTTTCAGTACTACAAGGGATGTGAAGCGTGCCAGAGATTTGGAGATATTCAATTGGTGCCGGCTTCACTTCTTAACCCAGTAATAAAGCCGTGGCCTTTTAGAGGATGGGCATTGGATTTTATTGGAATGATTAACCCGGCTTCATCCAAAGGGCATCGGTTCGTGCTGGTTGCTACTGATTATTTCACCAAGTGGTCTGAAGCAGTACCCCTCCGAAATATGACCCACAAGTTTATTACTGAGCATATTGTTCATCGATTCGGTATCCCGCAGACTCTCACTACAGATCAAGGCACCTCCTTCATGGCTAAAGAAGTGAAACAGTTTGCCGAATCACTTGGAATCAAGATGCTCAGTTCATCTCCATATTATGCTCAAGCCAATGGACAAGCCGAATCGAGCAACAAGATTCTGGTTAGGTTGATCAAGAAGAAGGTACAGGACTACCCAAGGAGGTGGCATGAAGTACTGTCCGAGGCATTGTGGGCTCACAGGATCTCAAGGCATGGCGCAACCAAGGTGACTCCTTTCGAGTTAGTTTATGGGCAGGAAGCCGTTTTACCGGTAGAAGTGAATCTGGCTGCTTTGAGGTTTGCTAAGCAATACAAGTTGTCGGCTAAGGACTATCACAATCTGATGATGGACAACATCGACGAAATAGCCGACAAACGTATCAAGGCATTGAAGGACATAGAAAAGGAGAAGTTGCGGGTAGCAAAAGCTTACAACAAGAGAGTCCGGGTTAAGAATTTTCAAATCGGCGACTTAGTCTGGAAAGTTATATTGCCAATTGGTTCTAAAAGCCGCAAATTCGGCAAATGGTCGCCGAGTTGGGAAGGACCACTGCGAGTCATAAGGATTGTGCCCGGCAACTCATATTTGGTGGAAACATTGGAGGGCAGCATGTTGTCTCGAGCTATCAATGGGAAATATTTGAAGAAATTCCACCCAAGTATGTGGCAAACTGCGTAAAGCTACACATATGGCCGATGGGCTTAAGCATCGCCCTTAGATCAATTCTTCTACACTGTATATTTTCTAGTACGCAAGCTCTACTAGAAAACAGGGGGGCATGTGTTAGCACTCGTTTTTGGCAGGTACCAGGTTCAGGAGTCCTCAGGAGGAATGGCGACTCGTTGATCACTCGGTGGGGAGCCAGCCTGGCATGCCAGGAGTCGGTTTTGTGATAACCCGGATCACAGGTTCAAGCGCTTGCTCGGACTAACTCAAAGGGAACCCGGCGTGCCCAGAACCCTGCGTATCCAGAACCCGGTTTTTGACAAAACCCGATTTAAGGGGACCCGGCGCAGGCTAGACTTGAAGATTCTAGAAGGCTGCATCGGAGAAGCCAGACGCGAGGAACTTAATGTTTGCCCAGCCCAAAAAGGGAGTCGGTGGAGCCAGAACGAGTTCAAGGTTAACACGGAAGGGCAGAAGGTGACTTTCCAAAGGAAGCCGAAGATGGACGCTTGGAGTTCAAGTCCAGTACGAAGCCGACCGAGACTCTTACCTAGTTTAGAGGTAGAAACCGACTTAATTCATGAGTTGTAATCCTTGTAGAAGTCCAAAACTTGTACGGGAAGTCCAGCCGCCTCATTATATGTAGGAGGTGACGGCCGATTGAAATTAAGCAAACAATCGACAAACCAATACTACTACTACCTTTTACCCTCAAACCCTTGTTCATGCTTCCGTTCTTCGGCGACTTCGCATAGAGTTTGCCAGAGATCGATAATCGAGCTTGGAGCGGTCAAACCGGCCAAGTTCAGCCAATCGTCGCCGGAACCTCCGACGGGGTCCCTCCCGAGGAACTGGGGCGTCTGGTCTCAAACGTGCCGAGTCTTTGTCTTGCGTATCGCGCTGAGACCCGGCCTCCCGCGGGGCGAGTTGCGGAGTATCTCCCCCGGCACCGCGGGTACACGAGGACGTGTTCGTGTGACGCGTTTACATCGCAACAGTTAGTCAAGAGTTGGTTAAGGTTTTCTAACCATGGACTTGTTATAGTCACTTGATAACGGAATCATGTCATTAGGAGAATGATGTGATGGACAGACCCAATGATAAAAGCATAGCAATTGATCGTGTCATATAGTTTCATTGCTAACGCTTTTGTATATGTCAAGTATAGTTTCCTTAGACCATGAGATTGTGTTACTCCTGTTTACCGGAGGAATGCTTTGTGGACATCAAATGTCACTTCGTAACTGGGTGATTATAAAGATGGCTTTCAGGTATCTCCGATGGTACTTGTTGGGTGACATGAATCAAGAGTGGGATTTACCCCTCCACGTGACGGAGTAGATATCTCTAGGCCCTCTCGGTAATATAGCATCCGGAAGTTTGCAAACATGTGACTAAGTGGTAGTCATGGGGATCCTATATTATGGAACGAGTAAAGAGAACTTGCCAGGTAACGAGATTGAACTAGGTATGGTGATACCGACGATCAAATCTCGGGCAAGTGATATATCTCGAGATAAAGGGAATCGTATACGGGATTGATTGAATCCCTGACATCGTGGTTCAACTGATAAAGAACTTCGTTAAATATGTAGGAACCAATATGGACATCCCGGTCCCGCTATTGGTTATTGATTAGATCATGTCTACATGTTCTCGAACCCGTAGAGTCACACGCTTAAGCTTTCGATGTAGCTAGGGCTTAAGTTGAGATAATTAATGGTGTAATCAAATGTTGATTTGGAGTCTCGGATGAGATCCTAGATATCACGAGGAGCCCCGGAAAAGTCCGGTGATACAATTTCATATATGGAAAGTGGTTTTCCAGGTTTCGAAAAAGTTCGAGAATTTTCCGGCAGGGTACCGGGAAGATTCTAGAAGGTTCCAGAAGGTTCCATAGTGGGGCCAATGAACCTAGAAGGGCCCACATGGACCGAGGGGAGGTGCAGCAGCCCACATGGGCTGGCCGCACCTCGTCCCCAAGGCCCATGCGGCCAAGGCAAGTGGGGGCAGCCCTAACCCTAAGTAGGGCGCCTTGGCGGGCAAGTTACACCCCTTGGCCGGCCCTAGATGAGATTGGGGCGCCACCCACAGCCCCCTCACTCCTATATAAGGAAGAGGGAAGGGCTGGGGCGCACCCCAATGAAACCCAGCCGCCACCCCTCTCCCTGCTCTCTCCCTCTCTCGTGTGCACTGCTTGGCGAAGCCCTGTCCGCGGGAATCCTCCACCATCTCCACCACCACACCGTCGTGCTGCTGGGATATCACGAGCCACTTCCTGCTCGCTTGCGGGATCAAGGAGAGGAAGTCTTTATCGAGCTGTACGTGTGGATACCGCGGAGGTGCTGCTCATGCGGCGCTTCGTCGGATTGGATAATACATCTCCTCGCGACTAGATGAGTCTAATTGCGGGGATCGACTAACCAACCCCTGCATCGACAAAACGCGTTTGCTCGTTCTTCAAGGGTATGAGATTGGATCTCCTCCTCGCTACCTTCGTCTAATAGATCTAGATCCGTTGGGTTTATTACGCTTGTTTCGTAGGAAATTTTTTTTTGTTTTCTATACAACGAACCCTTCAACATCTACATGAACTCCTCCCACGCCGCGTTGGAACGGTAAGAAACCTTCTACAGAATGTCCAGCACCTTGTAGGTGGGCGAGTAGAGACGGTTGAACTCCGACGGGTACTTGCGGAGGTCGCCCTCGTCCACCAGTAGCGTCCCATTCGCCGACCCGGCCACTATCGCCTCCGCGCTCATCCGCCTGCTCTTCGCTGCGAAGTTGATCCCCTTGTGAGCGCTTGGTGACATACCCCGTCGCGCGTCTCCCGCAAGTGTCACCCTCCCCAACACCCTGACGATCATAGAACACGATCAGACCCCAATTTGATCAGGGAGTCATTCTTGCAGAGGAAAAGTTTGTTAATTACCTTTTGGGGCTTGGGTGCTTATGGATGGGGTGGGCCTCGACCCAGATTATATATCTTGCCGCCCTCGACCTTGTGCTTGACGCGGAAAAATTATATTCGAGCTTTAGGAGAGTGGTTGGACTAGAAAAAGGAAGACCTTCGCTAAGCCTCCTAAAGGTCCTTACAACATAAAATCTGATGATGGGCCGTACGTATGTACTATGTACAACGAGCCAGTGGTTTACATAGACGGAAGAAAAACGTACTATCACACTATTTTGTCACGCGGTCATCACACGAATGATTGCTACAATCAATCTGCAAAGTAGTACGCCCGTCGCGCACGAGATCCTGACCTGGGAAAGCAGGGTACGTATACGTTGACCACACACGGAGGCTCTGGACCGACGGATCGAAGGTTCTCGCTCGCGCCGCGTCATGCGAATCCACGGGAATATTGCGGCCCAAAAACGACGGGATACCGGCCATTACCAACCAGAGATCGATCAGTATACTGTATACATATGCTAATAAGTTAACCAGCACTCGGCTCATGTGTAGCATGTCCAACACGTTTGGGAGACGTACCGTCGGTGGTGCAACTTGCAGGAGCTCGTACCGGCCACCCCGACCAAACCTGCCGTTCCACCACGCCAACCCGGTCGGATTTTTCCATGACGCCAACACTGCAGCCAGAGGTCAACGACTCGTACGTACGTAGTCGCAGCCCTGCAAACCATGGCCAGACTGCCAGCTGCAGCAACCACACACAGATGGAGCAAGTGGATTGCACAGAGAGGAGAATAATTGTCGACCGTATATGCATGTGCTGTGCAGATTGACCGGAGAACAGCAAACCCATGCATCCCTACAAAACCCAATTATTTCGTGGAAATGGGAAGAATGTGGTGAGACAGGAGGAGACAAACAGCATTGCAAAAGCGTCTTGGACTCTTTCTTATATTCGTATAATAATATAATACATACACAGAGAGAATCGGCTATAATAAAAAAGATTAAAGAAAAATACCTGGCATCATCGATCCAGGAAAGAAAGGCCATTCATTTCATCCCTGTAGTCGCAGGCTTCTGGTGTCGGTCAAATCAATTGGTCGCCTGCCACTTTGGGGTTCGGAGTTGGGTCGGTCACCGGGTACGGCTAGCTGCTGTGCCTGTACATACCCGCAATAGTCTTTTATTCTCACGCTATTATTGCGAGGGGGCACAACCACGTCGCCCCTATCTGTGCAGTGCCGGCCTACTGCTTCCTTTTTTTTCTGCGAATTTTTATCGTCTCACTTCGCCCGATCTTTACATTTATAGTACGTATTCCTTTGGACCGGAATAAGTGTCGCGGCTCTGTACAGATTTTGTACTATCACTGTACTTTTTTTTTGCGACACTTAAGGCCTCGTTCGGTGCTGGTGGTTTCTACTGTTTTGGTAGGTATTTTATCAAGGGGTTTTGGTGAAAACAACTAATCACCAAAAACACTTGTCCCATGTAATCCACGTGGAGGGAGAGCGCGAAGAGTGCTGCCGAGGGACGGCGTGGAGCGGGCGTCGCTCGCGCCGCCAGCGACCAAAAACGCGAGGGGGGGTGGGGTGATTCGCTTCCACGCCAACCCGACAGGTCTCCGAGGGTTTTCTCGGGTCTCCGGCCTACTGAACAACCCACAAGTGTTTTGACGTGTTTTAGTCGGGCCGGAAATTGCACCCCAAAAAACGGCTCAAACCCCAGAAAAAAAACACTTCCACCAAACGAGGCCTAAAGTGAACCGGAGGGAGTAGTGAAAAATTAAGCACCAGTTTCCCGAATCGCGACAACACTTGCGCTTTGGTTTATTACACGGAAAACAGAGAGTAACAAGCACGAAAACATAACACGTCGAATAAAACAAAGACATTCGACCTAACCAATTAGCAGTTCCCACCATGAATACGAATGAAGAGAACAACCCCCATGGTCCCATGCACGAGGACACGTCTCGACCAACAAAATTAAGACACGATCCAGGAGGTTGCGTCCACAGCTAGCTCGTGCCAAGGACATGCACTTGCGCCCTTTGCAAAGGGTGATGGAAACAAATCTATGGACGTGCAACCGTGCGCTATGGATGACTAAGCGCACGTGCAGTGTGATGCAACAACCGCACTAGCAACAAGGCATGCCTAGTAGTATGACTCAATACATAGAGGACCAGCTTGTATCCTATACACGAAGGAAAAAAAAAAGAACAATTACGACCCTTCATTTTCTTTTTTCTTTTTGCTATTGTCCATGTTATAATTTCACCTAAATCCACAAGGAACATCTGATATTCAGGGTAAAAAGTGATGCTCAATGTATCATGGTCATTTCGGGAGACAAAAATCAACATAATTTAATATAAAAAACAAAGAAATTCTCAACTTAATTGTGTGATGAAGGTATGACTAAGGGCAAAATCGTCTTCTCAGTCGCCACCTGACAGACAACTAACAATCAACTTTCAGATAAAATCTATACGTGTCACGTCTAATGATGGTTTTAGAAAACAATAAAGACCTAGACCACTTACAGGTGGGGTGACATTATAACCCTGTTTTGGGAGGATATAAACATGTCTGTTGTGTCTAAGTTAAGAAAAAGGAAAGAAATTGCATCACTAGAGACCAGAATATTAGTAAGAAAATAAGTTCCATACAAATAATAACACCATGACATAAACCCTAGCCACCAACGTGTAGACTAATTAATTAACCTCCACACACAGCCGCACGCGCCAAACCTCTCTCACACGATAGTCACTCGCTCCGTATTCTGTAGTAAGATCTCACTGGTTAGGCTTTGATGTCGTGGCGACGTCTCTCTGTGGTTAGGCTTTGGTGTTATCTTGAACAAATTAAATTCATTGACGCCAACCTCGTCTCACTGGCGCTTTGTCCGACGTTCAGGTGGAGTTTGGGAGTATTTGTCCAAGTCGTTCTTCATGGGCAATGATGTCTTTGTGTTGACCCTAGAGGTGTCTACATGGGCTAATCAAAGACACACCATCTTTCTTAAATAGACTGTTTTTTTAGCCTTTTGCGAGCAAGGTCGTCACCCTGGTATGGCGACATTGACGAGAGGTTGCTTAGGGAAGGTTCCCAGCTGTTATGCTTGGTGCCTTTCAAATCTTAGTCGTTCGTTGCTGTAATTCAACGAGGTTCGGTTGTTTACATGCACGTCTTTACAGGTAGTTAATAAGTCTTCGAGATTCCTGATTTTGTCCATCGCTAACACAATGACGATTAGTCCGCCTGTTGCATTGGTAAGAATTTTGAGGCAACAAGTATTGATTGTAATCTCACCTTTGTTAAATTTATGTGTTTTGTTACCGACTTACTTTTGGTTGTGTTGGAAGTTTTCTTGATCTAGAAAAAAACTAGACTTGATTTAAAATTGAAAACATTGTAAGAATTCCGTATACAAACAGCATAATCTACTCTACCCGCATAAATCGCACCGACACTTTGCTAGACCTTCCAAATATCTTAGTTCAATTTTGAAATGGGACTTGGAGTAAAGTAATGGAAAGAAACATAACGTATGTTCAAATAATAAAAGAGGAAAGAAACAAAATTTACCCAAAAGGGCCCACAAGATGTGATCTCCACAAAAAGGACAAGGGTACTCGTGTAATATTTTCCATTTAAAACCCCCATGCTCCCCACATCCCTGCCCCAAGTTCGCAACCTTTGTCGTTCGCTGCCAACCGAGACTGCACGAGCAAACGGCCACCCTCTCCTTCCTTGCTTGGTCTGGCTCTGACCTGACCCAACCCTTCCTCCCCACGCGCACGACGCCAAGAACCCAACCGCCGAGCGCGTCGCGATCTCCGCCGTCAACGCCATGACGACGGAGTCGCCGCGCGGGACGTCCGGCTGCGCCATGTTCGGCATCTATGGCGGCATCTTCCGCCGCCGCCGCTCATCCTCCATGTCCTCCGTCTCCCGGATCAATGGGTCCCCACAGGTCGCCGCCGATGGCGAGGCCGCGGCCGTGACCGCGCCGGTGAACCCGGCGAAGGCTGGCGTCCACGACGATTCCTCCCTCGTGCCCCACCCGAAGGCCAGGCGTATGCAGGCGCAGATCAACGGGGTAGCACCCCACGCGCCACGGCCTTCGAGCGACAAGGCCAAGCCGTCCAGGGCGACCAACGGCGTGGCATGGACCGCGGCGGCATCGCCGGCGGCAGAGTACACCGGCATGGCGGCGGAGCTCGATAGGATGATCCAAGACAACCAGCGGGTCAAGGGCACCTCGCAGATGATGCGCGCCACCTCCGGCAACATGATGATGTACCGGAACCTCGGCAACCTCAATGCCGGCGGCGGGACCGCCCGCAGCTCGCTGGAACGCGGCCGCAACCCAAAGCCGGCGCCGGCGAGCAACGGGTACGCGTTGAAGGGCATGGGGAACATCGTCGGCAAGGCGGCGCCGGGAGACCCGCTGTGCCGGGCGCTGTCGCACCGGACGGACCCGGAGAAGCTCAAGGAGCTGGGCAACGAGGAGTACCGGGAGGGCCACTACGCGGAGGCGGTGGCGCTCTACGACCAGGCCATCATGATGGACCCGACGCGGCCGGCGTACTGGGGCAACAAGGCCGCCGCGCTCGCCGCGCTCGGCCGCCTCATCGAGGCCGTCGCCGACTGCAGGGAGGCCGTCCGGATCGACCCCTCCTACGCCCGCGCGCACCACCGGCTCGGCGGATTGTATCTCAGGTACGTACCAAACCTTCGTACGTAGGGCATTGACTTCGCCGTCGTCATCATCATCATCATCATCATCATATCACTAATTGTCTACTGAATCCAATGCGTGCGTGTCTGTTTTCAGCTGGTAATTATTTTCCGTAATTAGTGCCATCTAATGGTGAATTGATTATAGTAAAGGTTTTACAGAGATTCATCATGGTCGCCAAGATGGGCATCAGTTAATTGAATTGAAATTAGGAAATTTAGCTGTAAACTTGCAATATGAATTGAGAAATTAAGCACATATATGGTCTTAGTCATTGTGCACAATTCGCGTCGTTGTCTTTGTTCGTTGACAATTTATTGTTCAACTTACCGTAGGATGTTTCGTGGAGAACCACCACAATTTGGTAGCTAGCAACCAAATGTTTAATCCTTAACGAACGTGCTGGAGAGTTAGATAATGGCGTGGCTGCTTTTGCATACATTGATACACATCGCCATCGATCAGATTTGGTTAATTTGATTAACGCGGGGGTACCTTGGAAACCTCTAACGTTCTCCGTAAGAAATGGATAATCACCTTTTGATGAGTAGGGCCTGGGTTCCTAGCTTGATCTGTATTCAACATGTGCTGCTTACAATTTATAAGAGACATTAGATCACTGGTTAGTTTATAAGGCCTAACTGAAACCTCCTTCCTTAAATCACTCGGTGAACTTTTCATCGATGATTGGTGCTTTCAGTAGCCAATCACTTGATCAACAAGCATCGTTGCACATCTTTTTCAAGATAATGATTGCAACTAATTCTAAAGAACAAGCCACCTTCGTTTTCCTACATTCTAGTAGTCTAGTAGCACTACACATACATTTTTGCAATCGTCTCAATTTCAAACAATTTTCATATGATGTCGCTATGCTAATTTACTGAACCAAAACTGGAACTAGATTGTGACGTTTGTTCGTTTTCAGATTAGGAGAACCTGACAAGGCCATAAACTACCTGAAGCAATCGTCCAAGGACTCGACGAGCGCCGACGTTTCCCGCGCGCAGTCGGTGAAGAGCCGCATCGCCAAGTGCAACGACGCGCGCAAGCTCAAGGACTGGATCACCGTGCTCCGGGAATCGCAGGCCGCCGTCGCCGACGGCGCCGAGTACGCCCCTCAGGTCAGTGCCAAGGAACAAGCCGTCGTACGTGGTGGCATCAACCTTGCACGACCAGCACTGAAAAAAAAAAACTAATCTGTACGAACGTGTCTGCCACGACGAACTCTGTGCGACAGGTAATGGCGCTGCAAGCGGAGGCTCTGCTGAAGCTCCAGCGGCACGACGACGCGGACGCGGTGCAGCGCGGCGCGCCGAGGTTTGGCGTCGACGAGTCCGCCAAGTTCTTCGGCACCACTGCCCACGCCTACGTGCTCATGGTCCGGGCCCAGGTCGACATGGCCGCGGGACGGTTCGAGGAGGCGGTGCCGACGGCGCAGACGGCGTGCCAGCTGGACCCGGGCAGCCGGGAGGCCGCGGCCGTGCACCGGCGCGCCATGGCGGTGGCGTCGGCGCGGCTGCGGGGCAACGACCTCTTCCGGGCGTCCAGGTTCGCCGAGGCGTGCGCGGCCTACGGTGAGGGCCTCGGCGGCGGTGGGGAGGCCGGCAGCGCGGTGCTGCTCTGCAACCGCGCCGCGTGCCACGCCAAGCTTGGGCGGCACGAGAAGGCCGTCGAGGACTGCAGCGGCGCGCTCGCCGTGCGGCCAGGGTACAGCAAGGCCCGCCTCCGGAGAGCCGATTGCAACGTCAAGGTTCGTTCTGATGTTTCACCAGATTTTTGCTGCACTTGCACGATGGATCTCGTTTTGTCGTCAGATTTGATAACGTTTTCTGGGTGTGTTGGTGATCAGTTGGAGAGGTGGGAGGCGTCGTTGAGAGATTATCAGGTGCTGATCCAAGAACTCCCGGAGAACGAGGACGTGAAGAAGGGTCTCGCCGAGGTCGAGGCCAAGCTCAAGAGCCAGAGGAGTTGATGGTGGTATATCTCACTCAGCATCGACGCCAGGTAATTGCAGGCTGCAGCTACTACTGACTATTCGTGCTTAATCATCTGCTAACTGTCAGCAGGTGGACTTGGCCATAGTCCTAAGGAAACAATGCATTCATTACTGAATTTCGTGTAATTACAAAAACGGTTGTTCTTACAAACTGACGAAATCAGTCTTACTGAGTTTAGGTCCTAAATAGACTGTTGAACAGACATGATGCAGATTGTTATTTGTATACTGAATAGAAATTATTCTATTGCGTTCTTGCAACAAGGTCTTCCAGTACCATCTAAAATAAAGGTCTTCAGTACCATCTAACAAATAAGGTTTTCCAGTACTTCTTGAAGACTAATCATGTATGCGTCGGCTATAACAAACTGGTACTTCGGTACCTTTATCTTCACTAATTTTAGCTGGTTAGGTTAGGTGTTAGGGCATCTGTTGATGACCACGCGCAGATAAAGAAACCAATAGTTGTTTGAAAATCAGGCAGATTCCTTGCCTGCGCTTATTCTTTAGAACAAAGCATCGGCGTGCCGATCATAACACGGATTTAATCTTCTTTGGCAGGTTTTATTTGTTCTGTCGGCCACCGGAGAAATCAACTGCAAGTTCTGAAGAAGACAAGGGTTTTGACGAAACAAGTCTGCGAACACCGTTGAAGAGTTTGTGAACACCAAAAACCTGTATGCTTTTCCTTTTTGTTAAACATACAACAAATTACAGAAGAGAATGAAGTGATGGAACTGTACATAATACTCGCTCCAGTGTGATGATGTATAGTTAGTTAATTTATTTGGTTGTGGGGTGCCAGTGGTGGCGGCGCCCAGGATTTCTGAAGTTTTAAGTCTGATTCTCAGACAGAACAACTGTACACTAAAATGAATGATCGTTCTAAACAGAGTATGTGTAGCTATTCCTTCGAGGAAGGGTTCCTTTTGCTGAAACTAGAACGGACAGCTTCATTCATGTACAAAACTGCAGAGAACATGCATACATCAATGTTGTGTCATGCCCTATGTGACTGACTATTACATGCTGTATGCTAATCATGGTGTCCTTTAGTGTCCAGTGGAGTTAAACTTCTCACTACAGCTTTGTCTCACAACTTTAAGTTACTATACAAATGTTTGATTACCCAATTTGAGCCAACTCACTCATACCTGAATATACGGAGCATGTTCTATTGCCCCATGATGCTTCCAAGTTATGCCTGTGCATATGGATATCAGTTTTAAACCATGGGGATTCGCTTCCTCATGATCCAGGTAATATCAGTCTTGAAACTTTGCCCACCAGATGTTGATAGAAAAATAGTTAGATGCCGCTGAAACAACAAAAAGGTCAGAAACGCTGAAAAGCTAACCATGTTTCCTTCACAGAAGGGTAGACCAGGAACATATGTGCCACTCTTCAGATTGTTAATCCCGAAACCGGAATGTGTCATTGTGATGCCATTGTCTCTCTCTAAGCCTGTCCGTCGTCCAAAGACTGTTCGTCGCTTCGTATTGTCCGATTGTCAAACCACACCATGGTTTGACTTACCCTTATTAAACAATAACTAATATATCCATCACAAGTCAACCATTTCCAAGTTGAGCCAAACGCGGCTCCAAGCTACGGTGGCCGGAACATAAGGCTAAAAACTGTCGAAAAGTATACCGACTGAACCAAGTAGGGAGTGGCTGCAGGTGCAGATACGCATGTAGCTAGGGGGTTGCACATACCACCAGGTATAACTAATAACTTTTTTTCTTTGCAAAACAACTATTTTTCACCACAATGCACCCCTAAAGATGATTTTTTCTCTGTTGTGACACCGGTAGGCACCCATGGTGTTGTGTGTTGTAGCTCCGCCCCTAAGTGGCCGCGGCTAGAGTTCGTCTTCATTGCTTAGAGTTCAAGAGAACAACGTGATCGATTAACTCCGAAATCCACATGTCCACATTAGCATCTTGTTTATACCGTTGGTGCCATTTAAATCCAGGATAATTTCCAGGCAATTTCTCTCGGCGACATTTAATTATGCAGAGATGGATCGAGATCTTGATACATGTCAACCCGTTGCCGGCCGAGCCTCATATGTTCTGGTTTGTCGGGACAGTTCTCTCAAATGCCTCACTCGATAGGCTAACATCATCAAGGTTTATCACTTGTAAACCGGGGTCTGCTTCCTTTTCTTGGAAGATTCTCCTACTTTTTTGTTTTTATATGTTCTAGCCAACATAAGCACCACGGAAACAAGATCCCAATCCAAATTCCTACTACCAATCTTGGAAACTTTGCCCCATATTAATAGAACAACCTTGTAGGAATTAGGGTTTTGAGCTAAACGGCCTACCCTCTATTACTCTGCCTTATCGGTGGTGCCGCTCACAATGCATATTGAGACTAGAGGGTGAGACCTTTATATAGACTCCAAATTACAGATAAATCAATCTCTTTCCAGATAGGACTCGTGACATGTTAAAACAACCACAATATTTAACAGCCTATTACTGTTATATAATTAGGTCCCAACACGCATGTGTGAGTCATGCGTCGAGTTCGAATACAAAATCAAACTCGCAGGCTTTAACAATCCATAGAGCCAATCCTGTGGACAACCTGGTATTCCGCTCTATACTGTTCCCGGGTATAATTCCAGCATATTAATATACACCGTGTTCCAGTATAGCCGTCTCGGCTTCCTTAAGTATATTTCCTTAAGTATAATTACACATCATTAATTCTCTGTTATTTTCGTGAGATTTCCACACTAGAGTTTAATTCCGGACAATGTAGTAGATATATAAAATGTTGCAAGACACAATTTCCTACATCTCCCACTTGTCTGAAAACATTTTATTTCAGCTAAATGAATTCCCATGCAATTAACATGGCTAGGCGTTAATTCATTCATGCATATAAACTTTGTAACTTTTGGAGTCATATTATTACAAAGTAACAGGTTATGATGCACCTTTCCACGACCTTAAATTCACAAAGAAATTTCCTTAGCCATATACCTTCCTTCAATGCTTGACATCAAAGTATTCGTATTTCATAAACAAATAGTATCCAATTTAAGTTTCCTTTGTAAACCATAAATACCTACAAAAAGTAAATGTTAACACATAACAAAAAATACATATTACCTTTTCATGTGACTCCTTTTGCTAAAATAGATAGCAGAAGTGTATATCCTTGTAGCTGAAGACCGTGATCATCAAAAGATAATAAATAATCCATATTTCCTTCATTACGCAATAAGTATTTGAAGTCATAATCATAATTCTAGTAATGTTTCAAGATTCAAATTCCATTTGCTAAAAATTCCAGCAAATCGTTTTCCGTGCTAATCAAAATAGCAACAATTATAGTGGTATGGCTAAGATCAGGTCGCACGAATAATGTCCCACAAAAAACTGTGGTCTGACAATTATTCTTCCTTTTTTTCCTCACGAGTTTAAACATAATTCCTCATAGAGTATCATTCCCTTTATGAAAAGGTATTTGACAGGTTTGCATTTTCCATAGAAAAATATCAAAATATTCTCTATGTAATTCCACTCCCACTTTGCAGTAATGTTTGAATATTCCTTTCATAAGAAAGTTAGAACATGACCAAACTTTCCATTCCATCAATGTGATATTCAAAGAAAACAATAAGAACATAGTTAGCACATATAGCAATTACACAAAACAATTTACACTAACCTTTGTATATGATCGTCTTCCATCATAAATAAAACCATCTGACCTGATGTACCATTGATGTGAAGCTTGTTCCGACAACATAACTTGATCTTTTCAATTAGCAAACCGTGTCTTTATTCCCACCTCCTCTAAATTCCAGAGTTTCCACAAAGTATAAACATTTCCTTTGTGTAAATAATTAAACAAGAAGCTTAGCATTGTAATTTCCACTAAGCATGTGTTACATTAAACTTCCTTGTAAGTAAATTCATCTAGAATATATAGGCTTGCGGTTGTTTCGTAAAATACCAAGTTCCAAACTTATATTCCTCCTCATTGAGTCTATTTCTTCCCGCAATGCTATCAACCATAATTTAAAATAGTAACAACTTTAACTATTCCATACAAGTTTACATGTTCCTCTAAAACATACAGTGATTTCCCAAAGAATAGACAATATGTAGTAGCCAAGATATAATGGTCCATGTCAATTCCTCACACCTTTCCTAAATAAATTAGTGTTGGGAGTTTACCTTGTGTTTTCCTTTGGGTTTATTCATATGATTCACGTGTGACTGCTAGTAAATACACTCTTTCATCACACAATACCAAATTCCTACTTTCCACCAATTTTTTCATTTCCATATCAAAACAAAATACCATTCGATCCACTAGAATGTAAACATTAAAAATAAAATATTGGTGTTCTATGTAGTAAACAATCATTCCAATTCCATACTATCAAAATATAAATAGATAAGTTCCTTCCAGTTCATAAAATATAAACAGTGACTGTGATAAATAATAACTAACTGAACAAGAGAAAATAGTACATAGTACATAATGCTTTTCTACATAATCAAGTGAATAACCAATAGTTGTATTCCTCCATTCAACCATGGAGTATATGATATAAGATATATGTGAATAATTCCATACTCGTTATAATAGTTTCAATTAGTATTCGTGAAGTGTACTTCCCCCACCAATTAGTTTTCAAACCTTTAAATCCTTTGATGAACAGATTTTCCACTTCGGTATGTGATATTAATAAAACAACGACCTTCCAATTTGCATTGTAAAATATATAAATAACCATACCAAGTGTAATCATGAAATAGAACAAATACATTCACCTCAAGTGGGAGTTTCCAAAAATACCACAGATGTATGTTGATGAAATATCATAATCCTCCCACTTAAGTTTAGAATTCCAGAATTAACAATCCACTAATTATGTTCCTTGATATGTTACCAAGTCGTAAATATCATCAACAATAAATTCCGAGCATGTGTTCCTATTACAAGTATTCCTCCCTATGGAGTTATCTTTACAAAATAAACAACTTGTCCACCAACTTCCAATGGATCGTCAAAATAAATGAGAGCATTGTGTCAAATTCCATAATGCACTAACCTTTCCGGTGAGCAACAATTCTGCTCTTCCTTTTCCAAATAGCATACATAACCAAAAATTCCGATAGAGAAGTATAAATTAAATTCCTTCTCATCGTAGGTGAATATAAGAAAAACAATAATATTCCTCTATAAACAGAGTTTGATTAAATAACTTCCAATTCCAAAGTATATATAATTTATCATTAGTGACTAATTATACACACCTATTTTTCCTTTGGAGTTGTTCACATGTCAAAAAAAAATCTATTGTATTCCATCAAAATATGACGTAGGTGCAAAGTCTAGAATCCAAACTATATGGAAAAGTGGTGATGGACAAATATTTGTACAAAACAATAAATTGGACATACCTTAAGTGAAGATCAATTTTTTCACCCTTGGAGCGTTTTCCATCTTCCTCCAAATATAAGTGATGTCAATTTCAATATAAACATGCTTAATATCGTCTCGTCATCGTCACGCCAGAGAATTACGATGAATTATTAAATACTCCGACATATTCCGGAGTAAATCAATGAGTTCCAATATATTTCGGTGATAATGTCAATCCCGTAGCAATTGAAAAATCATAGTGACAAAAAATATAATCCATATGACGAAGAGTTTAATAAATTTCCTTGGAGTGAATTCCAATTTCGTCCAAAAGCGAGTGATATCCAATAAGAGAAATATTTCCAAAATCCTTTTCCAAGTTTCGTATTATTTTCCATGCAATCTGTTCATTCTGATTTTCCGCAGCTAACGAATTGGTGCAAATATATTGGCTTGATCGATGAAGAGAAACCGAGAGAAGAAACATTAATGCAGGTCCAGACTTCTAGTGTGTGCACAGGTGAGATGGTGACCCCATGAGCTGCTTGCTACTCATCTCCCAGCACGCGTAACGGTGAGACTGATAGCAGCAGTTTCATTAATCTCCTTCCTCGATGGCCGGCTGGACGGTGAAGTCCAGAGTGTTCCGGCGGCAAATTGCAGAGTACTTTAATAATTCTGAATCCTGATTGCTGTAACGAGTTTGAGAGTAACACCAAATTCTGGTGTACGTTGTAGCAACTTCCAGACAAAAAAGAACTAGGAAATAACAAGTTATCTTCGTTTTCTTATCTGTCAGTTGAAGTGGCCGATAGCAGCTTGTGCAACTTCAGCGATTTGGGCAGCTTCCGTGCAGTTGCAGATCTCTGCACTCTTGCTGGTAACCGATGAGCAAATTTCAGTTGCTGCCTTGGCGGCGCGGAGACGTCGCGCCGGGCGGGCGAGCAGCAACAGCCGGGGAAATAATCGCCAATGTGCTGTCCATGGCTCGCAGCGGTTTCATCCTGTCGCCCTGGGTGAGGTGAGATTCCGCGGGTGTGGAAACAGACCCCGCGTGGTGAGACAGACTTCAGCCGAGATGCAGAAAATCTGGGCGGTCGTTGAGAGAGCGCAGCAGAGAACCGACGGGTCCCGCCGGTCGTTGGTTCCGCGATGGGTCAATAACTCGTCTGAATCGCGTGAGTCCGGTGACTGACTCCCTGGGAAGCACGAGGAAGCCGAAGGAGTCGCGAGGTCAGTGGATTTCCGGCAGGAGCAGCTGGGCGCAGATTGAAAGCAGAGGTGTCAGACTGTCAGATACTCTGTTCTATCTGAAGTTACCTGTCGCTCAGCATACCGCTTCGCCTGCGTTATGAAGATCCAACGGCGGAGACAGAGAATGAAGAATCAACGGCTGTGATCATCGCCAGCTATGTTTATTATTTACCTCATGTATTCTTTTTTTGTTACCGTCCTGTAATAATGGAACACCGAACTGGCCTTATAAGCCATCCCGTGGGGAACGACCGGGGTATTCGATGAATTATCTGAACTAAATCCTAGCTACTTTACTTTCTGCATTTAGTTTTTATCTTAGAAAACCCCTCAATTCATAGAGAGGTCTCCATATCGGGAGTCGATCTTGTCTGATTCCATCTGGGATCTGACACAAAGCTCGCAGCGGCGATCTGAGGCGCGAATCTGCACGCAATCCAACCGAGAGGAAGATTGCGCAGCCGAAGAAGGCGATGACGACGAGTTGGCGAAGGCAGAGTTTCACCGCGGATCTTTTCCTTCGGCTCTGATACCAATGTAGGAATTAGGGTTTGGAGCTAAACGGCTTACCCTCTATTCCTCTGACTTATCAGTGGTGCCGCTCACAATGCATATTGAGACTAGAGGGTGGGATCTTTATATAGACTCCAAATTCCAGATAAATCAATCTGTTAGATAGGACTCGTGACATGTTAAAACAACCACGATATTTAATAGCCAGTTATCGAGCCTATTACTATTAAACAATTAGGTCCCAATACGCATATGTGAGTCATGCGCTGAGTTCGAATACAAAATCAAACTCGTAGGCTTTAACAATCCATAGAGCCAATCCTATGAACAACCTGGTATTCCGCTCTATACTGTTCCCGGGTATAATTCCAGAATATTAATATGCACCATGTTCTAGTATAGCCGTCCCGGCTTTTTTAAGTATAATTCCACATCATTAATTTCCTGTTATTTCCGTGAGACTTCCACACTGGAGTTTAATTCCGGACAATGTGGTAGATATATAAAATGTTGTAAGACACAATTTCCTACAAACCTGAGGCGCCGCTGGAACAACCAAAGGGTGGTAAACACTATAGGCTCCTAAGTTTCCTTCGCAAAATGGCAGGCCGGGAAAGGATTTTTTACTTCTTATGATCTCGATCGAAAAAACAACATGTTTCATGGTCAGGCCATTGTCACGCTCTAACCATCTCAAACAGAGCCCAAATTCAAGTAGTGGGATCGGCATACGAGCCATAAATTGAGTAGGCATAGTTAGCCGAATAAAGATCATATTGGTGAGATTCCACTTAAACAAATATACGAGCATGTTAAGATCACATGGTAAATTCTCATCCATAGCTTGATAAAGCAACCTAGAAGATTGCAATTATCAATCCAACCATCCATTTGTCGCTAAGGGAGCTTCCTGGATCGATCTTTTTCCCATGTTGCCATCCTGAATAGGTCGGGATCCGCCTCACCAGGCGCCTCACCATCAAGCCATTGACCAGTAAAAAATTCCTTCTCCATCTCATATCTGCATGGTCGAGGAAGCAGAGAACTCTTGGAGGCCAATGCAATCACACGGAGTTGGAGTTCCTATCGAAGGTCTATCATCATGATGTCATTTAAACCATGGCCAAACAACCTAAGGGCTTGATGATTACTGGAAAAGTTGGGTGGTGCCCCAAGCGAAGGCGTGGATGTAGCAAGTAGCAGTTTTCCCTCAGTGAAGAACCAAGGTTTAATCGAACCAGTACGACTTTGAAATCAACAACGAGGTGAACGTCGACAGTCTCTGGCGCTTAACCGTGATGAACGTGGACCTGCACACACTCAAACAATTACTTTTCCCCCAACGACAGGAAGGTTGTCAATCTTTCCGGTCTGCTGAAAACAAAGCGGTTAAACGTATAGTGTAGTGGAATGATTTATGAAAACGGACCAGCGAGCAAATGATGATGAAAAGCAAGTAAACGAGGTTGTAAACAATGTAAAAATATGGACCGGGGGCCATGGGTTCACTAGCGGTGTCTCTCTAATAAATAAAATACTCATCTTTGTGACACAAACTTAATCTAGCTATATCAAAGTGTTCATGGTAATATTCATGTAGGAATCATAACAAGGAACAAATACCGCCATCCAACTGCATCTTTGTCTAAAAAGTCCACCTAGGGATCGCTATCTAGCCTGTCACCCATCGGTGTTAAGTTGCAAGCAACAGATAATTGCATTAAGTGTATGATGTAAGCAACATTTATAATCACATAGACATAAACATCGCTGTTTCACCCTTAGTCGCAACAGCACACCCTCGTCCTTAGACATTTCTGTCACTCGTGCCCAGGCACAAAAGGGGGCATGAACCAACTATCTAGCATAAATACTCCCTCTTGGAGACACACACAATTACTTGGCCAAAGCAACTACACACATCGGAGAGCATGCAAGAACATAAATTAGCATATAAGAATCATGCACAATCTGATCATAACATCATAATCCATCGGATCCTAACAAACACATCATATAGCATTACAAATAGTCGATCTTGATCATGTAGGGCAGCTTACAAGACCATAAAAATGAAGCACAAGGGAGAGAGACAACCATCTAGCTACTGCCATGGACCCGTAGTCCAAGGTGGAACTACTCACACTTCATCCCGGTGGAAGGCAAGGCGATGTAGAGCCCTCCGGGATCGTTCTCCCCTCCGGCACCGTGCCGGGAGCAGCTTCAGAATCTCCCTGAACTAGGGTCCGGGGTGGCGGCGGCGTCGGGTCGTGTTTCTGGAAAATAGTCATCGCCCCGATGATTTAAGGTCTAAGGGGTATTTGTAGGAGTCGGAGGGGGCCGAGGCGGTGGACAGGGTGCCAGGGCGGATCCCACCCGCGGGTGCAGGTGGGGCTGCGGCCACAGCCTGCCCCTAGCCCCTGGGTGGCCCCCCAGGCCGCCCTTCGGTCTCCGGCTTCCTTTTGTCGAATAAAAAATCCTTGTAAATTATTGTCCAATTCCGAGCATATTTTCTGAAGTAACTTTTCTGAAATAGAAAACCGCAAAAACAGGGAACTGGCACTGGGCATCTTGTCAATAGGTTAGTCCAACAAAAAGCCTAAAAATGATGTAATTAGGTAATGAAAACATGTAACAATGACATATACGTAGCATGGAACAATCAAAAATTATAGATACGTTTGACACGTATCAGGGCTCTATGGTAGGCCAGAACATTTCAACCCATGAGCTTAATCACGGGAGTTCCACAAAAGGTTTTATGGCATCTTATCAACCTTCTTAACAAACTAACCATTTGGGGGGCAAAAGATGATATGAAATATGTGGTTGTATAAGTGAGGACATAGTTCACTTTATTGGCCTTGAGCCTCAAAACAAGCTTGTTCGATGTCAGCTGAAGTTCCACTCTTCTTGGTTTCCCGATGTTTAGTGATGAAACCAGATAAGTGCAAGGGAACATGCCCACTAATCCTCCAAAATATGAAAAATATATTCAAAGTATCAAGTTATCACAAAAAATAGGGCAAGGTACAATTTTGTACAATTTATTCACATTCCTAAAAAAATCATCAAACTCTGTGAGGATTCTCAAAACATGAGTGATCTCACATTGGATACTGTAGTAAAAAAGAGTAGCATCATTTTCGTTAAACCTTGATCTCAGTCAGGGATCACTTAGGCAGTGAGGATGTTATGGTCAGTAGCCTGTGAAGGATTTTCCAAAAGTGCACTTTGCGAGAATAAATAACAAGGAAGTGCGGGGTCACTAGCTCGCCGCAAACCTTCCACGAGCTTAAAATGAGACCGATAAAGGAGAGTGATTCAACAAAACCCTAGAAGAAGAATATGCCAACAAAATACATATTCTGGTCCCTCCACCTCTGACCAAAGCCAAAGTCGTCAAGCACCTAAAGAAAATAACATCAATTCACAAAATCATAAGCCTTATCATTCTGTCAATGTACAACGTTAGAAGGTTCAAATAATTGCTCTTGTGGTCTTCTTTGATAATATTCTGAACATAAAAAAATGTCCTCCATTTGCCTCCATTTGATAAATAAACTTTGGCTGGCCGAAATAAGATGTGTGAAGTTATAGGGGAAACTATTTGAAAGGATCATGCAAGCATTTTTTGCCACACTATGCATCAAGATCAAATGTATACAGTTAGCAGCAAAAATTGCATGCCCCGTCTTAGAAATTAGGGTAATGTGGATATAATAAGTGAGTTCCATCACCCTCCCTCTCAAACGGAACAACTGTCTGATTTCTCTAACCAAAACATCTTTAACCAGCACCATATATTGTTTCATTCTCACGATGCAAATCATATATTGCCGCTTCAATGTCTTTCTTGGAGATCGAGCCTCAAGATGTTGCAAATTTGCCTTTGGCGGCTAGGTTATTTCCAAATAACTCTTCTGTGAACCATGTTTATGGGGTATGGAAATCATCTTCGGAACTCAAAAAGTGTGCCATAATCCCCGAAAACGACGAGAAACGTGGAAACACCGAGTTTTGACGACGCCTCTCAACACATAAACTGGAGGTCATGGGGCTTGGAATCTCCCCCAAGACCCCAAAACCATGGGCTATAGCTCACGAAAAAAACCAGGAAACACAAAAATGACGATTTTTTATGACCCCTCTCAAACCATGAACCAGGTGTCATGGGGCATCGAAATAGTCCCCGTAACTGAAAACAGTATGCTATAGCACACGAAAACGGTCAGAAAATGTGAAAGCAACAAGTTTTGAGGTTGCCTCTTAAAATATTAACCGGAGGTCATGGGGCCTGTAAATCGTCCCACGACCCCAAAACAGTGTGCTATGGCACACGAAAAGAAACAAAAAAATGAAAAAAATGAAGAGTTTTGATGTCTCCTCTCAAACCATGAACCAGGTTTCATGGGGCATGGAAATCGCTCCCGGAACTCAAAATAGTGTGTTATAGTCCACGAAAATAGCAAGAAAACGTGAAAACAACGAGTTTTGATGTTGCCTCTTAAAACATTATCGAGGGGTCATGGGGCCTGGAAATCACGCCATGAACTCAAAATGGTGTGCAATAGCGCACGAAAAGAGCGAGAAAACAAAAATGACGAGTTTTGATGACGCCCTGGAACTGAAAACGGTGAGCTAGCTCCCATGAAAATGGCCAGAAAACATGAGAACGCCGAGTTTTGATGTCGCCTCTTAAAGCATAAACTGGAGGTCATGGGGCCTGAAAATTGCCCAAAGACCCCAAAACCTTGTGTTATAGCCCGCGAAAAGAGCGATAAATGCAAATATTGATGAGTGTGGATGACACCTCTCAAACCGTGAATTAGGTGTCATGGGGCATTGAAATCGTCCCCGAAACTCAAAACATTGTGCTATAGCCCACAAAAATGACCAAAAACGTCAAGTTTTCACCCGCTTAAAATAATAACCTGAGATCATGGGGTCGGGAAATCGCCCAAGGACCCAAACCGTTTGGTATAGTCCACAAAAGACCCAGAAACACACAAAAATTACGAGCTTTGATGACTCCTCTCGAACCATGAACCAGGTGTCACGACCCTTGAAAAATCCTCCTCGCAACTCAAAACAGTGAACATAAACCGGAGGTGATGGCCCCCGGAAATCTCCCTAAGACCTTGTGCTATATCCCATGAAAAGAGCCAGGAAACATAAAAAATGACGAGTTTGATGACGCCTCTCAAACCATGAACCGAGTGTAATGGGGAAAGGAAATCGTCTTCGGGACTCAAAACTGTGTGCTTTAGCCCACGAAAATGGAAGAAAATGTGAAAATAACGAGTTCTGACGTTGCCTCTCAAAACATAAACCGGAGGTCATGGGGCCTGGAAATCTCCCCAAGACCCC
Source organism: Puccinellia tenuiflora (assembly GCA_012064385.1). Classification (NCBI taxonomy): domain Eukaryota; kingdom Viridiplantae; phylum Streptophyta; class Magnoliopsida; order Poales; family Poaceae; genus Puccinellia; species Puccinellia tenuiflora. The sequence continues at coordinate 75,216 of QRDG01001955.1, forward strand.
CAAAACATTGTGCCATAGCCCATGAAAAGAGCCAGGAAATGAGGAAATGCAAAACTGATGAGTTCTGATGGCGCCTCTCAAGCGGTGAACCAGGTGTCATAGGGCACGGAAATCGTCCCCGGAACTCAAAATAGTGTGCGATAGACCACGAAAACTGCAAAATAATGTGAAAAGATAAGTTTTGACGGTCCCTCTTAAAACATTAACCGGAGGTCATGCAGCCTGGAAATCGTCCGATGACCCAAAAGCGGTGTGCTATAGCGCACGAAAAGACATAGAAAATGAAAAAATGAAGAGTTTTGACGAGCTATATATAGTCCATGGAAATGACCAGAAAATGTGAAACGACAAGTTTTGATGACGCCTCTCGAATCGTGAACCAGGTGTCACTAGCCCTGAAAAGTCGTCCCCAGAACTCAAGACAGTGAGCTATAGCCCAAAAAATGCCAGAAAACGTGAAAACGACAAGTTTTCAAGTCACCTCTTAAAAGAGAAACATGAGGTCATGGTGTCATGAAATAGCCCAAGGACCCCAAAAGCATGTGTTATAGCCCATGAAAAGTGACAGAAAATGCAAATATGACGAGTTTTGACTCCCAAGCCATGAACCAGGTGTCATGGGACATGGAAATCGTCCCCGACACTCAAAACAATATGTTACAACCAACCAAAAACAACCAGAAATGTAAAAAAGATGAGTTTTGATGTGTCCTCTTAAAACATTAAATGAAGGTGACGGGGCCTGGAGCCCCAAATCGGTGAGTTATAGCGCTTGAAAAGCGCCAAAAATGCAAAAATAATGAGATTGATGATGTCTATCAAAACATGAACCAGGTGCCACGAGGCCTAGAATTCTTCTCTGGAACTCAAAACAATGAGCTATGGCCCATGAGAATGACCAAAAAATGCATAACTTTTGATGACGCCACTCAAACAGTGAACCAGGTGTGACCGGCCCTGAAAATCGACCTTGGAACTTAAAACAGGGAGCTATAGCCCACAAAAATGACAAAAAAACATGAAAAACACGTCGCCTCTTAAAATAGAAAACCAACTGTCATGGGGCCTAGAAATCGCACCACAACCCCCAAAATGGTGTGCTATAGCCCACAAAAAGAGCTAGAAAATGCAAAATCGATGAGTTTTGATGTCGCCTCTCAATACATATACCGGAGGTCATGAGGTGTGGAAATCGCTCCACGGCCCCAATACCATGGGCTATAACCAACTAAAAGAGCCAGAAAACACAAAAATGATGAGTTTTGATGATGCCTCTAAAATCGTGAGCCAGGTTTTCATGGGGCATGGAAATCATCCCCGTAACTCAAAATAGTGTCCTAAATCCCACGATAGCGCCCAAAAATCGTGAAAATGACGAGTTTTGACGTCGCCCCTTAAAACATAAAGTGAAGGTCATTGGGCCTGGAAATCGCCCCAGAACCCAAAAATGTGTGCAATAACACACAGAAACTATGACAAACCGCGAAAATGATAAGTTTTGATGGCGTCATAAAACAATATGCTATAGCCAACGAAAAGAGTGAGAAAGCATAAAGATTACGAGTTTTGATAATGCCTCTCAAACGATGAACCAGGTGTCATGGGACATGGAAATCATCCCCATAACTAAACAAATGTGTGTTATAGCCCATGAAAATGGCCAAAACGTGAAAACGACAAGTTTTGACGTCAGCTCATAAAACATAAGGAAGAGGTTATGGGGCCTGGAAATCGATCCACGGCCCCAAACAGTATGTGTGGAGGTCAAAGGTCCTTGGTAGGACCACGGCCAACGAAAACAGACCACTCGGGGCAGAGTGGCCCACCTCAAGGGTTCAGACCCTAGGCGGTGGTCCGAACGCATCATCTTGGAGTACAAGACACGCTAAGATCACCGAGGGCCAGATTTAGCGAGACACTTGTTGTAAACCGACTCAGATCAGATCTATAATATCTTGTTAGGGTTTAGCACATGCTTACTGATACGTCTCAAACGTATCTATAATTTTTGAGTGATCCATGCTAGTTTTGTGATATTGTCACATGTTTTTACTATCATTTATATCATTTTTATGCATTTTGTCGGACTAACCTATTGACAAGATGCCCAGTGCTAGTTCCCTGTTTTTGTATTTCAGAAAATTTACTTCTGGAAACATTCTCGGAATTGGACGAAAATTTACGGAGAATTTTTACTCGACGAAAGGCACCAGAAGACCAAAGGGGAGCCTGAGGGGCCACCCACAGGGTGCAGGCGGCCTCCTGCCGCGTCCCCCTTGGACCCGCGGGTGGGGCCCGCCCCTGCTCCCGGGGCACCCCCTCGCCCCCTCCGACGCCTATAAAATCCCTAAAAACCTAAAAATGTAGGGGCGGCCATTATTTTCCAGAAACTCAATCCCGATGCGCCGTCACCGAAACCCCTAGTTTAGGGTCCAATCTGAAGCTGATCCTGGCACTCTGCCGGAGGGGAGATCGATCCCGGAGGGCTCTTCATCGCCATGCCTTCCTCCAGGATGATTTGTGAGTAGTCTCACCTTGGACTACGGGTCCATGGTAGTAGCTAGTTGGTAGTCTCTCTCTATTGTGCTTCATGTCTTATGGTCTTGTGAGCTGCCTAACATGATCAAGATCGATTATTGTAATGCTATGTGATGTGTTTGCTGGGATCCGATGGATTATGAAGTTATGTTCAGATTGTGCATGATTCTTATATGAGTAATTTATGTTCTTGCATGCTCTCCGATGTGCATAGTTACTTTGGCCAAGTGATTGTTTGTATCTCCAAGAGAGGGTATTTATGCTAGATAGTGGGTTCATGCCGAGTGCAGCGTTTTGGAGCTCAGGCTCCATGGAGCCCGTTTTTTGAAAAATACGAAATTGATTTTTTTATGTTTCGAAAAATTCTGCAAAAAAATATAGTTGTAGACAATTATCAGTTCTACCAGCGTGCAAAAAACCAATGCAAGATATTTTGTATTTTTAGTCTGTGTAAAAATGACAAATTTCTTGATCTGAGTCGGTGAACAGTGTCAGATTTGAAATTTTCAGATCTGACAGAATTTGTCATTTTTGTGTAGGTCAGAGTACAAACTATTTCGGACTGAAAATTTGCAGGACTATGGAGTACGTAAAGTCAACATCTAGGATTTTTTTTCAGAATTTTTTAAAACTTTAAAATATCAATTCAAAAAATATTGAAAAAAAGAGCTCCATGTAGGACGAGCTCCAAATGGACTTTTCGGTTCATGCCCCCTTTTGTTCCTGGGCATGAGTGACAGAAACATCTAAGGGCGAGGGTGTGCTATTGCTACTAAGGGTAAAACAGCGGTGTTAATGTCTATTTTGATATTAGTATTGCTTACTTCATGTACTTTACTTAATGCAATTGTCTGTTGCTTTCAACTTAATACCGTTGGGTGACAGGCTGGATAGCGATCCCACGGTGGACTTTTTAGACAAAGACGCAGTTGGACTCAACGGTCTTTGTTCCTTGTCGTGATGCCTCCATAAATATTATCATGTCCTTTTTGTCATAGCTAAATTGAGTTTGTGTCATGATCTTGTCAATTGCCTAGCTGTAATTCGTTCACCCATCACATGCATATTTTATTTACTCGAGAGACTCCACTAGTGAACCCATGACCCCCGGTCCATCTTTTTACATTGTTTACAACCTCATTTACTTGCTTTTAATCATCATTACTCCTCTGGTCACTTTTCATATTTGATCTATTTCATCATACAATTAACCACTTTGTGTTCTGCGAGACCGGAGAGATTGACAACCTCTCTGCCGTTGGGGACAAAGTATTTGGTTGAGTGTGTGCAGGTCCACGTCTGTTGAAGGTATCCCTAAGTGCCAGAGATCTTCAACATTCAACTCCTTGTTGATTTCAAAGTCCTACTGGTTCGATAAACCTCGGTTTTTAAAAGAGGGAAAACTGCTACTAGCTACAATTCCGCCTTCGCTTGGGGCACTACCCAACTTATCAATATCTACCATCACTTACACATCCAAGCGCTCGATCGACACTCTATAACACTAATCCTCACCATATATAAGGGGCCATGGACCATTGAACGAGTCATGCCTCTTATCCGCACAAGTGTTTAACACAACATCATGATCATCCACCCACCATAGGTGATCTCGAGCTTTACCCCGTGATCGGCAAGCACACGATAGATAATACACGCCGACACACGATAGGAGTATGTTTTTACTGAGTGGTGTGCACTGGGGCCCGAACATGTATACATCATCTTCTTTCGTGTGCCAACATCTCGATCTACGAGCATAACCCTTCGAACAGAAATATACCGTCGGAAAATACCACGAGAGTTGGCGTGCAAGGTAGGGGTTGCGCGTTTCGAGCTTTAGATCAGGATGGCCAACCGTCCGGACTGCCCGAATGGAGACCCGATCACCCCAAACATGACATTCGGCTCCGTCGCCCTCGACGTTCTCTCTAGCTCGAGCGGCGCCCTCCGCCTCCTTGCCAAACATGCCGACTCTTCGACGAGGAATCGAGGAGTTGACCGCTCTGTCCATAAATGGAGCCCGATATCAACCTCGTCGTCGATCGGGCCTCCATCGGATCGGGGTGGAACCTTCTGGCCACCTTGGACCCTGGCTACAACCTCCAGAGCACGGCTCGGACGACGAGTGCAGCTCGGGGAACTCTCCCTATAGGGGAGAGTACTCTTTGTCGACAAGAACCCAATGGAATGGAGAGGGAGCCTCTCAGGGCATTCCTGCAAACGAAGACGACCACCTTCGCTCGACATGGACGCCACCGCTCTTGCGGTGGCTGAACTAGCAAATGACGTCGACCAACAGAACTTCGACAACCTCACGACATAGCAGATTAAGAGCATCACGACACAGATAGCATATCGCCTCAGGAGCTCAACAGTCCAACTCTCTCGACGTATGCTGGAGAAGGATCATGCCGAGTTCCTGGAGACGTGAAGGAACTTCCCTGATAACGTGACCCCGATCAGTTTGGCAAAGAAGTTCACCACCCCTCGCTCGAAGGGAAACTTCAAGCCTTTCCCGGTCGCACGCGAAAACCTTGCGGACGCCCATACTCTCTTCACCAAGATGGCATCAAGTCCCGATGACCCCGAGTACGAATCTTGGGCCAAGATCCAGGCCTACCTTGAAGAGCCTGGTACTCAAGCGGCCAGGAACTTATCCTCGTTCGAACACCCAGCCGACCACCAGATGACTGGCACCGAAGCTGAGCCGCTCGGCGGCTGACGTTAGTCAAGCCCCGCCTCCCGTCATCGACCTTGACCCTCCTTCCCGAGAGCAGCCAACCGCGGCGCGATCGCCATGGCCTCCTGTGTCGGCCCACACTCGTTTGGGCCCTAACCGCTGATGCCCGGGACGCCTTGAATCACAGGCGGTACGAACAGACCCACCACCCTGACCATTACGATGAATTTGGGTCCGATTGCTGCGAGAGATTGATCGTTGTGACAGTCTTTTTTTTATTTATTATTTGTTTTAATATGCATTCTTGATCACCCAACTAGTTCTTAATTAACATTATGTTGATGCAGATGTTGGGTGTAATTTGTAGCTATCAACTCCTTAACCTCCTTTACGAACTTTTTTTCGCATTCATATCGATCAGATAACACGCTGACAGTGATTGCACATGCCCATACACAACGTACAGTTCTCGTCATACAACCTGGACTTTTCTGACTGCCGCGAAATCCAACATGCATGCGGCGCCATAAACATACAATCATTTCTTTTTCTCACAGCTAATATGAGCTGAAGAATGGTGTCACTCGGTGACAGCGAATTGTTCCAAGTACATAAACAGGAAACAACATATCCTGAATAGTTAAGCATGGGGAAGAGATTCCAATCATGAACAAGTGTAGGGTTTTATTTTTTTCACAGCAGTCAAGCACTAGAGAATTTTATCTCATATCATTACACATTGGCTGGGAGGTTATACATTTCACCTCACATATAATTCATCTTCACATATCACAAGTACTACTATTCACCATGTACATCGGCAAAATACAGTAAGGGGGTCTGTATTACAGCAATATCTACAGATCAGGATTTGTTTTACTGAGAGACCTACATGCTGGCCTTCTCGAAACCAACCTGCCACATGCTGATCGAATCCTCTACGCGATCCATACACAAATTATAGTAATCTCCTCTCAAAATGACAATCGGCGGAGTGAAGAGGAGAGAGAGGCGAATTCGAGTAGTAAAAAGTTGAGAAAACACACATATATTGTTCACAAAATGAGAGGATGGATCATCTCACTTCTTCCAGCTCCGGCAGCGTAAGATGGAGTCGTCGCCACCGACGACCCACGTCTCCTTGGCAATGTCCACGGACACCTGGAAGAAGTCCGGCGGGTATCTCATCACCACCAGATTCTCCTTCACCTCCTCTTCTTCCTCCCTTGCCTTCTTGGCGATCTTTTCTTCCCAATCCTCCCCTGCATCTCCTCCTCCTAGCCTCCTGGCCAACCCCTTCGCCGGCGCCGACCGGCACCGCATCAGCATCAGCGCGTTCGCCGGCGGCGCCGCGTCTTCCTCCTCATCCGGCGGTAGGTCGTGTTCCGGCTGCTTAGGAACCCTCTTTCCTTCCTCCAGCACCATGAACCACTTGGCCAATGCGTCGCCGTGCTCTGTTCCCTTCTCCACCGAGCGCTCCACCCGGTCCTCCTCTTCCTCGTCCTCCTCCTCGGAGCTGTACTCCACGACGGCGCCGCCGGGGAACCGGCCGAAGCAGCCGGAGACGTTGAGCCGGAACGCGCCGTGGAAGGCGTTCAGGAACGGCAGCGCGTCCTTCTTGATACCGAGCGCCTGCATCCACGTGGTGGACTTCTTGGCGCCTTCCCGCCGCCGCCGCCGCTACCCTTGGGCTTGGCCGACCGGGAAACCTTGATCTGCCCCGCGCACCCCACCTTGGGCGACGACGGCTCGTTGTCCACGCCGACGTCCACCACGGCCAGGCGGCGGCTCCTGCTGGCCGCGGCCGCCCTGAGGTGCGAGCCGGACGATGACGGCCGGCCGCTCGTGCTGTGGCGGCGCTCGGAGGAGGCCGACGGCCGCGACGGGCTGCAGACCGTCTTGGGCGGCATCAGGGCCAGGTGCGCCCGCGGCGGGAAGCACACCAGGAAGTCGGCGGCCGTGCCGCTGCTCCCCTCCGCCTTCCCCTCATCACGACTGTTGGTTGGCAGTGTCTGCTTGCTGTGAAACTTCGTCCTTCGTCTTCCTCCGTCTACCTCTGCTCCTAGCTAGTGTCTGCCTGTTGGGAAGAAGCTTGAGGCCGATGTGATGAGTGATCGATCTGTCTGTTTAGGTGGCAGTTTTAAAAGCCTGGAGCATTCCAGCTTTCGGTTGGCGCTGGCGCCAAAAGAAAGCTTAATTAAGCCGCTGAAATAAACAAAACAAAGCAGAGCAACATGTACGTAATAATTAAGAAGAAAGGCTTAAGCCAAAATGATTTGGTGTCGTGCTGTTTGGCCACAAGTTTGAGCTAAGATTAGTGTGCTTGGTGTACTGTAAGCCGTAGTGATTTGGGTTAGAATATTGCGATTTAGGTACCTGATTGAGGTTGTTGATCACGGGTATCTTCAAGAAGTGGTCCTTGGAACCTTTTTATGGGTGTATAATCTACTTGGGTGTTGATTCTCGAACGAAAAAAAATCTACTTGGGTGTTTCAGTGTTTGTGAAGCAACAGGAGTCCACCACCTTCCATGCTTGATCCAGTCGAAAAGAATATCTGCTAGTAATCTACTGTTGCATAACGGGGAATTTATTTATGCGCACCATCATGAGGGGAGTATTATTTTCATGAAGAGCTCGATAGTTTTTAAAGTTTTGGCGAAGTTAAGAGCTCGATCGCTTTTGTATTATATTATACTACTGACATCGTTAGGAGCGAATGCTTTTAAAAAGTGTGCAAGGATGGCTTAACCGGCCTACCGGCTGCACAAAACTACAAACATACAGCAAACGTGCATATGCATTGCTAAGATGGCATACACATTGTACGGAGTAGTAGTAAACCTCACAGTAGTATTGACATGATCTTGTCTAGATTCTGCAATTCCTCTTGGACAGGACTCGCGGCAACCGTTTGGATGAGTCAAGCATAATTAGGGCCAAAGCCTTGTGATTGAGCAGATAAACTTAACTATACCCAACTTCAAACTAACTAGGCTTATATGTAGCTATTTTTCAAAAAACAAATCTATTTCGTAATAAGAAGAGAAGATAGATACAACCACATAAGGGGTAACTAACGTCGGAAAAACCCTAAACAAAGGACGACCCTAGGTCTCAAAATTCCCTCCGAAGTCGCAACCGAACTCATCGTCGTTGCACTACAATTGCTCTCTTGGAGGAGAAATTCAGCCACATAAATACCTAAAAGACCAGTAAAGTATTAAATCTTGATGAACAGCCGCAAATAATAAATCGTAACACACTACAAAGATTGGCTATCGATGGACGAACCACCCCGATCTAGACCGGCAGTTGTGCCTGCTTTGCGGACCAGGCTGATGACCTTGGTTGCAGATGCTCGAAAGAAAGATTTGTTGAAGAAGATAACATTGGCGCAAAATTAAAAATGCCCAAGAAGCCATGCCAACACACAACAACAATAACTAATATGTTGCCCATCAACACCGATAGGGACAAAAAACTCGTAAGCTCCTTGGCAACGTCTGTTCAAGGTCCATCGAAAGAGGGCTGGGGTAAGATTTTATTCGAGACAACATCGCCATCACCATCTAAGCGATGTTACCACGAAACCAAAACAAAATAGAAATATATTACTACAACCGTATGGGAGATGAGAATCTCTCCCCTCCGTCCATGGTGAATTGGTTATGGAATGGCGGTGATTGCATATGGAGGGTATATGTTGCCATTTTGTAGGATTTAGGTCCATGAGCAAAATACATTCGTGAAATCTCACAGGTCCACTCATGTCCGGCAAAGAGGTGGAACTATGTTTAGGGCCCTTTTGTTTGGGCTGGCTGTGGTGCTGTGCAGGGAAAGCTGCTGTTCAGGAGAAGCTGCTTTTCTGAGTGGAAGTCTTTGGCAAACCAGCTGGCTGTCTGACTATAGATTGTGGAATTGTCTGAAACGCCCTTACATTTATGAACAATTGTATTGTTGTTGCTTCACGTGTAATAAATAACATATGCATCTAAAATTTAAGTCGAACTTCATATCCATACAATTGTCATTAGATAACCATCAGGAATATATAGTTGTCCAAAATACATTTCCACTGAGTTCTAACGTTGTCTAGAAATGAACAACGTGTTGGCAATGTCGTCACGTGTTCCGTTCATGCCTCTTGTGTGTAGTTCACCCGACACATGATCACTGGGCAAGGTAATTGCTTGCCTTTGAACCTTGGGAATGCAATTCTCATCCACATCACATCGATCAAACTGTTTATCACGTAAGTTGGAGTCTCTAATGAAATTGTGAAGGACACAACAAGCAATGATAATTCTCTTATGTGTAACCAAGTCGAAATGAGGGATGCCCTTCAAAATGCGCCACTTATTTTTCAAGATCCCAAAGATGCGCTCGATGCAATTTCGCAATGATGAGTGGGCATGGTTGAAAATTTCTTCCTTCTTCGTTGGTGGCCCTTCTCGACGGAGATCCAAATATGGTACATATTGTTCTTGTAAGGAGCTAGGAACCCCTTTCTGTTTTGATAACCAGAATCAACAAGATAGTATGTACATACGCACACGAGAAAATTTTATGAAATATGAAAACAATAATGCATATGTAACTCATCTGAATAATGAGCCTGGGTTTCTGGTTTCCATATGATGGCAGTTTTCGTGTAATTAGGAGCAAGGAAATGACCAGAAGTACATGCCCCTTCAGAAGACATGGTGGGAAGCTCGGGAAGCACCCGAAACGGTGCATTTTCCCGTATGAAGGAAACCGACCTGCGTTTGGAAAAGCCCACCGCACTGCCCAGCCCTTTGATTCGTTTGGCCTGCTTTTTTTGGTGGAAAGCTGCAGGAAGCCCAAACAACAGGGCCCTTAGTCTCATATTGCTTGTGGCTAGGTAGGTTGACCTGAAAAATAGGGATGGTTTTATAGAATGTGTCGAAGCTTGAGAAGAGGAGGTTTCCTCCTCCTCTACCCCCCACATGCATGAACAAGCCGAGACGGGCATTCATACCCGTGCATAGCGTTTTAGGAACGTCTCGATACGATTGCTCGTTCCTTATCGACTACTTTGACCATGCCATCTTCATCAACTAAATCACCGCCATGGGTGACAATATTGTTGACGGTGTCGCGAACATTGTGTCTCTCGTGGTCGTACCGCCGACCAACATGTATGCTATTTTTACTGAAGTTGGGCTTGATGCATGCCGCAGAGGTATTGCTTCGTAGCAAGCACTCTGCCTTTCATCGAATACATTTTATTTAACGAGCATATACAACTAATTTGGCTTTTTTCTCAGGGAATTTGGCTTTGTTCGTGGTCCTCTAATGGTATTAAGATACCAGCATGGCACCGTAGACCCTCGCCTTACGAAGTTGTACGTATGTCTATCAAGTACGTACAGTTGACAACTTCAACTGGCTGTGGGGTACACAATCGAGACATCTACAGAGGTGTTGCCTCAAAAGGCATCTCTACATGTATACTTCTCCATGCTGTGGTGGTCCAGTGCCTCGTGATGGTCACGCTCTCTCCGAGCCGTGGAGGCGGCTCGGCCGGCCGGCCGGACGGCGCCTAACCTAATAATTCATATGCGATCAGGCATAATTTTTCCTCTTCACAACATGCATTGTTCGTACTGGTGCCGTGCCGCGAGGAGCAGAAGAACACAAGTCACACCGGAGGAGCTAGCAGAGCAGTTTCCATGAGCCGGCCACCACTACCTGTGTTTACAATTCTTCCACAATCATGAGATGAGCCTCACCTAATGATGCTATCTCGAACCATTAGCACTGACAGAGCACCAAGCTACGCTACTAATGATCGATCTCTGCCGTGATTAATATTTTTAATCCGTCGTAGGCGTGGCAATGATAAGGGGCGGGGGAGAAGGGTTGGTATGTGCCATTTTCTGCTGAAAGCAAGTTGGTGGCGTGTGCATGAATGAGTGATCGAACCTCAGCCTGGCAACGTGTAAAGGATTTAAAGGGGAGCTCCAATCCATTTAAGAAAAAACGGGTAGCATTATGGGGGGGATGCATCAGCATCGCGCACACTATTGAGACATTGGAGAGGATGGAAGGTTGGAGGTATGGAGGGGAGGAGTACAATTGAGTGGCTGGACCCTCCACCACGAGCCAAGATTTGGAGCCAGAGATTCGATCGTTGCCATTTCCAACTTGCATTGCTTTGCTCCGCGCGCACACAGCCGGGAGGCCATCCTGGGTGCCGCCGCTTTCTGCAGTGTTCCGGTGGACTGTCCATTTCTCACACTTCATAGAGCTTCGAGGTTCGGTGGAGTGGAACTCCCTGCGATCATAGCGAGGATCGCTTGCGGACCATGCATAAGGCCTTGTTTACTTATCTAGTATTCGTTAGTATATTTACGGGGATTCGGCTGTGTGCATCCGTATTGCCAGTACGGTGCTACGCTGTTGCAGAGACTGGGTGTAATTGGTATCTTCACGACATTAATATATTCTCTTTATCGAAAAAATTGTGGGGATTGGAGGGGATTATTCCAATTCCCGCAAAATCCCCGTAGTCCGTTTACCATGCCGGGTTTGCCCGGGATAATCCCGGGATATCCCACATATCCTCTTGTTTTTATCTAGATTAAAATCTCTCCTTCATGGTAGAGTATATATTTTTGGGGGTAGAGTATTTGCAGGGATAGGAGAGTATTGGGTGAACACCAAATCCCTTTCCATCCCCAAACCTTTAGGTCGTCTTGTTTACTTCTCTCGTATTTCCACCCCCAGAAAGTTTGGAGATGGGAGTGGTGTTCACCCAATACCCTACCATCCGCTCAAATACTCTTCCCCAAAAATACACTAGTATGAGGTAGAGTTTTCAATCTAGGCAAAAATGAGGGGGTTTGTGGGGATATTTGAGGATTATTCTGTCCAAACCCGGAGAAGTAAACGGCCTACTCGGGAATTTTCGGGATTCGGAATAATCCCTTTCGATCCCTAAAATACACTACAAGTAACAAGGCCTTAGGGAATAAAAATAATAGAGAAGTAAACAAGACCTAAATGTGCTCTCGTTTCCCATCTCATTGCGTGTTTCCATTCGATTCTTCTTGCTTGCATGCTTCTTGGACATTTTGGTGACGAAAAAGAGGTGATCGTGTAGAAAGGTGTATCCTCCATAGTTCTGGTGAATTTTGGGAACATGAATACCAGGCCTGCTTTAACGACCCAAACAAATGCTGACATGATCCAAAGTTACACGTCACGCATCTAGTAATCTTTATAATTTCTCATAGTAAATTTCATAAAACCAGAGTATGGATTTCTTGCTTCCGAGCTCTAACGATCCCTTTATTTTTTATCGCAAAATCATATTTACAACATTTACAAAATTGTAAAAAAAAAACCGGATGTACTCAATGTATAACCTATAAAAGTGGAAATGTCAGTGTGAAATACTTTGTATTTTGAGCTACGCAGAAACAAAAATGTAAGGATTTGAGTTTAGTGAACAGTTCATATTTGCAAAACTACAAAATTTATCAGATTTTGTCATTTTTTTAACCTAGAATTCCAAGAATATGACATTGCGTTTCTACATGGTTGTATGATACATAATTGATTATACATCTAAAAAAATCAGATTTAAAAATGGGTCATTTAACAGATTGCCACTAGAGGCTTGGTAGTACTCAGTTTTGCCACTAGTTTCAAATGGCTTACAGTTTTGCCACTACTTCAGTTGCAGCTGCTATGGCGAGGCCAAACGACCAGTCTGAAGCGGATTCCGTCTGTTAGGCGTTAGTGGACTTGGTCCGCGTCTTACAGGTGGGACCAGTTTACTTCTTACAGGTGGGACCGGGCAAGGCGCTAGTGGACTTGGTCCGCATTTTACAGGTGGGACCAGGTAACTTCTTACATGTGGGACCGGCGACGGCGCGAAATAACGGCCACCACCTGACCTAACCGTGCACGACACCTGCTCTCGAACGGCCACCTGCGCCGCCGCCACCACCTGTGCCGCCGCCGCCACCTCCGCGGCCGCCACCTGCGCCGCCGCGTCCGTCCCGCGTATAGAGCCAACACCTCCACCGCAACGTGCTCCAGCATGCCGTGCTCCGCCGTTACCTGCTCCACCGCCACCAGCTTGTCCCGCTGCGCCTACCAGCTGCTCGACCCGCGGCGAGGCTCCTTCCGTGCGCCCGGCGGGAGCGCTGGGGTTGGCGAGGCAGAGGAAGTAAGAGGGTGAACTCCAGGGCGAAATGGCGAGCGGATGCGACCGTGGAGTAGCTGACGAGGCAATCGTCGGGCCGGACACCCGCCGCATCCACGACTGGGTTCCCGAGGGGTAAGTTGGAGCTCACCTCTGCATTTGAACATTCGATTAGACATGAGACGCACTCGGTTTATGTTGATTTTGCAATTGGCGTGCTGAATTCGCATTTCGTGGTGTGCTGAATTCGTCTCTATTTGTCGTCGTGGTGAACAACAGATGCCTAGGGATAGGCTTAAGTTTGGGGGCCGATTGGACGCTAGAGGATTCGGGGAGGGATTGTGTGAAGGAAAACACACGAACACACACGCGAACACACACGAACACACACGATTTACCCAGGTTCGGGGCCCTCGTGAGGAGGTAAGACCCCTACTCCTGCTTGTCTGACTATATTTGTGTATCGATCCGGATTACAAAAGCGCTCCTTGAGCTGTATCTCTACACCTGAACTAAGCAGCGCTAAACTCCTGCGGAGAAGAGAGCTAGCAGAAAGAAATGAGCCAAGGGGGCTGCCTGCCTCCGCCTCCCCCTCGTCTCCTCCCCCTGGTGCTCTTTAAGTAGAGAGAGCCCAGGGGACAAGCTGGGGACAAGGGGACAAGGGGTACTGTATCCCACACACTGCTGATGAATTGACCACTGGGGTCTAATCAATATTTACACACGCGATGTGTGCACACTGCCGCCATGCCGCTCTGTCCTTGTCCCTTGATCTTATCCACGAGGAGGCAGTAGAGGATATTTGCACATGCCGGGAGCTGAATGCCTGAGGCTGGCACTCTGCCTTGCCGTGACTCGGACAAGGGAGCTAGGAGAAAGTGGGGCATCGGGGCCTCCTGCCCCAATCCGGTTTATGCCGGGCGCTTAGACTTTATCTCGAACGAAGGAGCTGCTGTTTGAGGATGCTGACCTGGGGGCTGACTCGGGCGACGTCTGTACGCGGAGACCCGGGCGAAGTAGCGCTGGGGAGCCATCTTCCCATCCTGTGGCCCGATCCGGTCCTGGAGATCCCTGATCGATCGGTGGCCTCCTGTAAACAGCGATCCGGCCAGCACCCGGCCGAAGGAGTCTGACACAGATCGCTGGAAGGAACATACGCCAAGATTCGGCCCACCCGAGACAAGGGGATTCGGCACAGCTGGACCAGGGAAAACCGGCCCACCCGAGTCCTGGATACCTCGGCCCAGTCGAGTCGGAGGATAACTCGGCCCAGCCGGACTGGAAAGGGACCTCGGCCCAGCCGAGTCAAGGACACCTCGGCCCAGCCGGGATAACTTGTTTGATTCGGCCTGTGTAGCATCAAACTCGGCCCGTGGAGCCTTTCTCCTGTTTTTCCTTTATTTCATTTATATTTAACTGCTCATTTATTGCTATTTCTTCCCTCTCGTTGCACTAATAAATCTCCAGCTCTGTGTACCCGGGGTTACATCCCCGACACTAGTCCCCGAGGCTGCGGGGGACTCGCAGAGTCGCGCNCAGGCTTCACCGGTTCTTGTCACCTATGTGTAGGTTTGTTCTTCGTGTCGCTGTTTCTGTTATTCTCTAGTGGCGGAGCATCGGTGAGATCAATCCGTCGACAAATCACCCCTAGAGCGAAACCAATAACGACGGGTTGAGCACTCGGCAACGCAACACGACGACGAGACCCCATAATCTCCCTTGCGGAGACCATAACAAACAGGGCCGAAGACAAGACCGCCAACAATTAAGATGAAGAAGCCCGCACGACCGATAGAGACGCAGTGTAGGTGTTGACGAATAACGCATGAGGCATGTCACACCCCGGGACCGGCATGCGCGGTGGGAGACAACAAGAAACGGACATGCGAACGACACACCTCCATCGGAAGCACGCAGGAGGCCCACCGGGAGAGACACAAACGGTGCAAATAGGAAATTAAATTCAATAAGGTCATTTAACAGATTGCCACTAGAGGCTTGGTAGTACTCAGTTTTGCCACTAGTTTCAAATGGCTTACAGTTTTGCCACTACTTCAGTTGCAGCTGCTATGGCGAGGCCAAACGGCCAGTCTGAAGCCGATTCCGTCTGTTAGGCGTTAGTGGACTTGGTCCGCGTCTTACAGGTGGGACCAGTTTACTTCTTACAGGTGGGACCGGGCAAGGCGCTAGTGGACTTGGTCCGCATTTTACAGGTGGTACCAGGTAACTTCTTACATGTGGGACCGGCGACGGCGCGAAATAACGGCCACCACCTGACCTAACCGTGCACGACACCTGCTCTCGAACGGCCACCTGCGCCGCCGCCACCACCTGCGCCGCCGCCGCCACCTCCGCGGCCGCAACCTGCGCCGCCGCGTCCGTCCCGCGTATAGAGCCAACACCTCCACCGCAACGTGCTCCAGCGTGCCGTGCCCCGCCGTCACCTGCTCCACCGCCACCAGCTTGTCCCGCTGCGCCCACCAGCTGCTCGACCCGTGGCGAGGCTCCTTCCGTGCGCCCGGCGGGAGCGCTGCGGTTGGCGAGGCAGAGGAAGTAAGAGGGTGAACTCCAGGGCGAAATGGCGAGCGGATGCGACCGTGGAGTAGCTGGCGAGGCAATCGTCGGGCCGGACACCCGCCGCATCCACGACTGGGTTCCCGAGGGGTAAGTTGGAGCTCACCTCTGCATTTGAACATTCGATTAGACATGAGACACACTCGGTTTATGTTGATTTTGCAATTGGCGTGCTGAATTCGCATTTCGTGGTGTGCTGAATTCGTCTCTATTTTTCTGGTTAGGATGGAATTGCGGTTTGCTTTCTTGCTGAATATTAGAAGGGACCGGTACGTCGTCGATGCAGAGAATAACAAGAAATTCACGTGAGGTTTCGATTATCCTTTGCCAGTGGATTGCAATTGGAGTTTTAGACAATTTGGGGAGGTAATTTGCAGTCCATATCCTTGGGGTTTGCATGATGAAGTGGAATTCAAATACTACGATGGGGGAAACAGATGGGTGGCAGTTACAAATGATGAAGAACTCGCTACCATGTTTGCTAAGCATAAGGAGAAGGAGAAATTTCATGTGAGACTGCAAAATGATGTGGTTGTGCCGGCAATTGGACCTAGTATGGCGGATGCATCTTCTCGGGCTGCATCATGCCGTGGTGCTCGCAGTTCTAGCCAGAGAAGTTCAGGCAGTGCACGAGGACGTGGTGCCTCGAGCGGCGTGGGCAGCAGCAGCAGAAGAAGGGTCCCCGTTGAAGTGGAGGAGCCTTCCAGTTATGCGGATGAAGAAGAAAGGCTATATCCTGATGTTCTTCGGAATTTACGACGAGCATCTCGGGCTGGAAACAATGAGGCTGACGCGGGTGGTTGTAGACGAAGACAACGAAGCTTTGAGTGATGTCGAAGACGATGTTCCACCTGTTGAATGGGACCGTGAGAACCATTGATGGAACAAGGTTCCATTTATTCATCAATGAATGAGTGTAGAAATGCACTTGTGACGTACTGCATCAAGGCAGAACGCTATTTCAAAGTTGACAAGAGCGATAAAGTTCGTTACAGAGTGCATTGTCCGACTGAGGGTTGTCAATGGAGGATGCATGCATCTAAAATGCGAAAGAGCACAAATATTCAGGTGAAGGTGAACCCATTTAGCCACACGTGCAAGGAATCAACACTTCGGAAGGAAACAATCAGTAGAGCCAAGTCAAGATGGGTGGCTGAAGAAGTAAAGAAGTGGGTGACAGAAGACAATCAAATTGGTACAAAGGAATTGATGAAGAACATCAAAGAGAAGTTCAAGATTGATTTACCATACATGAGGGTGTTCAATGGTAGAAATCAAGCTTTGGATTCTATTTACGGTGACTGGCAGGAAAGTTTTGAATTATTGTATTCATTCAAAGCTGAAGTGGAGAGGACCAGCTCAGGTAGTATTGTAGAAATTGACCACCACACGGTGGAGTACAAAATAAAGGGAGTGACAAGGACCAAGGAATGCTTTAGGAGGGTTTTTGTCTGCTTTGAGGCTTGTCGCCAGGGTTTTTTTGGTAGGCTGCAGGCCGTATTTGGCTGTTGATGCTACTTTTCTGACAGGGAGGTTTAAAGGACAGTTAGTGGCAGCTTGTGCAGTTGATGCACATAATTTTGTATTTCTAGTTGCGTATGGTGTGCTGGAGATAGAGTCTGAGTAGAGCTGGACTTGGTTTTTCCAGAATCTGCACCGGGCTATTGGACATCCCAATGGGTTGGTAATTCATACAGATGCCTGCAAGGGTTTAGAAGTGGTCGTGGACAATGTGTTCCCTGGAGTAGAGCATAGGGAGTGCATGCGTCATCTTGCTACAAATTTTGCGAAGAAATTCAAAGGAAAAGTGTATAGCGACAATTTATGGCCAGCAGCTTTGACTTGCAGTGTCAAGAAGCACAACTATCACATGAGGCAGTTATACAAGAATGAGAAAGTGAAGGAATACTTGGAAACACACCACTCCAAGTTATGGGCCAGAAGCCAATTCAGTGAACTGAGCAAAGTTGACTATGTGCACAATAATCTTGCAGAGTCTTTCAACTCAACCATCCGAAAACTAAAGGGTCTCTATATGGTCGACTTGCTGGACAAGATAAGAATAGAGTACATGGAAAAGTTTCATTTCCGTGCAAATATAGCCGCGGCAAAATTCATGGGCCACATTGTCATCCCTGCCGTGTTGAATGAATTGAAGCAAAAAACTGAAGGCTTGGACATGAGCATGAAACTTTGCTCGGCTACCAAAGCAGAGGTAGCATTTATGGATAAAGAGAAGAGGGAATGGAAATATCCAGTGGATTTAGAATCTAGAACTTGCAGTTGTAGGTAATGGCAGATAACTAGATTGCCATGCATTCATGCATTGTTTTTCATCACCACTCTGTCAGGTCCAGCAGGGAACATACAGCAATATGTGCATGAGTACTACTCTGTTGCAAGGTTCAAAGACACATATGCAGTTCCTTTACCTACTTTGGAGGGAAAACATCAATGGGATGTAGTGAACCCTGGATTCAAGCTCCGTGCTCCACTTCTGAAGAGAGCAAAAGGTTAGACCGAGGAAGAGTCGAATAAGAGCTCGCAACGAAGGAGCTGGACTTGGAGCGAGGAAGCGTAAGTGCAACAGGTGTGGTGGGTCTGGTCATTTCGGTAGGTATTGTGATCACGCAGTAGATCCAGCGTTCGGAGAGCGTTTGGATGAAACTGATGATGATGAGTAGCAGGTTGGAACAGAGCAAGAGCATGAGCATGATGATGATGATGATGATGATGAGCAGCCGGTTGGAATAGAGCATGACAATGTGGCTCCAAATGATGATGACAATGTGGCTCCAACTGATGGTGATCAAAATGGTCCATCTGATTTTGCTTATGAGGCTCCATATGAAGGTTCAAATGATTCCCTTTGATCAAATGGACCATGATCATCAAAATGAGGCTCCAACTGATGTTGACAATGAGGCTCCAACTGATGGTGACATTGTGGCTCCAATGATGATGACAATGAGGCTCCAACTGATGGTGACAATGTGGCTCCAAATGAGGCTCCAACTGATGGTTCACAACATTCTGTGATTGTGAGTTCTGCCAGGTATGTCAATCTTGCCAACACTAGTACATTTATCACTTGAAAATTTTCTCACTGCCCTTTTTGTCTGTACAACTCTGTGGTTGCTTCAAAGAAGACTGCCAAAAGGAGAAGAGAAGAAGCAATGACCACAAGGATCACAAGGAGCACAGTGGCAAGAAGCATAAGAATCACAAGGAGCATAGCGGCAAAGAAACCTCGACGCGGTGTAGATTGAGTTGGAACAAGAATAATTATGAAACATTATGAATGATGTTGTATTATGTTGAATGACCTATGGTACAACTATGTTTGGATGATTTTTTTTGAACTGATGTTTGGATGATTTTAATAGAAAATCATATGTTTCCTTCTGTCATATGGTTGAACCATGTCTCGCAGACCAACCTATCCGAGCGCAGAAACCATCGCTGTTCTGATTGGTTGTCTCGCGGACCAACCAATCAGAGCGCAGAACGAGCGTCTCGCGGATCGCTGTGGCTGAGCCGGAGCGCAACCGTCCGATGCAAAGAGTAGCCAATCAGGAAGCAGAACCAGCGTCGCGCGGATTGCGCATGCCTGCCCCCACATCTGACGGGTGGTGTTTGGCGCTTGGTAGGATCCGACGGCGGACGTTCGACGGCTAGGGTTTGGAGCATTCCTGCGGGGTTTTGAGCCAGTCAACGGGGTTATTAGGGTTTGACCAGATTTCAAAAAATCATAACTAAATTACAAAAAATCGAAAAAAAATACAAACTCAACGGGGTTCGTCCATTTAGGAGACCTAGTTACCATAAAAAAATATAAACTCGGTATAGGGGTGTTTTTTTTTGAAAAATCACTTTTTGAAGTGATCTGTCGAAATCAAGTTCAAATGTTTTTAAAAAATTCAAAAAAATCAAAATGTTGAAATTCTTGCGCACATAGCCGTCATATGTGACAAGGTATGAGAAAAATATATAAACTTGGTGTAGGTCATTTTCATGAAAAAAGGCTTCACACAAATGAGCTATCACCTATGAACATGTTCAGAGTTCGTAGAATAGGGAGAGAGGGTTTAGGGTTTGAAAACAATCAAAATAATTCAAAAAAAATCAGAAAAATCTCCAAAGCTTCATTTTGTAGTAAATAAGAAGGATCCAGGCTTAGTTTTTCATTTTCATGTTTTAAACTTGTTTAAATGTTGGTCAACCCTACGGTTTGACCCAAATTCAAATATTCATAGGATATTCAAAAAACATCAAAAAATGCAAACTCTGCACACATAGTCTTCTGATGTCATATACTAACCATTTCAGTTGATAAGAAAGTATAAGTACATTCAACCAAACAATTCATGTACATGGTGGTGATTTCTCACTTCTGTCAAATGAAGTCCAAGTTTTCCAACATGAAATCTTGGGAAACCTCCCAAAGCTTCATTTGTAGTGAATAAGAAGGATCCAGGCTTAGTTTTTCATTTTCATGTTTTAAACTTGTTTAAATGTTGGTCAACCCTACGGTTTGACCCAAATTCAAATATTCATAGGATATTCAAAAAACATCAGAAAAATGCAAACTCTGCACACGTAGTCTTCTGATGTCATATACTAACCATTTCAGTTGATAAAGAAAGTATAAGTACATTCAACCAAACAATTCATGTACATGGTGGTGATTTCTCACTTCTGTCAAATGAAGTCCAAGTTTTTCCAACATGAAATCTTGGAGGAAACCTCCCCAAAGCTTCATTTTGTAGTGAATAAGAAGGATCCAGGCTTAGTTTTTCATTTTCATGTTTTAAAACTTGTTTAAATGTTGGTCAACCCTACGGTTTGACCCAAATTCAAATATTCATAGGATATTCAAAAAACATCAGAAAAAATGCAAACTCTGCACACCACGTAGTCTTCTGATGTCAATACTAACCATTTCAGTTTGATAAAGAAAGTATAAGTACATTCAACCAAACAATTCATGTACATGGTGGTGATTTCTCACTTCTGTCAAATGAAGTCCAAGTTTTCCAACATGAAATCTTGGGAAACCTCCCAAAGCTTCATTTGGTAGTGAATAAGAAGGAATCCAGGCTTAGTTTTCATTTTCATGTTTTAAACTTGTGTTAAATGTTGGTCAACCCTACGGTTTGACCCAATTCAAATATCATAGGATATTCAAAAAACATCAGAAAAATGCAAAATCTACACCGTAGTCTTCTGATGTCATATACTAACCATTTCAGTTGATAAAGAAAGTATAAGTACATTCAACCAAACAATCATGTACATGGTGGTGATTTCTCACTTCTGCCGTATAAGTCACAGGGTGTGAAGAGATGTTGTACATTTATAGATTAATAAAATGACTTGATATTGGTCAAGAACACTATATTAGTGCACTAGATGTTAATCCTAGAGTTTGAGGTCATTTAGAGAAGGTCGAAAAAAATTGGTCGGATTAGAAATGAGGTTGTTTGGGCTACCTTTCGGGCGCTTTTCTAGCTCATTTTGTAGAGCAGATTGGTTGTTGGAGATGTTACCCTCTGCGTCAAAAAGTCAAAAACTCACCGAAGAATAGGAAATTTACATTATGAATTCAATATAACAGATTCCATATTACAAAAACCATCTTCTGCGATTCTTCTCCACATTATATAGGTCGAATAAACATCGTAGCATCTGATAAAAACCGTAGCATCTGATCGAGGTTTGCATCCATGTACTCGATCTGCACGTTCCTTACGATCAAACGATTGATAAATGACGCTGTGCATGCAATACGGCCACTGACTACTGGGCCCATTCACCAGCCCGATGCATGCAGAACTCGACGTACGACCTTGCATGCCTAGTTTTTCCAGAGTAGACCTCGACGTAGACCTCGACGTTCACCAGCGCTATTTGCAGCGACGCAGCTGGCCTGCACCACGCCTCGTTTTTCAAGATGACACCATGTCGCGTCGCATCATGCAGGCTTTGGCGTGGAACTATGGGCTGGTTTAAATGCACGCAGCTACGCAGACTTTAATTGGCGTGAGACTTTGGATTTCATCAGGGTTTAAATGCACGCATGCTACATCACATCATATATTTACGCAGGGCACCGCTTTGACCGCCTAATGCGCGCACGTACTGCTACCTGTCCTACGCCTAATGCATCGATTCTCCATGTTGCTCTTCATCTATCTTCTTACGTTTTCACACAGTGGCTTTCATCTACCCCGATTAATTCACACGTCGTCAGGTCTTTAAATACTGCCTTTGCCTCCTCTTCCCTCTTCTCATCCCTCTCCAGCCCCTTTGCCTCTACAATGTCGAAGCCCTCTCTCCCTTCCAGCCCCGAGTCCGTCAGCGACGAAGACAACCAGCCGAAGCTCGCCCTGGTGGGAGCCGGAGATCACGGCGGAGGAGCCGGGCATCGACCCCTCTGCCAAGCGGAAGCGCAAGGCCAAGGTGCTGCACGAGTCAGCCTACTTCTTCCACCGCCCCGACCCGACCGCGTCGACAAACCGCTCCGACGAGGAGAAGAACCGCCTTCTCGACCTTCTTGAGAAGGCGGAGAGAAGGAGTTGGCGAGGAGGAGGCGAGGGAGAAGGCGGAGGAGAAGGCTCTCTGGCGGCGCATCAAGAAGAGCCGTGACAGGGAGGACGCCAGGATGCGCGAGGCCAATCGCCGGGCCTTGCAGAAGCAGGAGATGGCGGCCAGGGCGGCGGCGTGGAAATGGTGGAAGAAGTAGGCCAACCGCCAGCGGCTAGGCGGCGGTTAGGTTAGGGCCCTCATATTTAGGGCCCCATTGCATTTTTTTGTTTAATATATGTAATCCGCGTCGGGCCCCTCTATCTATATGTAAAAGGGGCCAATGTTTATATATATGATATGTTCCCGTCCTGCTAATATAATATAAAGTTATTATAAAAGGGTGTGTACAACAATTTCTAGGGAAAACAATGTGTTGAAAAAATCTAACTATGAGTAAACTATAATCTAACTGTGTGCATGCAAACATGCGTGTCCAAAAATTAAGTACAAAACCCAAAGGAAAACCACTCTCACGTGTGTCCAAAACATTCAGTACAAAAGCGTTTTTAACCCTAACCAAGTAAGAACTCACTATGTATAGTCTCCTTCCATTGCCAATGTCAAAGTCCTTCCATCAGCCTAACGGTCACTAGCGCAGCACTATACTCCCCAAAACCACGGGGTCTTGGGTTCGATTCCCAGCCAAACCCCATTTTTGTTCATTTTACACCTTTTTTTTCGGCACAACCCACCCTTCTAATTTGCCCCCCCGAATGGGCCTAATTGGATAGAGTTGGCCCAATAGAAAGTTTTTTTACAGAAGGCAGAGCATTTAACNAATGTCGAAGCTCTCTCTCCCTTCCAGCCCCGAGTCCGTCAGCGACGAAGACAACCAGCCGAAGGCTCGGCCTGGTGGGAGCCGGAGTGGGAGCCGGAGGCGCTGGGCATCGATCCCTCTGCCAAGCGGAAGCGCAAGGCCAAGCGAAGCGCAAGGCCAAGGTGCTGGACGAGTCAGCCTACTTCTTCCACCGCCCCGACCCTGACCGCGTCGACAACCGCTCCGACAAGGAGATGAACCTTTCCGACGAGGAGAAGGCGGAGGAGAAGGAGTTGGCGAGGTGGGAGGAGGCGAGGGAGAAGGCGGAGGAGAAGGCTCTCTGGCGGCGCATCAAGAAGAGCCGTGACAGGGAAGACGACAGGATGCGCGAGGCCAATCGCCAGGCGAGGGAGAAGCAGGAGATGGCGAACAGGGCGGCGGCGTGGAACTGGTGGAAGAAGTAGGCCAACCGCCGGCGGCTAGGCGGCGGTTAGGTTAGGGCCCTCTATATTTAGGGCCCTATTAATGGACTTTTTTTGTTTAATATATGTAATCCGCGTCGGGCCCCTCTATCTATATGTAAAAGGGGCCAATGTTTAATATATATGTATATGTTCCCGTCCGTGCTAATATAATATAAAGAGTTATTATAAAAGGGTATGTGTACAACAATTTCTAGGGAAAACAATGTGTTGAAAAAATCTAACTATGAGTAAACTATAATCTAACTGTGTGCATGCAAACATGCGTGTCCAAAAATTAAGTACAAACCCAAAGGAAAACCACTCTCACGTGTGTCCAAAACATTCAGTACAAAATGCGTTTTTAAACCCTAAACCAAGTAAAGAACTCACTATGTATAGTCTCCTTCCTTTGCCATGTCAAAGTCTTTCCATCAGCCCTAACGGTCACTAGCGCAGCACTATACTACCCAAAACCACGGGGTCTTGGGTTCGATTCCCAGCCAAACCCCATTTTTGTTCATTTTACACACCTTTTTTTTTTGCACAACCCACCCTTCTAATTTGCCCACCCCGAATGGGCCTAATTGGATAGAGTTGGCCCAATAGAAAGTTTTTTTACAGAAAGGCAGAGCATTTAACTGAATTTCACTGATGAAAGTTTCTGAATTTCCCATTTCTTCTACATTTTTCACACAATTTCAAGCATACAAATCCCTCCCAATTCATTCCTTTCCATACAATTTCATAAAAACACCGAGTGCGATCACTATACCCACAAATGCCCAAATGTAATTGCAAAACCAATTGCAAATGGGTTTTTGTGCTCGCTGTTCGAGCATCCTAACCTTCTGGTTCAACCTACTAAGCTCAACAGCTACCTCTATTGATTCAATGTGTGCTCCGCCCTGCATCTCCTCTTCCGGAGCTCGCGCTGCGGCCGCTGCCGTCTGTGGCAGGATGGGAAGCCATTCCTCGTGCTCCTCTAGCAGTTCATTCATCAGTCTCTCGGCCAGAACATCGACCCAAAGGAAGAAATGCTTTACCTGCATGAAAGCCAAACAGATCAACCGTATTGCTCAATGATCCCGACCACGAAAAGAGTCAAATTGCCCCGATTCTTACCCCCTTGTCCTCGCACACATAGAACGGTCGATTTGGGTTCTTCAGTGTCCCCGAAATCTTCCGAACAACCTCCCCCCTACACCGCGGACAGAGCAACACCGGCATCTCCATGCCCGCCGGAATCTCGATCCGCGAGATGGCGCGGGAGCTCGAAGAAGACATGGAGCTCGATTGGCGGCCGCCCGCAGCCAATCGGGATCTCAACGCCTCCGCACACGTCCCCTCTAGCTGCAGCAGACGGCCGCGCCCTCCACAGCAATCTTCCCGCCGCCGGTGATGAAGGGGATCTCGACGCCGCCCTCTTGGCCGCCCGCTCCCGGCTCCTAGTTACCAACAGGGGTCGCCGCCTACCTCTGCGCGTGTCCGCCTCCAACCCCGTCGCACGCTCGGCTGATTGCTGCTCACCGCTGCGACATCCGGTGGAGCATTCCGCCGGGATTTTATCGCACACCCGCGGCCAGCAACGGCGACTTACTGCTGGGTCCCACAAGCAACGGTTATCTACTGGGTCCCACAAGCATCGGCCAACAATGGTCTGATTGTGTAACACGTCTGGTCCCACCTGTAAGGGCCGAGTCAAACACGCTGACCTGACGGAGATGGCCTCCGCCTGGTCCCACCTGTAAGGGCCGAGTCAAACACGCTGACCTGACGGAGATGGCGCAAATTGACGGAACGAGTCCTTGCGCACATACTAGGGGCAAAACTAAGGACGATTCCAAGCTAGGGGCAAAACTGAGTACATGGACACAACTGATGGCAAACGGATAATTTACCCAAGTTCTTTTGCCTTCTGATTCTGAATCTTCATTTTGTGCAAGTGATTGCTTTGTCGATTCTGAACTGCTTGTGCTATGCTGCTTCAGGCGAGAAGGAGCTGGAGGACGCACTCACCGCGCAGCGCTCAGAGTCGAAGAAGGAGCTAGAAACTGCCTCACACTCGGCTGCTGCCCGGGAGCGAGGATATGCGAACCAGCTCGCGGCACTCGCGCAGGCTATGGGAGGTGAGTGTTTTTTTATTTACTCTTTGATATGTAGGATGTAGCTGTCGATTGTCATGAAATGACTTTGTGCTCTTTTCTGATTTATGAAGGAGCTATTGGCGCGCCGGCCTCTGCAGACGAGTCGAGTGACGAGCTGTCACTCGATCGTGTTATGAGCGACCTCGGCGCCAAGTGCACTCAAGCGACGGATGCACTCGCCAAGTCAGCGAGTACGCTCGGCGCCGTGTACAAGACGGTGTTCCCAACTGGTGATATGCCGTCGACTGCAGATGGCTTCGCCAACGTCCTCGGCCCCGGAACGTCCACCATGGCGGATTTCGCACGCGCCCTTGCGGTACGCGGCTCAGAATCCACCCTCAAGCTTCTTTTGGGTCACGGGATAGAATGCGACTACGAGGCCGCACTGTCTGAGTTCCCTCGGAAGCCAGACGGGAAGCCCGTGTCTCTGAAGGGGGTGAGCGGAGCAGCCGCGCGACTGGCTGAGGTGTTTATGACCACCATGGAGCGCCGGGCAGCCGAGACTGCCGCTCGTTTGCTTAAGTCGAAGCCAGGGTCGTCCTCTTAGGATTAGGGTAGCTGTACCCTTTTGCTGTTATGTCTTGTAATGATACCTCTGAACTGCGCGAGTTTGCGCTCTGGCCTTTGCTACTCTGTTTATGCAATATAATCTTTTGCGAATGTTTATTGCGCTCGAAGAGCTGTATGCTAGTTGTTTCACAACTTATGCCTTGAATTCCTGCTTCTGATTCAAACCTCGCGTTTTGCGATTATGCTCTTTGGACAGTCACGAGAACCTGCTGCCTCGACTGCCTCCTCACGAGCTCCGGCTGCCACCCGATCACAGGCCCAGGTGGCAAACGATGCCAAGGTGATGGAGTTTATGAAGGCCAAATATTTGAAAATGGAGCAGGAGTTGAAGAACGCCCAGGATGAGCTGAATCGACTGAAGATGAGGCCCGCATTGGCCACCCAACGCGAGGAATATGTGCTCGGAGAGATGGATCTTGTAAACAGGCAACTCGAGTGTGAGTTCGAATGTTGCTCTGTTTACAAATTTGCTTCACAGCCTTGTCCTTTCGATCTGACTTGCGTGCCTGTTTTGTAGGCTTTGTTGATAACTTTGAGGCGGAGAAGATTCGCGTTCAAGAGCGTTTGGATAATGTTATTGACCACCCAACTACTGGGCGTGAACATTTTTGGCTTCATGGGTACCACGCCCGCATACTTGCTACCCTGCAAGATCGCGCCTGGCGGAGCGCAGAACTGCTCGAGTTGTGCCGGATGGCATTTATTCGACTCAACGAGACTCTCTTTCCTGCAGGGCCGCAGCCACAAGGAATACACGCTTTGCTGAACATCTTTCGCCACACAACTCCCATTCGAGAATTGTTGACTCGGAGACTTGTGATTGGAGCTAACGCAGCGATGGCGTATGTGCGAAGTCGAAGACCAATGATGGTGTTGCGTCCACCCGCCGCCGGAGAGCTTCTTGAACGCCGGGATCTTGATGACACGATCCGAGCTGCGGAGACACTAATCGAGTGCACTCGCGAACAGCTTTGTGGTCCCGAGCTGCCAATAAAGGACGAGCCTGAGGATTAGAGTAGCTTTGCGGATGCAATTTTGTACAGGGGGAAGCCCCGAGTGTAAATTGTAACTCTTTGTATATGAATTGATCATTGTTGTATATGCTCAGCCCCCGAGTCGATCGAGTGGGGTTTATGAAATATATGTTGTGAACCAATGACTGTGCAGCCCCCGAGTATTCGAGTGCGACTGCAGAGTCTTTGTGTTTTTTGCTTGTATCCTTGTGACGCAGCCCCCGAGTGCTCGGGTGCGGCTAAGGTATGATGCTTTTGCATGAGTGAAAACTCTTTGTGATTGATAACGCAGCCCCCGAGTGTCACGGGTGCGTGTAAGTTATGAATTAAAGAAGTAGGAGGAAATTTGAATATATTCCTTTATGAATAGTAGGCTGCAGGCCGCCTCATTAAAAACCTTCCAGCCCCCTTAGGTACCCTGGTAAGGAAAAGAGCGCGTCTGAAACCTGCAGCCATCCGACATATCGCCTATTACATTGTATGAGTTTGAGTACTCTATGCATAGAAACGGCGCAGGTGCGCAACGTTCCATGGATTATGTGAAAGTTCGCCTGTCTTCGCGTGCTTCAGTCGATATGCGCCACCACCAAGAACTTCAGTGATGATGAAAGGCCCTTCCCATGGGGATGCGAGTTTATGCACCTTCTTTTGCTTCAGTCGAAGAACTAGGTCGCCAACGTCGAAGGATCTGGTGCGCAGTCGACGGCTATGATAGTTGCGAAGATCTTGCTGGTAAACAGCTGTGCGGGCCAGGGCCGTGTCACGCGCCTCTTCAAGCAAGTCGACTGCGTCTTCGAGTGCTTCCTCTGCGTCGTCTTCATTGTATGCTTCGACTCGAGGTGCATTGAATCGCACGTCTGATGGCAGTATTGCCTCTGCACCGTAAACCATAAAAAATGGCGTGAACTGGGTCGAAGCGTTGGGAGTTGTGCGTAGGCTCCATAGCACAGATGGGAGTTCTTCGACCCAAGCCCCCGCGGCCCTTTTGAGTGGCACCAGGAGGCGCTTCTTGATCCCGCTTGTCACGAGTCCATTGGCTTTTTCGACTTGGCCATTGGATTGCGGGTGCGCCACGGATGCGTAGTTGAGCGTAATGTCTTGCTCTTTGCAGAAGTTCTTGAACTCTTCAGCCGTGAAGTTTGTGCCATTGTCAGTGATGATACTGTTTGGGACGCCAAAGCGATAGATTATGCTCTTTATGAAGTTGACTGCCGTAGTGGCAGTCGAATTTGTGATTGGTACCGCCTCGATCCACTTGGTGAACTTGTCGACTGCCACCAGAAGGTGAGTATGCCCGCCATGCGACGATTTTTTGAGTGGCCCAACCATATCGAGCCCCCATTGGGCGAAAGGCCAGGCCAATGGTATTGTCTTCAACGCCGATGCGGGTGCGTGTGGCTTTGTTGCGAATTTTTGGCAGCCAATGCACCTTTTGACTATGTCTTCCGCGTCCTTGAGCGCCGTGGGCCAGTAAAAACCTGCTCGAAAGGCTTTGGCTACGAGTGATCGACTGCTGGCATGATGCCCGCAGGTACCTGCATGAATATCTCGAAGTATGGCCTGGCCATCTTCGAATGCGATGCATCTTTGGAACATACCTGATATGCTGCGCTTGTATAACTCGCCATTTATGACAGTATATGCTTTTGATCTCCGAGTGATGCGCCGGGACTCGGTTATGTCGTCTGGTAGCTCGCTGCGGAGTATGTATGCAAGAAAGGGTTGAGTCCAAGTTGGCTCGATGAGGAGTACCTCGACTGGGGGATCCTCTGTGCTGGGCGCTTTGCCCTTTGCTGGCGTAGTCGACGGAGGAGGTGCTCGTTTCTCCTTTATGGATCTGTGCTCGATGCGCTCGAGGAAAACACCAGGTGGAACTTGTGCGCCAGTAGAGCCAAGATTGGCTAGCATGTCTGCTTCTTCATTGCTTTCCCTTCCTATGTGCCGCAACTCGCAGCCATCGAAGCTGCCCTCCAGTGTGTTATACAGGTCGCGGTAAGCGATCATGTTGTCTGCGATTGCGTCGCAGGCTTTCATTGTTTGCTGCACCACGAGATTCGAGTCCCCGTAGATCATTAATCGAGTGCACCCAAGTGCTTTTGCCATCCGCATGCCATGAATTAAGGCCTCGTACTCAGCCTCGTTGTTGGAGGGTAGTTTGAATCCCATCTGCAGAACATAGCGGAGCTTGTCGCCTTTTGGTGATATGAGGATGACGCCTGCTCCTGCGCCTTCATGTTTCTTGGACCCGTCAAAGTACATAGTCCATGAGTTGGATAAATCTGGTGTGGCAGGCAGCTGGGCTTCAATCCACTCGGTTGTGAAGTCAGGTAGGACTTGTGCTTTGATGGCCTTCGGGTGCTCATACTTGATGTCTCTTGGACCTAGCTTGATGAGCCATTTTGCGACTCGCCCAGTTGCGCTGGGATTTGTGAGAATATCGCCGATTGCTGAGTTACTCACCACCATGATTGGGTGTTCTGCGAAGTAGTGCGTCAATTTCCTTGAGGACATGAATACGGCGTAGGCCAGCTTCTGGTAGTGCGGGTACCGCTGTTTTGATATGGAGAGAACCTCACTGAGGTAGTAGACTGGGCGCTGTATGCTTTGGGCGTGCCCTTCCTCTATGCGCTCGACTACCAGTACGGTACTCACCACCCTGTTTGTAGCAGAGACATACAGGTATAGTGGCTCCCGTTCCCTGGGTGCGACGAGGATTGGAGGGCTTGTGAGGATCCGCTTGAGATCTGTGAAGGCTGCTTCAGCTTCTGGCGTCCACTCGAATTTGTCTGCCTTCTTCATCAGTCGATAGAATGGCAGCGCCTTTTCGCCCAGTTTGCTGATGAATCGACTGAGCGCTGCCACTCGACCCGCCAGTTTCTGCACGTCGTGAAGTTTTGAAGGCCTTTGCATTGTCAGGATGGCCTGTATTTTCTCTGGATCTGCTTCGATTCCGCGGGCAGAGACTAGGTACCCGAGGAGCTGCCCGGCTGGAACGCCGAACGTGCACTTCTTCGGGTTGAGCTTGATGTGGAAGCGCTTGAGGTTGGCGAACGTCTCCCTCAAGTCATCGAGTAGTGTGTGTTCTTCCCTTGTGGTGATGACAATGTCATCCACGTAGACTTGGACGTTGCGTCCAATTTGCTTTTTGAGGCAGTCTTGCATCATGCGCTGGTATGTTGCACCCGCGTTTTTGAGCCCAAAGGGCATAGTTGTGTAGCAGTAGACCCCGAGTGGGGTTATGAACGCCGTTTTTTCTTCATCTTCCTGCTTCATCCGTATCTGGTGGTAGCCTGAGTAGGCATCCAGAAAGGAGAGTCGTGCGCATCCGGCGGTGGAGTCGACGATCTGGTCGATTCGAGGTAGAGGGAAGTGATCCTTTGGGCAGCACTTGTTCAGTGCCGTGAAATCCACGCACATCCGAAGGATGTCTGTGTTCTTCTTCTCCACGAGTACGGGGTTGGCCACCCATTGTGATTTCTTGATTTCTCTGATGAATCCTGCTGCGAGTAACCGGTCGACTTCTGATTCGACTGCGGTTCGCTTTGGGCCGGAGATTCGGCGCATAGTTTGCTTGACTGGTTTTGAATCTGGAAATAATTGGAGAGAGTGCTCGGCGAATTCCCTGGGAATACCTGGCATGTCGGCTGGACACCACGCAAATATATCCCAGTTCTCACGGAGGAATTCGACGAGCGCGCCTTCCTATGCGATAGGCAGACTCGACGATACGTTGACTGTCTTGGACGGGTCGGTCGGGTGCACCTGATGCGACCTTGTGTCATTTGTAGCGTTGAAGGATCTGTCGACTGCCAGCTTTTTGTTCTCCGGAAGGAGTGTGCGGTCGTTGGAGGTCGCCAGATCGGCGAGTGTTTCCTCTACGCCAAATGTCTCGGAGATTTTGCTGAATTCGCGGTCGCAAGCATCAGATCTTTGAAAGTTACCACGGACAGTGATCACTCCTTTTGGTCCTGGCATCTTCAGTGTGAGGTACGCGTAGTGTGGCACCGCCATGAATCGAGCGAATGTCGGGCGCCCAAGAATAGCATGGTATTGTGATTTCCAGTCGACGACCTCGAACTCAATCGACTCCGTCCTGAAGTGGTTCTTGTCTCCGAACGTAACGTCGAGTTGTATGGTGCCTTCTGGGCTGATTGCTTTGCCTGGGACGATACCGTGGAAGGTATTTGAAGATTTTGGGAGGTTTTCGACTGACCTGTTCATTTTGCGGAGCGTATCCGCGAAGATGATGTTTATGCCGCTGCCTCCATCCATGAAGACCTTGGTCATGGCGTAGCCTCCAATTTGTGCGTCGAGTACCAGAGCGGCGTGCCCTGGTCGAACTACAGCTGGGGGATGATCCTCCCGACTGAAGCTTATGGTGGTTTCCGATCCCTTCAGGAACTCAGTCACTGCAGGAGGTGCCATGACAGCCATGTTTACCTGTCGAGTGATGAGTTTTTGCTGCCTGTTGGAGGGGCGACCCTTTTGAATCATGTACATCTGCCCGTGGGGCTGTGGATATTGATCGTCTTCTACCCGATACACGGGCTGTATGGCACCCGCGATGTTTGCACCTGGAGCGGGCTGTTGTAGATGTTGCTGCGGTGGCGGCGGTGGCGCCATGAGCGCAGGCTGAGCATTTGCTTGTGGTACAGGTGTAGGCGTGAGCTCAGCGGGTGCTGGGCCGTACCTTTTGAGTCGTTTCATGTATTCAGTCGCCATTTGATCGAACTCCTTGCAGTTCCTTAGGGTATGATTGGAGCGTAGCCGTCCATCATCCCCCTTGAAGAGGTGCCATCTGCACCAGTCGTCCATCTTCTCGTCGTATGTCCGCTGGGGTTTTGTTTCGCTGCGTCTTCGCCACTCTTGCCTTTTGTCGCTCCGCTGATCGCGGTCTCGACTGTCGCGTCGATCATCCGAGCGCCGATTGCTTCTGTCTTGATCATCATGGGGCTGTGCGTAGCCAGCCGCCATGAACTCGGGTCTGTTATCGTCGTAAGGACGTTTGGAGCGTTTGCGCCTGCGATCATCTCTGTACGAGTCTCTGCGGCTTCGACTGCCACTGTCGTGGTTGTCGCGTGGTGGTGAAGAGCGGGATCTGCGGACAGAGTCCTCTCCATCTGCCCACTCAGTCGCGATTTTTATGAGTTGAGCCAAGGAACTTGGCTTTTCGCGGCCGAGTGCTTCTTTGAAGTCCTTCCGGGCGAGGCCCTGTGTGAAAGCATCCATGGCTCGATCTTCTGATATGGTGCCAACCGAATTGCGTATCTCGGTCCACCTTCGTATGTATGACCTCAACGACTCGTCTGATCGTTGAGTGCATGCTCTGAGTTCTTCGAATGTCTTCGGGCGCTCACAAAGAGGCTCGAAGTTTTTGATGAAATCTCGTCGGAAATCGTCCCACGAGTCGTATGATGATGGAGGGAGCGCTTTGAGCCAGTCGCGGGCTGTGCCTTCGAGCATAAGTCGTATGTATTGCATCGCTGTGGTGTTTGTGCCACGTTGGCATGCCACAGCGAGCCTGTAATCTTCTAGCCACCCGGAAGGTTCCTGGCGACCATTGTACTTGGGCTGTTCGCCTGTGAGCTTGAACCCTTTGGGCATCCGCGTCTCTCGTATGCGTCGAGTGAAGCACAATGCTCCGCATGGCTCTGGTTCGCGGTCAGAGTATGAATCGCTGCTGTAGGATCTTCGCGATCTGCTCCTGCTAGATCTGTGCCGGCGTGAGCTTCCCCTTGCTTCCTTCGAGTGGTGGCTGCGACCACTGCGATTATGCTCTGCGTGGCGAGAGTCGACAATGTGTCGATCTCGGCTTTTTGCTGGAGTTATGTCTTCTGGCTGTAAAGCCTTTGCCGCTAGAGCTAGCGATTTGAGTTGTTGGCGATGCAGGGCGGCAGCAGGATCATCCGCCGGAGGTTGTAGCGCCTTGAGGTAAGCGCCAACGGAGAATAGTGCACCCGCGGCTGTTTTGGGTACTGGGATTCCATCCGTGTCCTCTGTCATGAATGACAGGTTGCGAGTGATTTGTGCTCTCTCATGTTCGGGGAGGCTCGCCAACCGCGACCTGGGTCGTGAGTTTGGCTGCTGTGTGGATCCGAGGGATTGCTCCCTTCTTCGTGCACTCGAAAGGCTAGCTTGCTTTCTTCGCTCTTCGAGTGCCGCTCGGTAGTTTTGCAGTCGAATTGACTCTTGCCAGTTGAAGTACTGGTAGGTCAACATCTCCTCCGGGGTCGAGTTTGCTGGCATCATTGTGCACTCCTTTATGACTTTATCTGCTTTTGCTGCCATCTCCTCCGTGATCGTCAAGGTTGTGACCCCATCCGGCATGGTTACCGTGCATGGGAATTGTGTGGGCCTGCGAGTGGCTGCGGCTGCGGATGATTCCGCAGAGAAGGCCACGTATACCTGATGAGGTGTGACCCGAGGGCACGTGTATGCATTGTCGATTCCAGTCATGGATTCGACGTCGTCGTCCAGGCTCATGTCCGAGCCGTTATGCTCGTCGATTAGGTCTTCCAGAAGAAGCTCGTTGTCGATGTGCTCATCGCTTATGCTCATCTCCTTGGTGGCATAGCCATTATGGATCTCTAAGTCGAGGTTGGTGTCGGTGAAGACCTCTGAATCGACGTTGCTGTCGTTATGAATCGCGGGCTCGCAGAAGTCGTCGAGGGAGATCCCGCAGTCGAAATTCTCATCGAGTGGGAGGTCGAAGTCGAAGTTGCTTGTGCAGTATGCAGATTCAGCCTCCTCGCCTTGGAGTTCTTCCATCACGAACTTGTCGAACCCACCGGTCGACATGGTTGTTGCAGGTGAGCAGGCTTCAGGGATTGATGATGGGGCGAGCGCAGTCGACGGGTCGTCGAGTCCGCCTCGTGCGAGTCGCTGCGGATCTGTCGAGTCCTGCGTGCCAACATTGTTTACGAAAAAACTGAATTTTCCAATGGTTAGATCCAAACCTGATTCGAGACCAGAAAACGCCTCCTGAAGATCTGGCGAGTGCGGATTGAAGTTCATTGAAAGAGCAGATGCGCTTTTTGCGGGTGAAGCGGGCAGGCTGCCGCTTTTCGAGTGGACCGGCGAGTTGCCGTGTGTCGCCTTGGTCGGCGAGTCGATGTTTGTGAACATGATCGGCGAGTTGCCGTTTGCAGGTGAGATTGGCGAGTTACCGTTTGCTGATGGAACCGGCGTAGCTTCGAGTCCAGCGCTATTCTTTCCCACAGATGGCGCCACTTGACGAGGGGTAGACTCATCAAGACCCATGGTTAAGGTCCCTAGGTTATGAATATGGGGGAGAGAACGTGGTAGAGCTGGAAGCGTCGTCGGTTGACAGGCGAGGCAAGGATTTTACCCAGGTTCAGGGCCCTCGTGTGGAGGTAACACCCCTACGTCCTGCCTGTCTGGTATTGATTTGCGAATATGGTGGTTACAAGGATCCCGGCGAGATGTCGATCTCGCAAGGGCTTATGGCGGCTATGGTGTTTCTTGTCTGGTTCGATGGCCCTCCCAGTCCTTAAATAATAGGCTGGGTCTCGGGTGTTCGTAACCGACTCGATTTACAAGTATGGAAACTCTAAACCGACTATTGCTTCGCTAAACTTGGAGGATACTCCATCTTCGTGGGCCTCCCTTCATGGGCTTCATGTAGGCTCTGATAGTTGGGCCTAGTCGACACGTGCACCAGGTACCCTCATGGTAGGGTACCCGATAGGCATACCCATGTCACCCACCATGAAAGATCTTGTGCGCAGTCGACGGCCGTGATAGTTGCGGAGATCCTGCTGATAGACAGCTGTGTGAGCCAGTGCCGTGTTTCGTGCTTCTTCGAGCAAGTAGACTGCGTCTTCGAGTGCTTCTTCTGCATCTTCTTCGTCATATGCCTCGACTCTGGGTGCATTGAACTTTACGTCGGATGGCAGTATTGCCTCTGCGCCGTAAACCATGAAAAATGGTGTGAGTTGAGTCGAGGCGTTTGGAGTTGTTCGCAAGCTCCACAGCACCGACGGGAGTTCTTCGACCCAGGCGCCCGCGGCCCTTTTGAGTGGCACCAGTAAACGTTTCTTGATACCGCTACATACGAGTACATTGGCCTTTTCGACTTGGCCATTGGACTGCGGGTGTGCCACGGATGCGTAGTTAAGCTTGATGTCTTAATCTTTGCAGAAGGACCGAAATTCTTCGGCTGTGAAGTTTGTGCCGTTGTCGGTGATGATGCTGTTTGGGACGCCGAAACGATACATGATGGATATGATGAAGTTGACTGCTGTAGCGGCAGTCGAGCTTGTGATAGGAACTGCTTCAATCCACTTTGTGAATTTGTCAACTGCCACCAGCAGGTGAGTATGTCCTCCAGGCAAGGATTTTTTGAGTGGCCCAACCATGTCGAGCCCCCATTGGGCGAAAGGCTAGGCCAAAGCTATGGTCTTTAGTACCGATGCGGGCGCACGAGGTTTGGTGGCGAATTTTTGACACCCGATGCACCTTTTGACTATGTCTTCTGCGTCCTTGAGTGCTGTAGGCCAGTAAAACCCTACTCGGAAGGCTTTGGCTACGAGTGATCGACTGCTAGCGTGGTGCCCACAGGTACCTGCATGTATATCACGAAGTATTGCTTTGCCATCGTCGAATGCTATGCATCTTTGGAACATACCTGAGATGCTGAGATGCTGTGCTTGTATAATTCACCGTTGATTATGGTGTATGCTTTGGATCGTTGAGTAACTCGTCGTGCTTCGGTTACTCCTTCTGGTAGCTCGTTGCGGAGTATGTACGCCAAGAAGGGTTGAGTCCATGTTGGCTCAAGAAGGAATACTTCGACTGGGGGATCCTCTGCACTAGTCGCTTTGTCCTTGGATGTGCCAGTCGAAGTGGATGGGAGTCGCTTCTCTTTGATGGACCTGTGCTCAATGCGCTCAAGAAAAACACCTGCGGGTATTTGTGCTTTCGTGGACCCAATGTTGGCTAACATGTCTGCTTCTTCGTTACTTTCGCGCCCAATATGCCCTAGCTCGCAACCATCGAATCCCCCCTCCAGTGTGTTATAGAGGTACGATAGGCGATCATGTTGTCGACTATGGCATCACAAGCCTTCATTGTTTGCTGCACAACCAGGTTAGAATCGTCATAGATCATCAGTCGAGTGCGTCCCAAGGCCTTGGCCATTTGCATGCCATGGATCAGTCCTTCGTACTCAGCTTCATTGTTTGAAGGAAACTCGAAATCCATCTGCAGGACGTAACTGAGTTTGTCGCCTTTGGGTGATATGAGTATGACTCCCGCCCCTGCGCCTTCGTTCTTCTTGGACCCATCAAAGTACATGGTCCAGGAATTGGATACGTCAGGGATTCCTAGCAGTTGAGCTTCGATCCACTCAGTTGTGAAGTCAGGTAAGACTTGTGCTTTGATGGCTTTCGGGTGCTCGTATGTAATATCTCACGGCCCAAGCTCAATGAGCCACTTTGCAACTCGCCCAGTTGCATTGGGGTTTGTGAGGACTTCTCCAATCGCAGATTTGCTGATCACCGTTATCGGGTGCTCTGAGAAGTAGTGCGATAACTTTCTGGACGTCATGAAGACAGCGTATGCTAGATTTTGATAATGCGAGTACCGCTGTTTGGATGCAGAGAGTACCTCGCTGGCGTAGTAGACTGGTCGTTGTATGCTCTGAGTTTTCCCTTCTTCCATGCGATCGACTACGAGGACAGTACTTACCACTCGATTGGTGGCTGAGACGTACAGGTACAACGGCTCTTTTTCTCTGGGTGCCACCAAGATTGGAGGGCTTGTGAGGATTCGTTTAGGGTCGTTGAAGGCTGCTTCAGCTTCATCTGTCCACTCGAACTTATCCGCTTTCTTCATCAGTCGATAGAGTGGGAGCGCTTTTTCGCCGAGTTTGCTGATGAAGCGGCTAAGTGCTGCCATTCGACCTGCTAACTGCTGCACCTCATATAGCTTTGTGGGCCGTTTCATGGTAAGGATAGCCTGTATCTTTTCAGGATTTGCTTCTATTCCTCGAGCGGAGACCAAATACCCCAAAAGTTCTCCAGCTGGTACACCAAATGTGCATTTATCGGGATTGAGTTTGATGTTGTACTCGCGAAGGTTGGCAAAAGTTTCACGTATATCTGCGAGTAGTGTGCACTCATCCTTTGTCTTGATTACTATGTCGTCGACATAAACCTCGACATTGCGCCCAATTTGTTGCTTCAGGCAGTTTTGCATCATGTGCTGGTAGGTTGCGCCAGCGTTTTTGAGTCCGAACGGCATTGTCGTGTAGCAGTAGACCCCGAGTGGGGTTGTGAACACCATTTTTTTCTTCGTCTTCGACTTTCATCCTTATCTGATGATAACCCGAGTATGCATCCAGGAAGGATAGGCGTACGCACCCTGCGGTGGAGTCGATGATCTGATCGATTCGTGGGAGTGGAAAGTGATCCTTGGGACAACACTTGTTCACCCCTGTGAAGTCCACGCACATCCGAAGACGGTCAGTGTTCTTCTTTTCGACTAGCACGAGGTTGGCCACCCAATCTAATTTCTTGATTTCTCGAATGAAGTTTGCTTTGAGCAATCTGTCGACTTCTTTTCTATAGCTTCTCTTTTGGGTCCGGAGACACGACGTACTGTTTGCTTAACTGGCCTAGTGCCTGGAATAAGTTGGAGAGAGTGCTCGGCGAATTTCCTGGGAATACCTGGCATGTCGTCTGGACACCATGCAAATATATCCCAGTTCTCACGGAGAAATTTGATGAGCGCGCTTTCCTATGCGAGAGTTAAGCTTGATGACACCCTGACTGTCTTGGATGAATCAGTCGGGTGAACCTGATGCTTCTTTGTATCATTTGTGGCATTGAACGCCCTGTCGACTGCTTGCTTCTTATGCTCAGGCATGAGTGTATGGTCATTGGTTTCGGAGAGGTTAGCGAATGTTTGCTCCACTCCAAAGGTTTCCGAGATTTTGCTGAAGTCGTGGTCGCATGCGTCTGACCTTTGGAAGTTTCCTTTGACTGTGATTACTCCTTTTGGTCCGGGCATTTTCAGCTGGAGGTATGCGTAGTGCGGCACCGCCATGAATCGAGCGAACGTTGGGCGCCCAAGTATGGCGTGGTATTGTGACTTCCAGTCGACCACTTCGAACTCAATCGACTCCATCCGGAAGTGGTTTGCGTCGCCGAATGTGAAGTCGAGTTGCATTGTGCCATTTGGGAGGACAGCTTTACCTGGAACAATGCCATGAAAGGTGTTTATGGACTCGGGTAAGTTATCGACTGACCTGTTCATCCTGCGGAGCGTGTCAGTGAAGATGATGTTGATGCCGCTTCCCCCGTCCATGAAGACCAATCTGAGCGTCGAGTACCAGGGCCGCATGGCCTGGTCGATAGACTGATGGCGGGTGATCCTCCCGGTTGAAGGTGATTGGAGTTTCTGATCCTTTAAGAAATTCTGGTACGGCGGGTGGTGCCATGACTGCCATGTTGATATGTCGAGTATGTAGCTTCTGCTGCCTATTAGAGGAACGACCTTTCTGGATCATGTACATCTGTCCCTGAGGCTTCGGGTACTGATCTTCTGTTGCTTGTGGTATGTTTTGTATGGCTCCCATAATTTGATCTCCTAAGCTATGTTGTGGTGGAGCTAGAAGTGCCGGGATTGGCCGTGCTAGTGGAGCTGCAACGGGGACTGACTGGGCAGTCGAGGGTGCTACCCTTTTGATTTTCAACATGTAGTCCATCGCCATCTGTTCGAATTCCCTGCAATTTCTCATGGTGTGATTGGAGATTAACCTTCCATCTTCTCCTTTGAACAAGTGGATTCTGCAATGGTCATCCATCTTTTCTTCGAATGTCCTTTCTGGCCTTGGGTCAGTGCGTCTGCGCCACTCTTGCCTTTTGTAGTTGCCGTTGCGCTGGTCACGGTCTCGATTGCCATGACGATCATCGCATCGGTCGTCGTTTCGGCTGTCAAGACGATCATCCGTTCGACTATCGCGATGGTCATCTTGTCGCCTGTCGTCTCTGGCGCGATTGTCCTGCGGCTGAGAGAACCCGGCCGCCATGAATTTTACTCGATCGTCATCGTTGTAACGATTTTTGCACTTCCGGCGTCTATCGTCTTTGTAGCTGTCTCGACGATCTCGATTGCCACCTTCATCCCTGTCAGCCGATGGGTGACGACGAGACCGTACCGAGTCTTCTCCATCTGCCCACTCGGTTGCTATCTGAAAGGATCGAGTAGGTTGACTAGAGGGGGGCTGAATAGGCAACTACAATTTTTCTTTTTCTTTTAATCAAATTTAGGAATTGCTCAAATATAAGTTCTCTAGATATGCAACTAGGTGAACAATCCTATATGATGAGCAATAAACAAGCTAGCAAGATATTCTAAACAAGTTGAGCTAGCAAGACAAGTAAAGGAAGGACAAGAGATAACCACACGGTGACGCGGAGATGATTCCCGAAGTTCACTTCCCAATGGAAGCTACGTCTTCGTTGGAGCGGTGCGGGGTCACAAGTGAGCCCCGAATAGCCTTGATATGGCACACCGTATCTCCCTCGTGTTATCCTCCAATGAGGAGATCCACGAGCCACTATATGATGCCCTCGAGGTCGGCAAGAAACCTTTACAAGGATGAGGCACACTCCACAACTGAATTGGAGGCTCCCACCAAATTCCCGCGGCTCCCAAAGCCCCAAGAATCACAAGGCCAAGGCACGCATCCACAACTCAATTGGAGGCTCTTGGCTTTTCCCCGTGGCTCCCAAAGCCACGAAGAACACAACTTCTGTCTAGGGTTCAACGAACCCAAGAGGTAACAAGATCCGCTAAGGATTAGTGGGGGGAATCGAAATTGCTTTGGTGGAAGTGTAGATCAAGACCTCCTCCGCCACTCCTCAAAGTATGAAGGTGTTTGGACCGATGGAGTGGGAGATCTTGGAGATTGAAGCTTTCGAACAATGGTGGAGAGAGAATATCACAAGCTTGGCTTCTTTTGGAGAAGAAGACTAGTATATATAGCTCCACCAAAAATCTAGTCGTTGGACAACTTTCTGCGTACGAGCGGTACTACCGGGCCAAATGCCCCGGTACTACCGAACGGCAGAAAGCAGTAGTCAACAAGCGCATTTTGACCAGGCGCGCGCACCCCCGGTACTACCGGAGTTTCCACCGGTACTACCGGACGGGCGAACGGCCGGTACTACCGGAATTAATTCCGGTACTACCGGATAGGATTTCCTTAGATCCAGTACCATTTGGCACGCACGGCCAGTACTACCAGAATTAATTCCGGTACTACCGGATAGGATTTCCTGCGAACCAGTAGCGTTTGGCGTTCGCCGGTACTACCGGGCCATTTCATCCGGTACTACCGGAGCCAGGAAAAGTGTGTCAAACAGAGCATTTTCCAGGGAATGGGATGGCTGTGGAGTGCATATTTGGTTTGTGTAAAATATGTAGACAAGAATGATTCCGCCCAAACCTCCACACCGGGCCCCCCTCTTGATAGTACGGTTTTCCTATAAAGTGAAACCTAGGAAAACTACAACTTTTCGCTTGACGCTTGTAGAGGAGAAATCCCACCATCATGTGTGAAAATATAAGATATACCTATAAATCTTTTAGCACACAATTAGTCTGCTTATTGTGTTGTTAACAAACATCAAAACACATAGGGATAGAAATGTCCTTTCAATCTCCCCCTTTTTGGTGTTTGATGACAACACAATGTTTAGCGACAAAAGATTTGCAAAAGACAAGCGGGCTCCCCTGAATGTGTGCATTATTTGTAATTTGCGTTTGAATGCAAAACACACCATATTCATGTGGATGAGCACCCCTTATATTTTACAAACCAGACAAGTTTAACTAAATAGGCATATGAAAAATAACTTGCCAACATATGTAACACATAACCAATGAAAGACATGCTAAATAAGTCTATTACATAGCATCACATAGTCTTAAACAGATAGTACCTAGCACCACATAGTCTTAAACAAATAGGTTCATGCATGTCTTACACCATGCGCAACGAAGTTCATAAACCAAATAAGATGGAACACAAGCGAAAGAATCAAAGCAAGAGCAAGCTTGTGTCCCTCCCATGCAAATCCCATCGATAAATCCTACTAGAACACATTCTCCCCCTTTGTCATCGAAATGCCAAAAAGGGAGAAGCGCGATGCTAAGAAGCGTCCCAAGGAGAATCACTCTCCACCCATGCCGCGGTGAATAGGGGTACGAGCCGGATCATCATCATCTTCGGGGGCATCCTCTTCGCTCCAATAACCATGCTTGGAGATCCACTCTTCCTTGGGGGTGATTACCAAATCACGAGGTTGCTCGGGAGAGTGCTTAATGCCCATGTGTCTCATCATTTCCTTGTGACGCATGGCAGCCTTCTTGTGATGGACATGAGCCTCATACATGCGATCTTGGATGTCCAACTTGAAGCAAAAAGCCCTCTTGGCCTTGATTTGAAATTTCTTGAACCACGAAGGTTCCTCAAGAGGTGGAGCACTAGAACTAGCCCCAACATCCGGAGCACTATTTGAGCCTCTAGCAGTTTTGGATTTCTTTCTGTCCTTGGGTAGAGTGTGAGCCTTCCTTTGCAGTTGCTTGACTTCCTGCTTGACTTCTTTGCATTCCATTTGTTACAAATGAGGGCCATGATAAAAGGCGCATAAATGGGGACCCTCTTGTCAATAACATTCAGCCACATCTCTTGATATATGAACTCCATGACATCAAGTTTTCTTCCTTTTTCCTTGATTGTCCGTTGAATTAGCCATGAGATCAATAGTGTAAGAATGCACTTGGTCCCAATTCCCAATCCGGGGAGCAAGACACTCTCGATAGATGCGGTGCAGAATCTCAAAGGTTGAATTAGATCCTCGGTTTGACCCGGAATTCCACCTTCCATAGTGATAGGAGCAAGCAACTCCTTGCCACCGGATTCATCATTTGAGTGGCATCTCCACCCAGAAGGGGACCTTGGACCGCCATCACGATAACCACCCAAAACAGTCCCAAATTCATTCATTGTGGCTTCAAGCATTGTGTCTTTGGTCATCCATTTGAGGGTCCGAGCATTGTCATTGCCAAAGTGAACTGTTGAGTAGAACTGAAGAATATAGTACTCAATGTATGGATGATTGAAGGTCATACTGTCAATGAGACCAAATTCTCCACACGTAGCAAGAGCTTCGGCAAAGTAGGCTCTAAGCTTATCCTTCTTCATGTGTTCAATGTCAATGGATGTTGAGGGACCACTTTGTGTTTGTTTGTTGACCTCAAGTAAACTTCTTGATAAACCCGTTCTTGCTCATCGGTGTGGAAGTGAGGGTTTCTCACACTAGGGAACCTCTTCTTGTCATAAGGATTGATCTCCCTATAGGCCCGATACTCATGAAGACGAAGTTTGCTGAATGCCTTTGGAATGGCTTGCTTTTGGACGGGCTGACGGCCTTGAGTTCTAGCTGTGGATCTTGTTGGCAATCTCTCTTCTTCAGACTCTTCCTCAATTTCATCTTCATTTGACTCAATGATTCTAGGCCTCTTGTCTTTACGACCGTAAACCCCGTGTCCACCACGGCTACCTGTGAAATAGCATATATGGGTGCAGAGGGAACATAGGTAAGTGCACAAGTTCATGAATTTGTAAAAACAAACTAGTTGCTAAGTGTAAAAATTTGTCGAAATTTGCCAGGTTCCGGTAGTACCGGAGGAAAACCTCCGGTAGTACCGGCCACGGTACAGGACAGATTTGACCATGGGAAGTACGCGAATCCGTGACAAATCGACAAAATGGCTACACAAAGTAACTAGCTAGTGCTATCCCAGACCAAAAGGAGTCTCCCCCATGAATTTAACCAACAATAAGTGGAGCTACCAATGATTTGCCCAAGCACAACCTAGGTTTCAAATAGAGACCAAAAAGGAGCACGAAAAGGGCAAATACCGGAGGCCATCGGAGAGGAGACGAGTGGGAACGACTTCCACGGAGCAGATCTGGCCGGGGACGGCAGGGGAGAGTTCCCCGCGGAGGCGGCCGGGCGGAATCGGAGGAGAGGTTTGGGGCAGCGATGTCAAGTGCGAGATGTGGTTCTGGGGAAGAAGCTCTTCCCCGACCCGCACATGTACTCGACTCGAACCGCACGCCCGGTAGTACCGGCCGCTCGGGACATCGCAGGTTTTTA
Source organism: Puccinellia tenuiflora (assembly GCA_012064385.1). Classification (NCBI taxonomy): domain Eukaryota; kingdom Viridiplantae; phylum Streptophyta; class Magnoliopsida; order Poales; family Poaceae; genus Puccinellia; species Puccinellia tenuiflora. Next base: position 118,917 of record QRDG01001955.1, read on the forward strand.
AACTGCAACTTCCCAGGCGTCGGTAGTACCGGAATTTGGAACCCGGTAGTACCGGGACCTGGAATTAAATTTTGAAAAATTGAACTTGTGCAGGGAATTTCAGATGGTTTTATGAGATGAGATCATGGCATAGGTTAAGATAATTCACTATAGGCTTTGGATAAACACTTGGAGTTCAAGATGCAACATGGAAAACCCAATATCCAAGAGTTTCTTCAAAAGATAGAGCAAGGTCTAAAAATACCCAAATAATTCAATTAAAACCAACTCCTCAAGGAAAGAGGAGGGCGGTGGCCTTAGCCACCATGTTTGAGTATATATGACTTGAAGCCGTGAAGATATATCTTGGGATCAAAATCAAAACTAATCTTTGAAGCACATTTGTAACATAAGTAACTATTATGCAAGATTTTTCTATTTGCGCATAATGGGGGAAGTGATGACTCATGCATTGAGCTACACCCCCCTATGTCCATGGCTACATCCAAACCAAATGAATATCGTCTAATAGGGGTAGGTATGCAAGAAGTCCACTAAATCCAATTGCTTATGTCCACCACATTAAGTTCTTCTCTCAACTCCTTTAATCTTGCTTCACCAAGAGGCTTTATGAACATATCAGTGAGTTGATGCTTGGTGTTGACATACTTGATTGCAATATCACCATTCTCAACACGATCTCGAATAAAATGATACCAGATTTCAATATGCTTGGTCTTCCCATGAAGAACCGGATTGTGAGTAATTTTGATGGCACTTTCATTGTCACATCAAAGAGGCACTTTGTCACAAATGAAACCATAATCCTTGAAAGTTTTCCTCATCGATAATAATTGTGCACAACAACTTCCAGCGGCAATGTATTCGGCTTCGGTGGAGGACGAGACCACACAATTTTTCTTCTTGGAAGACCAACTGACAAGAGACCTACCAAGGAATTGGCAAGTACCTGAAGTAGATTTTCTATCCATTTTGCAACCCGCCCAATCCGCATCCGAATAACCTACAAGATTAAAACTTGTCCCATGAGGGCACCAAAGACCATAGTTGGGAGTGTCCATCAAGTATCTTAGAATCCTTTTAACCACGGTTTCATGACTTTCCCTAGGACTTGATTGGAATCTTGCACACATACCCACACTAAACATAATATCCGGTCTAGATGCACAAAGGTAAAACAAAGATCCAATCATAGAACGATAAAGCTTTTGATCAACTTCCTTACCATCCGGATCTAAGTGAAGATCCGCCTTGGAGTCCATGGGAAACTTATATGGCTTGGCATTGTTCATGTCAAATTTCTTGAGCATGTCCTCAATATACTTGGCTTGACATAAGAATGTTCCTTCTCGATATTGGTGGATTTCAAAGCCAAGAAAATAATTCAATTCTCCCATCATGGACATCTCAAATTCCTTGGTCATTAGCTTAGAGAATTGATCACTAAAATCACGGTTAGTAGAACCAAAGATAATATCATCAACATATATTTGGCATACGAAAAACTCTCCATTTATCCTTTTTGTGAAAAAGGTGGGATCTATTACCCCAATTTCAAAGCCACGGTCTACTAAGAACTCCTTGAGATGATCATACCAAGCACGTGGAGCTTGCTTGAGCCCATAAAGAGCCTTATGTAGTAAGTAGACATGGTTAGGAAATTTAGGGTCTTCAAAACCCGGAGGTTGTTTCACATACACTAATTCATTTAGTGGACCATTTAGAAAAGCACTTTTAACATCCATTTGATACAAGGTAATTTTGTGAGTAGATGCATAGGCAATTAATAAACGAATAGATTCAAGTCTAGCAACGGGGGCATAGGTTTCACCGTAGTCGACTCCTTCGATTTGGGTGTAGCCTTGTGCAACCAATCTTGCTTTGTTGCGGATGACTTGACCATGAGAGTCTTGTTTGTTCTTGAATATCCACTTGGTTCCAATGACATTATGGGAGGTGTCTTTGGGTCTTTCAACTAATGACCACACTTTGTTGCGCTCGAAGTTGTTCAACTCTTCATGCATAGCCGCAACCCAATCCATGTCTTCAAGAGCATCATATACCTTGAGAGGTTCTAGGCTAGACAAACAAGAGACATGACCACAAAAGTTAGATAATTGATTGTGTGTGGACACACCTTTACGGATACTCCCAAGGATATTCTCTTTGAAGTGTTGTTGATAGTCCAATTTTGATGCACGCCGTATGACTCGGCGTTCCATGGCTTGACCAATTGTTTCACCAACACAAATATCTTCATCATTTCCTTCATCTTGTTCATGGTCAACCCTAAGTGGAGTTCTTGGAGTTTGGGGTTCATGATGTTCTTGTTCTCCACTAGAGTTGGATGGGTCTTGACCATTTTCTTGTTCATGTGAATGAATAACATTATCTTGTTCTTGGATAGCTTGTTGATCAATTTGTGATGTGGATGGCTCAACTTGAGTAGAGCTTGTTCCTTCTTCTTGAGTGTCAACAATAGGTTCTTCACTAGGAATAAGTTCTCCTATGCCCATAGTTCTTATGGCTTGAGATGGAGCTTCATCACCTACATCATCATGATCAATATGCCCCGCTTGGGAACCATTATCCTCGTCAAACTCCACATTCATAGATTCTTCAACACATCCGGTGGATATGTTGTAGACCCTATAAGTATGAGAGTTTGCGGCATATCCAACAAGAATACCATCAAAAGATCTAGACTCAAATTTAGCAATTTTGCAACCTTTAATGTAAACATGGCATTTGCAACCAAATACTCGAAAGTAAGAGACACTTGGCTTTTTACCGATAAGGAGTTCATATGGCGTCTTTTCCATGAGAGGACGAAAGAAGAGCCGGTTTGAGTAGTGGCAAGTAGGGATGTAAACGGATCGGATCGGATCGGATTTTGCTATTACCATATCCTTTACCATATTATTTTAGCGGATTCGGATCGGAGCGGATAACGGCCGGATGCGGATTCGGATGCGGATTATATCGGATTGCGGATATGGAGCAGATCCGGAGCGGAGTCGGATCGGGTGCGGATAATTGAGCGAATACACTAATAATATTAGAAGTGTGTTTCTTTTATGTAGAAAATGTGAGCAGAAAACAAATAAAACTAGACTATAGCTAAATATGCACACTTGTTTGTACAATAAAGCATTCTGCACACACACTTGGGCCGATGAACTAACTAGGTTGTTGATGTATTTGAGTTTGGGCTAATTTTATCGGATTATCCTCTTTGGGGAGCTCGGATAATCCGCAAAAAATCTCGGATAATCCATATCCGTCGGATATTACCAATACCATATCCGCTACCATATCCGCCGGATATCCGCTTGACCAATATCCGCATCCGCATCCATATCCGGCGGATTCCTAAAAATGCATACCATATCCTCAAAAACGGATGCGGATGCGGATTTGGTGCGGAAATTATCCGTACCATTTACACCCTTAGTGACAAGCGGTGTTGATGGCTTCGGCCCAAAAGTTATATGGGGAATGAAATTCGGCCAACATAGTTCTTGCCATATCAATAAGAGTGCGGTTCTTCCTTTCGGCGACACCATTTTGTTGGGGAGTATATGCAGCGGAATATTGGTGTTGAATGCCCTCCCCACTTAGGAAATCATCCATAGTGTAATTCTTGAACTCCGTACCATTGTCACTTCTTATTGCCAAAATCTTGGAGTCATATTGGCGTTGAACTAGGGTTGCAAAGTCAATGAATATCTTTTGAGTTTCACTTTTCCTCTTGATGTAGAAAGTCCAACAATATCTTGAATAATCATCCACAATCACCAAACAATATTTCTTGCCACCAAGACTATCATATGTGGGAGGCCCAAAGAGATCCATATGAAGGAGCTCCAAAGGCCTCTTAGTGGAGATAATGGTCTTCTTGGGGTGATTCTTTTCATGCATCTTTCCGGCTATGCAAGCACTACAAGGACGATCTTTGGAAAAATTAACATCGGTTAGTCCTACCACGTGTCCACCCTTCACAAGAGTTTGTAAATTTCTCATACCGACATGGCCTAGCCGGCGATGCCAAAGCCAGCCCTTGTCGGATTTAGCCATTAGACACGTGGCAATTTGAGTGGTCTCTTTCGAGAAATCGACCACATACAAACCGTTCTCACGGAATCCAACAAAGGCTACTTTAAGAGATTGTGTGAAAAGGATGGTCACGTGGTATTTATTAAAGATAACGGTGTAACCGGCATTGCATAATTGACCAACGGAAAGTAAATTATATGAAAGGGATTCAACGAGGAGGACCTTCTCAATGGATAACTCCGGAGTGATCACTACCTTGCCATATCCCAATACCTTAAGTCTTGCATTGTTCCCAACGGTGACATGAGAGAATGTGAGTAATTGTTTCAATAAGCCCTTTACTACTTCTTTGCTTCCGGTCATATGAGATGAACACCCACTATCAATGAGCCATGAAGATCCACCGAAAGAAAATCCCTACAAGAAATCAAGTATTTGATTTAGGTACCCATTTTGGAATGGGTCCTCTTTTGTTAGTCACAAGGGTCTTTGGAACCCAAATAGCATAGTGATAATCATCTTCATATGAAGTGCCAACATATTTAGCAAAAACAAAACCATTTCTAGATTTCATAAGAACATATGAAGGGTTATATTTTCCCGCAAAGTCATTGTGAGTGGCATTGCCCCTTGTGGCATCACCAATCACAATGGGGTTGGCATTCATCTTGGCTACCTCCCCTTCCTTCACAAAGGCAATTTCTTGTTGTTGTTGTTGGTCTTCTTGGACTTAGATGTAAATCCAAGTCCTTCCTTGCAAACCACTCCCTTTTGATTGCTCAAAAGATCATTGAGGTTCTTCTCCCCTTGGATACAAGTGGCTAGACCCTTCTCTAGTTGGGCCTTCAACCTAGTGTTCTCCTCAATAAGAGATGCATTCACACATAATGGGTTAGAAGTACAAGCATTTGCATCTTTATCATTATGAGATGTGGTGAAGCTAGCATAGATGTATTGAGCTTGTAGTTTGGCATATGACTCCTTGAGCTTAGTGAGCTCACTTGAGGTCACCTTGTGGGTTTCCCTAAGTTGCTCAAAACTCTCAAAGAGTTTATTATGAATCTCTACAAGCTCCTCATTTTTAACTTTTAGATCACTTGCAATTTGAATTGAGGAGTCACGAGTTTCTTTAGCCTTGGATAGATCCTTGGCTTGTGTCTCCTCAAGTTGCTCCCGGTACAATTGTTCCTCAACAAGTTGATCTTCTAGTTCACCAATTTTATCGGCATGATCACATGCATGCCCTTCGAGCTCACAAATCCTAAACTCCTTTTTATAAAGTAGGTTCTTGGCCTCTCCATATTGATACAAGAGAGCCTCAACCATTTTCTTGGTTCGACCTTGGAGTTTGTTCACAAAGAGGGTAATCTTGTCCTCACCCTCATTTTTCCCTACATCCTCAACACAATCTAAAAGAGATGGGTTAGAGGAAATATTACTTTTAGGTGAATAAATCACCTTTGTTTCCTTGGCCATAAGGCACATAGGTTTGGAGATCTTGTCATCGTTCAAGGCGGAGAAGAGAGGTGCCAATGTCGGAGGAAGATTGCCCATTGCAAGGGCCGCCATTCCTGCTTCTTCACTTGAGTCATTATCCTCCTCGCCACCGGACTCGTACTCTTCTTGGGTAGATGCCACAAGAGCCTTTTATGGTGATCTCTTGATGAAGGTAAACTTGGGGTGATATTTGTTCTTCTTTAGAATGAGTTGACCACCATGATCGTCCCTTCTCTCATAAGGGTAATCCTTCACAAGGTGATTGTCCTTTCCACAATTGAAGCACATTCTTTTTATTTGTGCGGAGGGATTGCTTTTGAAATTCTTCTTGTTCCAATACTTTGTGGCGGCAAGAGCAAGAACCTCATTGAGCTCACCCTCATAATCTTCTTCACGATCAATATCCGTGCCTTCTTCATATCTTGGATGTTCTCTAACTTGGTCCTTCAAGGCAAGATTCTTCGTGCCACGGATTTGGTTGATGGAAGACTTGGAGGTGGCCTTCAAGGTATCATAAGTGACGAATTGTGCCAATATGTCATTGGGGGACATTGTTGTGTAGTATGCTCTTGCATGAAGATTCATCACCATGTTTTCATTGTATGGAACAATGGTCTTGAGGAACTTGGCTTTGACCCATTCATCATCCATATCTTTCTTTCCATTTTCCCTCATGGTCAGAACAAGCTTTGTGAGTCTTCGGAAGAGATCCGATGGCGTCTCTTCTTCTAGCATTATTAAGTTGTCCACTTGATGTTGAAGGATGGCGTCGTTGGAGCGTTCAATGCCCTCATTTCCTTCATATACGGACTCGAGAAAATCCCAAGCCTCCTTGGTGGTCTTGAGATTTCGCACTTGATCTTCATCATTGGCAGTCATGGCACTCTCAAGAATGTATTTGGCATTTGCATCAAGTTGTTCATCAATCTCTTCTTGCTTTGTCAAGTTGTTGGGATCAACCGGTTTGAAACCTTGTAGAACCACCCTCCAAAGATGCACCGATGAGCTGCGAAAATAAGACTCCATAGATTTCTTCCAAGAGAAATAACGAATACTATCAAGCTTAGGAGGTGGTCTACCTAGGTTGGTTATATGAGGTTGGGTGAGTGGAACTTGAGTGAGATATGAAGTAGGTGGAGCAAAGTTAAGAGGGGGCTTCTCACTAATTTTAGGTTTATCCTTATCAACCAAGGTCTCAACGATAGAGGCATCGGTTGATGAGGAGGCATTTTGATTATTAATGACCCGAGTATACACCTCGTCCACCATTTTGCCTTTCATGAACCCAAAGAGTTCAATCATGGCTTTCATGGTGACCGGGGCATTATCATCGGGTAGGGTTATCCCCGCTTCACTTAGTTCTTTCTCAAGTTTTTCTTGATCAATTTTCTCTTGTTGTTCCTTAGCAAGTTTTAACTCCTCCTCGCTAGTCATCCTCCTCTTTAGGCTGTTAAGCCCTTAATAAAGAGACCTTGCTCTGATACCAATTGAAAGGATCGAGTAGGTTGACTAGAGGGGGGGGGGGGTGAATAGGCAACTACAATTTTTCTTTTTCTTTTAATCAAATTTAGGAATTGCTCAAATATAAGTTCTCTAGATATGCAACTAGGTGAACAATCCTATATGATGAGCAATAAACAAGCTAGCAAGATATTCTAAACAAGTTGAGCTAGCAAGACAAGTAAAGGAAGGACAAGAGATAACCACACGGTGACGCGGAGATGATTCCCGAAGTTCACTTCCCAATGGAAGCTACGTCTTCGTTGGAGCGGTGCGGGGTCACAAGTGAGCCCCGAATAGCCTTGATATGGCACACCGTATCTCCCTCGTGTTATCCTCCAATGAGGAGATCCACGAGCCACTATATGATGCCCTCGAGGTCGGCAACAAACCTTTACAAGGATGAGGCACACTCCACAACTGAATTGGAGGCTCCCACCAAATTCCCGCGGCTCCCAAAGCCACAAGAATCACAAGGCCAAGGCACGCATCCACAACTCAATTGGAGGCTCTTGGCTTTTCCCCGTGGCTCCCAAAGCCACGAAGAACACAACTTCTGTCTAGGGTTCAACGAACCCAAGAGGTAACAAGATCCGCTAAGGATTAGTGGGGGGAATCGAAATTGCTTTGGTGGAAGTGTAGATCAAGACCTCCTCCGCCACTCCTCAAAGTATGAAGGTGTTTGGACCGATGGAGTGGGAGATCTTGGAGATTGAAGCTTTCGAACAATGGTGGAGAGAGAATATCACAAGCTTGGCTTCTTTTGGAGAAGAAGACTAGTATATATAGCTCCACCCAAAATCTGGCCGTTGGACAGCTTTCTGCGTACGAGCGGTACTACCGGACCAAATGGCCCGGTACTACCGAACGGCATAAAGCAGTAGTCAACAGACACATTGACCAGGCGCGCGAGCGCCCGGTACTACCGGAGTTTCCACCGGTACTACCGGACGGGCGCACGGCCGGTACTACCGGATAGGATTTCCTCAGATCCAGTACCGTTTGGCACTCACGGCCGGTACTACCGGATAGGATTTCCTGCGAACCAGTACCGTTCGGCGTTCGCCGGTACTACCGGGCCATTTCATCCGGTACTACCGGAGCCAGGAAAAGTGTGCTAAACAGAGCATTTTCCAGGGAATGGGATGGCTGTGGAGTGCATATTTGGTTTGTGTAAAATATGTAGACAAGAATGATTCCGCCCAAACCTCCACACCGGGCCCCCCTCTTGATAGTACGGTTTTCCTATAAGGTAAAACGTAGGAAAACTATAGCTTCTCGCTTGACGCTTGTAGAGGAGGCATCCCGCCACCACGTGTCAATATATATAAGATATACCTATAAATCTTTTAGCACACAATTAGTCTGCTTATTGTGTTGTTAACAAACATCAAAACATATAGGGATAGAAATGTCCTTTCACTATCGTCATCAGCTGAGCCATGTTAGTTGGCTTTTTGCGACCGAGTGCTTCTCTAAAATCTTCCCTGCAAATTCCTTGGGTGAAAGCATCCATTGCTCTGTCTTCAGATATTGTGCCTACGGAATTGCGGATTGCAGTCCATCGCCTTATGTAGGACCTGAGTGTTTCATCAGATCGTTGTTTGCAAGTCCGTAGCTCTTCAAAAGTTTTGGATCGCTCGCACAAAGGATCGAAGTACTTGATGAAGTCCTCCCGAAAGCGATCCCAGGAGTCGTATGATGAGTCGGGTAACGCTTTGAGCCAGTCGCGAGCTGTGCCTTCGAGCATCAGCTGTATGTATTGCATTGCCGTGGTAGTTGTGCCTCGTTGACACACGACTGCGAGCTTATAGTCCTCTAGCCAGCCTGACGGCTCTTGTCTGCTGTTGAATTTTGGTGTTGATGGCAACCCGAACTTCTTTGGCATTTTGGCTTCACGGATGCATCGAGTGAAGCATCGGGCTCTGCAAGGTCCTGTTTCGCGGTTGGCATTGGAGTCACTGCTTTCAGATCTTCTGGACCTGCTCCTTGATCGACGGCGACTCGAGTCTCTCCTTGCACTGCCCCTTTGAGGACTGCGACTACGGCGGTCACGCGATGTATGTCGCGATCGACTTCTGCTGTGTTCCCTGCTTGTTCCTGGCTGGAGTGCCTTTGCTGCTAGCGTAAGCGCTTTCATCTGCTGGCGATGTATCGCTGCAGCTAGGTCGTCTGCTGGAGGTGCTATTGCTTTGAGGTAAGCTCCGAGTGACAGCAAGGCACCCTCGGCTGTTTTTGGCACTGGCATACCGTCTTGATCAAGTGTCAGGAACGAATGCTCCAAATTACGGGTGATGCCCGATCTGTCTCTTTCTGGGAGGTCCGCAAGCCTCGATCTGTGCATGGGCTCTGTCCCTCCTGTGGAGTTAAGGGAGAGCTGCCTTCTACACACACTCGATATGCTGGCTTGCCTCTTGCGTTCTTCGAGTGTCGCTCTGTATTCTTTTAGGCGCATTGTTTCCTGCCAGTTGAAGTATTGGAAGGTCAGTGTTTCCTCTGGGGTTGCGTCTGCTGGCATCATTGTGCACTCTTTGATAGCTTTGTCTGCTTTTGCTGCCATCGCGGCAGTAATGGTCAATGTTGTAGTACCATCTGGCAACGTTACTGTGCAGGGGAACTCCGTAGGCCTTCGGGTGGCGGCTGCCGCTAATGTTTCTACCCAGCTGATCGCAACGTACACCTGATGAGGTATAGCCGAACAGTATGTGTGAGTGCAGTCGACGCCTATTATGGAGTTGACATCGTCATCCAGACTCATGTCAGAGTTGCTTTTGTGTGCGTCACAGTCGACAAGTGCTTCGGGTGTTTCGACATGATTGTTTGTGTCATCAGCAAAGAACTCGTGTTTAGCGTGGATTTCTGAGTCGACGAAGTCTTCCAGGCATATGCTGCCCTGTATGTCTTCGCTTTGCACGGCGCTGGAGTCGAGGATCATGTCGAGTAGGCCGTTGGAGTCGAAAGCGATCTCAGCAGACTCGACTGTGCTTTTATGGTATGCAGACTCGACCTCGTCTTCTTGGAATTCCATTGCCATGTACTCGTTGAGCTCCCTTGTTGATATGGAGGGGACGGACGAGCCGGCTAGCGAGATCGCATCGATCTGTGTTGAAGTAGCTTCCAGGTTCTCAGTCAACAAGTTGTCGGGTGACGCGGCTGCGAGTGGATCTGCCAAGTCTTGCACACCAAGTTTGTCAACAAAAAAATTAATTTTTCCAACAGTTATATCCAAACCTGAGTCGAGACCAGCAAAGGTCTCCTGCGCTTCTGTCGAGTATGGTGCGATTCTTTTTGGTGAGACGATCTTTGCAGATGTGTTTGGCGAGTGGTCGCCTATGGATCCGATGTTTGCAGAAGTCGCCGGCGAGTGGTCACTGGCGGGTGCGATCGGCGGGTTGCCGTTTGACGATGGATTCGGCGAGTGGCCGTGCGCAGATGCGATTGGCGAGTGACCTTTTGGTGATGAAACCGATGAAACCGTGAATCCAACACTACCTGTTCCCACAGACGGCGCCAATTGACGAGGGGTGTCCTCGGCAATACCCATGGTCGAGTACCTAGGGTTAGGATTATGAGGTAGAGAACGTGTAGTGTTAGTAGAATCATCGGCTGATAAGCGGGATTTACCCAGGTTCAGGGCCCTCGAGTGAGGTAACACCCCTACTTCCTGCCTGTCTGTATTGATTGTGGATATGCTGCGGTTACAAGGGTCTAGCAAGATGTCGATCTTGCTAGGGTTCTGAGGCTATGGTATTGCGTATCCTTGATCGGTCGCCCTCCCAGCCCTTATAAAGGGGCTGGGTCTCGGGTTCGTAACCGACTAGGTTTTACAGATAAGGAAACTACAACCGACTATGCCTAACTTGGGAAGCAATCTTCGACTTGGGCCTCCCTTAGCAGGCTTCATCGGGCTATTTGACAATTGGGCTTTAGTCATCACGTGCACCAGGTACCCTCATGGTAGGGTACCCGTTTGGTATAGCCTCGTCAGTGGTTGAAGGCGGCACGGGAGGTGGAGGAGTCACCACAAGGCCCACGCGAGGTTGAGACACCATCAGAGACGGACGTCGAGGACTCAATGGTCTCCACAAGCCCGGCGAGTCCCTCGCGATCCCGATGAATGATGCTTGCAACATATGTATGTTCCCAACAAAGCCCGATTTGCAAATTTTGCTTTCACCAAGAAAATTAATAGCCACTCTCATATCTTTAGCGGTAGAAGATATATATATATATTTCAATTCTTTCCAAAACGACGGTGATGTGTAGTACAAGGCAATCTTAGAGCATCTCCATACCCACCTTCCAACTTATCTCCACTTTGGACGGTGTCGAGCACTTGTCAGGCCAAATACTTTCCAAAACGACGGTGATGTGGTGTTTATGGTTCAAGGTTGTCGAGACGGTTGATATGCCATGAGGCACGATTATGCGGTCATGTCTTTCGTTTTGTAGGAGATATTTTTATTATTGGCTAAATTATCAGCGGTTTCCTATAGTTTGTCATGAATATGTTGTTGTCACCATAGTCATGTGTTATGTATCGTTCAAGATTGATCGATAACGATCGTCATATTGTGTGACCGCTCACTTCGGCCTGGTCGTTCATAGCTTCTTGCAAAACTTGTACTCAAAGGTGCATGATGTGTATATCCAACGCATCATAAATCCCTCTCAATGTTCCTTGTGGCCGACAACAAGTTTTTTTGCCTTGTGTTGCCCTCGATTTTTTAATGTTGATACCGTCGTCGCGAGCTAGGCAGGGTCTTGCCGAGGCGGGGCTCCATTGTGTCAGTAATGTGTTATATGGTTAAGATGTTGGTCACCATAGTCATGTGTTTTGCATCATTCAAGCTCGGTCAGTGAAGTAGACATTACTTTCACCTTGCCTTCATGGCTTCTCGCAACCCTTATACTCGGCGGTGATATGCATATTCAACGCTTATGAATCCTTCTCGACGCTCCCGCCGGCGACAATTTCTCACCTTGTTGCATACTCGGCGCTTCTGATGTGTCGATGCTGGTGTCACAACCTGGGCTAGGTCTTGTTCAAGGAGGGTTCTATCGTGTCCCTAATTTTGTCTATGCTTAAGGGAAGCTCGGGCCTATAAACAGCATGAGGAATCACAAATGGTATTTTCATGTCGCCTAAATGAAATGACGAACTTGTTTTCTTTCTTTCCTTCTATTCGGTATAAAGAAGACGGACAAACCCATTTTCCTCTGCCAGACAAAGAATTATTGAATACATCAAAACTTGCAAAACATATTTGACAATGGAAAACCCAATAAAGAATTGGCATCACAATTACATTTGGGATCTAGAAGTTTCTACAAGTATATATGCTTAACTCTCGTTCATTAAAATATTTGTTAATATAAGTTTAGACTATATAATTCAAAGATCTATATCTATCAGAAATATGTATCATTAAATATAACTATAAAAACAATATGGAGGAAATAATTTTACATAACAGTTAAATATAGCGTGAGAGGTGTGTTTTTCATCAATATAAGTTACAACTATATACAAAAAAGTTAACTAATATTCATTAATTTATTATTTGTTGGACTATGTCAAATAAGTAAGCGGAAATTATATTTGATAAGAACTTAGCATGCCACTAATGAGTTCAAAGTATAAAAATTTAGTATAATCTGCAAATGGAATTCCCTGATTTGATTGTTTTCCAATGAACCTCTGGGAGGGTGCGGTGCGGCAGCGCAGCGGCGGCGAGATCCGGGAGGGAGGCGCGTCGGCCTTGGGAGGCGGTTGCGGGTGGGAGGAGAGAGAGGGCGGCCGGCCTCTGCCCAGGGTTCTTATACTGCTTCGCGAAGTCTCAGGAAGCCTCGAGAAGGCCCCCAGGTGGTGCGGCGCTCGGCGCGAGGGGCGGGCCGGGCCAGCCGCTTGGCATTCCGTGTGATTATGCTCTCATGTCGGTTGCTTCATCACGAGATTACAATTGGCTGAATTATCAGAGGTTTTCTAAAGTTTGTCATGAGTATGATGTTGGTCACCATAGTCATGTGTCTTGCATCGTTAAAGCTTGGTTCATAAGGTTGCTATATGGTGGTGATCAATCACTTTATCCTCGTCGTTCATCACTTCTCACAACACTTGTACTCCTCGATTCAACGTTCATAAATTTGTCTCGACGCTCTTAGGGAAGACAGTTTGCTTCACCGTTCTTCACCCCTGTTGCGCCCTCAAAACCGTTGGTGTTCCACGGCGGCGACGCGACCTAGACAGGGTGTTGCAGACTCAGGGCTCAATAGTGTTCCTAATGTCGTCAACGGTTAACATTTTAGTCACCACTAGCAAAACGCCCGTGCGTTGCAACGGGCCTATAATTTTTTTGTTTGAGATACCAACTGAATTATTTATTTGAGATATAACTGGATTATTTTAAAATATTTTCATTGCAATTTCTGATAAGTTTTAGTTGAGTCACTTGTGCCAAAAAAACAAATAAGAAACTGATACGTTTTCTTTTGCCAAGTCTCTTTGTTACAGGTGTGTAAGATTGAACATTACATTAAATCTAACTATTTGCACAACAACTTTGTTAAATTGCAGGTACTTTAGAAAACAAATGTTGTTACATAATACTAAGACTCAGTTTATTGAAAAACACTTTGATATGCCTGTCGAAAGAACAATCAGCTTTCATATCCTCTTCTGCGCATGCATTTCAAAGCAAAATCAAATGAAATATGATTAGTAGCTCAAAAAGTATGCTAAAAGTGTTTGATAACAAGCGTTGTTTCACGCAAGCAATTCGTAAACATGCACTACAGGAATGGCGCTCTGTGCCGACGGCCTTTTGCCGTCGGCATAGGCCTCATTGCCGTCGGCACAGGGCTATGCCGACGGTGGCCGTCGGCACAGGGTCATCGGCATCGGGCCCCGTAGGCACAGGGCACACGGCTGTCGGCATAGACCAAAGCCGTCGGCATAGGCTGTGCCGACGGCAAAGCCGTAGGCATAGAGTCCGTCGGCATATTGTTTTCCAAAATTATTTTTCACAATTATTATTTTTTAAAAATAAAATTTTCATTTTTTTCAATTCTACTCCGAATTTTCCATTTTTTGCTTTTTTCAAATTTTGAATGTACCACTTAGCCACACAGTTAATCATAGGTCAAAGTACTTGCCTTGGTAAAATTTTCCATTCGGTCACCCATCCTGAAATTGCTCCAGCCCAGGCAAGCTTAACTTCTGAGTTCTTTCAAATTAACTACTAAATGAGATGTTAGAACTTACTGCTATTAGTATCTTATCAACCTTGTTAACCCATGTGTCACGATGTTACACTTTTTATTGTTTAAAATTTGAAAATTTGTTTGAATGAATAACAATAATTATGTAATAATATTTTCTGAATAAACAACAATAAAATTTATTTTACCTTATTATCTCCTCTTTACATTAATATGAAAAAACTCATATCTTTAAATACGTAAATCAAAATTTAACAAATAAAATGTCAAAATCGATTAGAACAGTGAGAAATCCAAATATGACATTTATGTAATATTTTTCATCATGTATATGACTTCTCGTAACATATTTTAGAAAAATGACTTTATGCCTATTTTCCGAAATTAATTGAATTTTATGTGAAAAAATAGTCAAAAAATGAAATCCTTTGGCATGGAGTACTTTCATGTGTACTAGTTGCTAGGATAAACGGTAAACTTGAGTTTTGACAAAGTTTACAAAAAACTTTTTCACAAAAAGGTCAATCATCTATAAACATGTATAGGTTTCTAATCAAATGACCAAGTTATAATCATCCCCATGCCATAGTTTGTGATAATGTGCCCATATTTGACACATAGGTGTGTCCTGGTATGACAAACAATGTTGTAGACCTGAGATTTTTCAAATTAGTTTTATAAATATCATTTTTTAATTTTTTATTCTAAAAATGACATTTTTTGTGAAGCAAGTACAACAAATACGGTGGAAAATGGCACCCTTTCGGTTATCACACAAAGTAGACCATATTTTATGGACAATCCAGAAATATTAGGAATTTTCTCGTTTGTTATCTAATTTCGCCTATTTAAATGACTTTATGCCTATTTTCCGAAAGTAATTGAATTTTGAACTACAAGTATATGATAGTTTGCTCTAAACTTTTAACAAAATTAATTTTATGATACACCAGTAGTGGTTACATAACAGAACCGTTGATAGTTTTGAAAAATGCAACCCCTTTTGATAAATAGACACAATGGTCATTTTGAGCATTTTTTTAACAAAATAAAGAAAGTGAAAAATAGTCAAAAAAAATGAAATCCTTTGGCATGAAGTACTTTAATATGTACTAGTTGCTAGGATAAATAATAAACTTGAGTTTTGACAAAGTTTACAAAAAACTTCTTCACCAAAAGGTCAATCGTTTATAAACATGTATAGGTTTCGCTTCAAATGACCAAGTTAGAGCATCTCCAAGCGGGCTAGCCAAATCCTCCCAAACGTCCGGACGGACAGCCCGGACGGGCTCCGGACGGAAAATGGGCAAAAATAGCTGCCCAACCAGGGTGGGCAAAGCCTTCCCAAACGTCCGGGCTGTCCGGCAGCCCCCAAACCCACCCCATATGTGGGAGGGTTTGGGGGCTGCCGGACGCGCCCGGACAGCCGCCACGTAGGACATGGACCACTTTATCTACTACTTTTCTCTTTCTTTTTCCTTTCTCTCTCCATCCTTAGGGGTGTTTTGGGGTGCATGGTTGGATATGGCCACTTTTGGGGGCTATCCGGTCACTATCCGCGGACGCGTCCGGACGCGTCCGCGGACAGTTTGGGGGCCGGATATGGGGTTGTGACTGGAGATGTTCTTATGACCATTATCGTGCCATATTTTGTGATAATGTGTCCATATTTGATATATAGGTGTGTCTTAGTATTGAAAACATTGTTGGCAAACACTAATTTTCAAATTATTTTTATAAATATCATTTTCCATTTTTTAAGTGCCAAAAATGACTTTTTTTATTAAGCAAGTACCAAAAAGATGTTGCAAAAAGTAATATGCATGGTGAAAATGATGATATGGATGTCATATTTGGATTCTCTCACTTTTCTAATTTGTTTAGATATTTTATTTGTTAAATTCTAATTTACGGATTTAAAGATATGATTTATTTCATAATAAATAAAAATAGAAAAATGAGAGGGACAAAGCCGTCGGCATAGCCTAGTGCATATTAAATGAAAATTTGGTAAAATGAGAGGGACCTATGCCGACGGCAAAGCCGTCGGCACAGATCGGCATTCCTGTAGTGATGTTGATATAATAGCAATGTAGTAGGGATACTAAACAAAGTTTGAACCAGTTTTCCAACATAAAATTCCCGGATGTAAGATTGGACGGTGGTGTGTTCTAGCTATGTCAAAGTTCTGTATAGTCTAGTTTTGGAGTATTAGTTAGCAGCATAATTTAACTATGTGAATGTTTGCATCAACGTTTCTTATTTATAGAAACTGGTGTGTCACACGAGTGATTTGACATCATTCCTATTGTTAGTGGCTCAAATGTTCTTTGATTAATCATTGAGATGTAGAAAAAGTTTGACTCGCTAGTACAAATACAGGTGAGCAAAAAAGACTTGTACAAATTCACATTAAAACTGACAAAATCTGAAGAAAGGAATCAACCAAAGTAGTGGAACACACGCATCTGCAAGTCAAGTTCAGGCATCAAACAGCCCGCTCATTAAACATGCTAAACGTCTCCACGTCATTGAACATTCTCAGGTAATAGCAATTGAAAAGCGGAATAATTTCATTGTTGGGGTGACTTCTGTTCCAAGTCCCCAATAGCACTGTACCTGTCTTGTTTAAGAGTGGAAGAGTGCGGAAGAGTGCAGAATAGAATGAGAAAATGTAGAAGTCGGCAGCGGCGCGGCACACTCGATGTGAATGATCGTGGCGGCCGGCCGGACATGACGCAGTGATGTGGCTGATTGGCCGTGAGGGCTGGGCAAATAGCTTTTATGCGACATCTTTGAGCTGAATTGTCTCCAATGCAACATCGTTGGCTGAAATAGCTCTCATGCGACATTTCACCCTGACTCACATAATCCAACTGTTAAGTTGTCTCTTGCGGTTAAGACTGGTTATTTGAGTCAGGGTGAAAATGTTTGGATTTTCGAATTTCGAATCTAAGATTCGAACGGTGCAAATTCGAATTTCAAGTTTGAAAAATTCGAAAATGTGAAAAAATTTCCAGGTGTTGCTAATGATATAGGAAACAACTTTGCCAAATCGATTTTCCAAATTCTTGTGTCGTTTGGCCTGTGTAAAAAGGACAAATTTCTAGATCTGAAATCTAGATCGGAGATCTAGATCTAGAACAGTGTAGAATTCGAAAAAAGTCAACTTTCGAATTTAAATGTGAAAAAAATCTCCGATGTTGCCAACGATATAGGAAACAACTTTGCCAAAGCGATTTTTCAAATTCTTATGTCGTTTGGCATGTGTAAAAAAAACAAATTTCAAAATCTGACATCAAGATCTAGAACAGTGCAGAATTCGAAAAAAGTCAACTTTCAAATTTAAATGTGAAAAAAATCTCCGATGTTGCCAATGATATAGTAAACAACTTTGCCAAAGCGATTTTCTAAATTCTTGTATCGTTTGGCCTGTGTAAAATGAAAAAAAACGTTAAACATTGTGCTATACGTGAGTTGATTTTTTTCACTTAGCAGCCTCGCTGAACTCATTTTTGCCCCTAGCTGCTGATGAGTGGGACCCACATGCCCTTGCTGAAAATAAACAAACACACCCACCTTTCTCTTTCTTTAACGTGGGACCAAGGCAACAAAAGGCAAGTAAAAAAAGGCAACAAAGGGAAATAGAAAAACAGTCCTGGCCATGCCGGCGACCCTCGACACAGGAGCAGAGCCGACCTCGACGTCGGCGGAGCGAGGGCGGCGCGGCCGAAACGGCGGCGGCGTGCGTTGCGGTGGTGTCCTGCTCCAACTGCCGCTTCAAGTGCTGGCTTCTCCGTCCACAACGCTCCATCCGCTCATGGTCGTCTCCCTCACCCAGAGCTCCACCCCGCGGTCTTCGCCGTCCACGACGACCTCAGGAGGCAAGCGACAGGGAAAAGATGCATATGAGTATCAGTTGCTCACCCTAGTCGCTCTAGTATTATCAATTGGGGCGGAGGATCTCTAAGGCGCTCGATATCATCCGCGGCGAGCTTCGGCCGGTGGTGAAGGGGACGAGCTGATTCCGACTGCCCCAACTCGAACCAGTGCCACATTGGGATCCACCGGGTCCTACTATTCCTCCACGTGAAAGGACGCGAGCCGGGATGGACTAAAACGTCGGGATCGATGTCGTCTTCCTCGCCTCCGACCGAAGGTCGCCGTGCTCGATTCGCTTCCTTATGATCTCCCCCGACCTCTAAATCCACTCTATTTTGTTCCACGAGAGCCTATGGTCCTAACGGGCAAGTTTTATGCGCGAGGGATGGCTTATCCGACGACCACGACCGGGCGGCGCCGTCGGTATTTGGCGAGCACCTTGTCGGCGTGCTCTGGACATGGCCATGTCGGCATGTCGGCATCAATGCGTTCCGGGATATTCCTAACGATTTAGAAAGAAAACTTTATATCTGTGTGCGCCAAATGGGAAATACTACAACTTTGTAGTTATAAGGTTTCGCTAGTTTGGAACTTTCTATATTGTGATTTTGTGAAAAACATTTCTGGTCCAAATGGCATTGCCATGTTTGAGTAGGCAAATGAATTTTTCAGAATGTAAAACCTTGTCAAATAGTTAGAGGGCTACTAGAATACGCCATTTTTACCCACTTAGAAAAAGGGTTCACTTTTTAGGTAGATAAGTAGGTGTAAATCCCTATTTGAATTGAATTAAAAAATCAAATAAATGGGAAACCATGACATAGTTTGTCGAAACGAGGCCATATTTCACACACTCATGGTATATTTCACACACTCATGGTAATGCATCAATATGGTATAGCCAAATGTGTGAGATTTCAAGCATTGCATGAAAATGCATCAATATGCACCAAAATGAGCTACAAAAGAGCCCTAAAGGTAGACCAAACAGCCCCATTTCTAATCCTGTCATTTTTTCGACCTTCTCCAAATGATCTCAAACTCTAGGGTTAACATCTATTGCACTAATATAGTGTCCTTGACCAATATGGAGTCATTTCTCAAAACATAAACCACCTCTCTTCACACATGAGAGTTCATAGTTTGAGATGTGAGATTTCACACCATATTGAAGCATTTCTTGTTTGATATATATATCTAGACCTTATTTATCAGTTGGAGCTGTTAGTACATGACAAACTAAGACCATGTGCACTGGATTTTCATTTTTTTGAAGTTTTA
The DNA here is from genome assembly GCA_012064385.1 of Puccinellia tenuiflora. Taxonomy (NCBI): domain Eukaryota; kingdom Viridiplantae; phylum Streptophyta; class Magnoliopsida; order Poales; family Poaceae; genus Puccinellia; species Puccinellia tenuiflora. The sequence goes on from QRDG01001955.1 coordinate 138,354, forward strand.
TTTAAACAAGTTTTAAATACCAAAATGAAAAACTAAGCCTGGGTCATTCTTAGTCACACCAAAATGAAGCTTTGGTGATTTTTTCAATTTTTTTAAATTTTCAAAACATCAAACCCTCTCTCACTTCCTTGAACTCTCCGCAACTTCGTTCGTGGTAAGTCATTTGTGTGAAGGATTTCTGAAAGGACACGGATGTCGCCTAGAGGGGGGGGGTGAATAGGCGATTTAAAATTATTACGGTTAAGGCTTGAATAAATGCGGAATAAAACTAACGTTTAATTTATCAAGCCAAAACCTAAACTAGCTAGGTTCACCTATGTGCACCAACAACTTATGCTAAGCAATATGATCAACTAGGTGATAGCAAGATATATGACTTTAAGCTCGATGTCTATCACAAAGTAAATAGCATAAGTAAGGAGCTCGGGATAGAAATACCGAGGCACTTGGAGACGATGATTTATCCCGAAGTTCACTTCCCAATGGAAGCTAGTCTCCGTTGGAGCGGCGCGGTGTTCACCAATGTGAAACACCGAGTAGCCTTGATATGGCACACCGTATCTCCGTTGTGTCTTACCACCAATGTGGCGAGGCACTTGTCACTATGTTGCCGTTGAGGTTGACAACTAGAACCTTTACAAGGATGAAGCTCACTCCACAAGTTGGAGGGTCTTCACCAAATGCACCGAGCCGCCAAGACTCGATGCCCAAGGCCGGGGCACACACCACAACTCAATTGATGGCTCCCGACAATGTCTTCGTAGCTACCAAAGCTCCGAATGCTAACAAGGTTGAGCCACACTCCACAATTGGAGGCTCCCAACAAATCCCGTGAGCCACCAAGACTCCGAGAAAACAACAACCGTCTAGGGTACCAACGTGCCCTAGAGGAACAAGCTCTAGGGCACCAAAGTACCCAAGAGAAACAAGCTTCTCAACTTCACTTTCCACGAACCACCGTGGAGAACTCAAACCGATGCAACTAATGCAATGGCAAGAACACACTAAGTGGTCAAGTTCTTCCAACCCGAATCCAACCAAAGCAACTAATGGTTGGGAGGGATTTGAGAGAAAGAACCAAGGAGAAACACCAAGAAACTCCAAGATCAAGATCTACTAGGTTCCCCTCACTTAGAGGAGGAATGGATTGGTGGAAATGTAGATCTAGATCTTCTCCTCCAATCCTCCAAAGATCAACAAGTTTGGGTGGAGGGATTGGGAGATCTATGTGATTTGAGCTCTTGAAACAATGGAGGAGAGAGAGAAAAAGAGCTCTAATGGTTAGGGAACCTTTGGGGAAGAAGCCCCCTTTTTATAGGTCAACAAGATCTGACCGTTATGCAGTTTTCGTGGTCGTCCGGAATTGGTCCGGAATGGTCCGGAATATTCCGAAACACTAACAGAGAGCAAAACTGGTTCACCTCGGAATCCGTCCGGAATATATCCGGAAAATTCCGAGCTGTCCGGAATGACCCGGAAAATTCCGGATGAGATACAGAGAGTAAAACAGCACGCACGAGAAACGCGATATCTTTTGCATCCGGACTCCGTTTTCGATGATCTTGGGCTCGTTGGAATCGCAACGAAGAGCTCTACAAGATCATGCAGAGAAACATCATATTCCATCATGTGAGGAGGAGGTCACAAGGAAAGAGTTTGACCTCTCTAGGAAAGACAAGCCGGTAAAACCTCCAACATCAAAAACGCAACAAGATATGCATATGAGATCCGTTTGTGATGAACTAGAGCTTGGTATGGAGATGAACACAAGCTCTAAATCCTCATATAGATGAAAGCCAAATAACATGCAATGGAGATTTTGGTATGGGTAGGAAGGAGTGAACCTTTCCTCACTAGTGGATCGGTAAAATCTCCACCACCGAAAATGCAATAGAAGATGCAACCAAATATCGTTTTCGAAGGACTTAAGCTTGTCATGACTATCACGACAAGCACCGAGACCTCACTACGATAAGAGTCAAATAAGAACCAAGAAAGGATGATGCCAAGGATGCAAATGTTTGAGCTCTCTACGACGATACGCTAAAGCTCACTTGAGAGCCCCTCTTGATAGTACGGTTACCTATCCTAAAACCCGGTCTCCCAACTACACCGCGAGACCGGTAAAATAGAAACCCTATCAAGATCATACCTTTGCCTTGCGCATTCCACTTGAGCTAGATGATGACGATCTTGATCTACTCTCAAGTGGATCACCTTTCTTGATTTTGCTCCGCTTGGTGAAGACTCGCATATTGCTCCCCCATACACCAAGATGGGAGAGGCACTCTTCGACATATCTTCACTTGACCTTTATCTTGATGATGATCCCACGTGACGCCATCCACCATGGACAACATAGGATCTTGATCAACAAAGATGATCACCATGTGACGCCATCCACCATGGACAACATAGGATCTTGATCAACAAATGATCTTCTTCTTCACATGCCCTAATCTTGTACGTTGATCAACTTGCACTTAGCCTTGATCAACATATAGTCTTCTTCTTTTAGCCTTGACTCCAACATATGGAGTCAAAGCATTCCTTATGGACCAACAATGCCCTAATCTTGTACGTTGATCAACTTGCACTTAGCCTTGATCAACATATAGTCTTCTTCTTTTAGCCTTGACTCCAACATATGGAGTCAAAGCATTCCTTATGGACCAACACTGCAAATATAACTCAAAGCATACATTAGTCCATAGAGATTGTCATTAATTACCAAAATAACACATGGGGGCAACCATGCTCTTTCAATCTCCCCCATTTTGGTAATTGATGACAATCCCTTTTGAGAGGGTTTATATAATGAATTAAGCAACCTTGCAAGACAAGGATGCATGAGCATGAGAGGCAAATGCTTAAGAACCAAACGAAAGCATAAAACCAAATTCCCTTAAACCCTCTAAAACTTCTCCCCCATTGGCATCGATTGCCGAAATGGGAAGAGAAATTTAGAAGGCCAATATAATATGAGTTCCTCCACAAGGTATGCATTACTCAAGATATGAGTGAAGTCAAATGCACATATCCATTGACGGATAATAGAGGAAATCAAACTATATTGAGGATCCAAAGATCGCAAAAGGATGAAATCATTCTAAACGTCTCCTCAAGGGAGAAAAGCAATCAAGAAGATCCTAACCGAGAGTTCTAAATAAAAATAGAGAAGCTCCCCAATGTTCATGCACTATTGAGGAGTACACAAATATGGAATCCTCACTCCCCCAAACTCATCTTGAACACTCACCAAGTGCAAGGATGTAAAAATTAAAGCAAAACAAAGCACTTGCACCAAGGATGTGGTTGAGCCATAAGGAGATATCAATTAAAAGAAACTATCAAGAATAGTCCAACCAAGAGTATGTGTGTGTGACACGACAATTAATTTGGTAAGACACATAGTCTTAACCGAATGGTGATAGGTTATATATCAAGTATTGACACACACAACTTTCAAAGAAGATTTTTCAGAAAGAATATGTTCACAAACTCAAGGATACCAATTTTTTTAAAAATTCAACATAGGATTGGCCCAACCGAGATAAAAGGAAGATCTTTTAAAGGAGTATGTTCACAAGCTTAGGGGTACCAATTGGAAACTAAAACCAATTGAAAATGCCAAAAGATAGTGAGAGCATTTAGCCGATAAAAATCAACATGCTCACCAAGGTAAGCATGAAGACAAAGATCCTCACAAATACATGAGTGTGCAAAGATACCGATAGAAAATGAGACAAGCACTCATGAGACAAAATTGGAGCCACCAAAGAATTATAGATAAAAGCAAGGTAGCTCAAAAGAATTAGGATACCAACTAAAAGGTGACCTCTCTCATATGTATAGGTTTCTAAGTAGACAAATCATTGATGATATACATCCACAAAGAAACTTGCACATATGAGATGGTTGATAAAGTGGAAACCATGGTATCCAAAAGGGAAGTCATGAATATACAAAAGATATTATTGCTTAAAAGCATAGCACATAGCTCAAATTTATCTCATTGTATATAAATGAACTTCAAAAATATCAAAGACATCACACATATCACTAAGGGAACAAGAGATAGTGAAGATGCTTTGAGATAGGCAACAAGTATCACAAAGAAATAATACCAATTGAAGAAAAAGATTTTTTTTCACTTCCATCACAAATATCACAAAGATATACCAAGTGAAGGAAAGAGCCAAAGTCACAACAATTGTACATTTAAAGTTTTCATGCAAAGGGGCAACCTACACAAGGTTGAATACAAGAAAAATATGCATGGAATAGATACTTGTTACCGATATGCATTGGTGATGATGAAGATGATCTTTTGTTAGTCATCATAGCTTGACTCCTAAAATCACATGGTGAGACCACCTTCCTTATGAATGAGGCAAGCACCCAATCGCTTTTCAATTGTACCTAAAACATAATTCAAGTACAATATGGTTCCCAAACTCATTGGGTTCCATAGTAGTTAGATACACTACAATACATAGGAAACACTCCACATAAATATGTGCATATAGATATGAAGTTGAATTTCATGCACATCTTAGCCGATATAGGATTTGGTGGAGTATCCCCTATATATTGGATCAAGAAAGACTAGCATGCCATAAAATAAATATACTAGTAAATATGCATGCATGGTCTTACAAGAACCAAATGAGATACAATTTGGACAAAACACCAAGTAAGCCAAGAAGCGAGCACACCAAAGTGTGACACAAAAAGGTTGTCCAAATTATATCAAAATCCAAATCAACACATGATTGGGGAAAAATCAAATCAACATATGATTGATTCCAAAACACATCAACACATGAAGTGTGATATCAATAGGAATCAAATCAAACAACACATGAGAGATAAGACACCAATTGAAAAATAAGATACCAACTAGGAGACAGGATACCAAGAAGAGGATAATACTTGACCGGAATCAAGTAAAGTCAACTAAAGTAATAAGGTATAAAAAATTCTCACAATAAATATCAATTGAAACAAATATCTATGGAGGAGATATTAAATTCCAATTAATACCAATTGAAAGTACCTAGGCAAGGTCAATGAGCATGTAAGATAAAAGAAAGAGACATGCTCAAAGGATTTTCTCATTTTATAGGATAAACATAAAGCAAGAAATGAGAAAGCAAGACTCCCAAGAGAGAGCAAGGTTACACCAAATAAACCAAACACCCTCTACACTTTTCATGATGGCACAAAGCATCAAGAGAAAAGGATTTGTCTTCCATAAACACATACGATAGAAATCAAATGCCAATTGAAAGGATCAAATATTGATAGATAGGATAGTGTTCTAAATAAAAAGGAATGCTCCCCCAAGATTCATGCATTATTTTGATATTTGCATTTGAATACAAAATGCACTCACAAGGGATCATTACTCTTCATATTTTATTTACAATACTAAACACTACCAATTGAAAATTAGGATCCATGCAAGAGGCAAGGAAGGCAATGGGAGTCAAAATAAATATTTTGGCAAGAGATGGGGCAAATAAAAGTCAATGCCAATGTAAGGATAATCAAAAATATTCTACCAAAAACACAAATATGGATTGTCCAAGGACAATGATCATTTGGAATTATTTTCCCGGTGATAGAGGTATCCAAGAATATCCTCACAAGATAAAACATATGGCAAACGATTAGCACTAAAACACCATATTTGAATAAGGTTTGTTGGTAGTTCCAACTATTCAAACCAACCGGCAAGGCCATGGTTAGAATAATATAGAACAAATGGTTTCTCAACTAATGTATGGAGATGCATATTAGAGAAAAACCACACCAAGCAAACACACACGAACAAGACCCAAAAGATAGCTAGAAAGCAAATTGGAACTTGTTCGAGCTAATATGCCACATAGAAATAAGATAATTGACAATATCAAATCTAAGTGGCAAAACCTCAAATGTTCACATTTTATGGGATTGTAATATGCACATAGCTTATTACTCCCCCATAATGTGATAGTTCTTTTTATCTAAGCAAGAGGCAACTAAAATCAACCAGAGATAATTAATGGATGTTATAGAATTTGAATTTCTCATGAGCATGACACACCACATAGTCACTAGATAATCTTGATATATCAATACTAGGTGGTGTTACTCATATACACACATTTTTAGGTTAGTGAAGTGCACAAAGCATATCACTCCCCCAAAATGGGATAATCCATTAATCTCTCAAACGAGCCCATTGAAATCAACACAAGATCCAATAAGGACTCAACACAAAGTTTACACATATATGGAGCGCACATTAACATACACAAACTTGATTGCTCAAGGTAAGTAATAAGCACAACATATACAAGCACATGCTAGGAACAAAACTAACACATGCTAGGAAGCAAGCAACTTTCAATGTATATAATTTAAATATAAGTTACCGCAAGAAGGAGCATTGGATATGAGATATGATAATATAATCCAAATGACTTGACTTGTGGAAATAATAATCAAGAAGATCCCTTAATTCTTCAATGATAGCCAAGTCTCCAATGTCCTCCATCACAACCTATTGATCAAGTTTGAGCTTGTTGGTCCCCAACCAAGTTGGGTCCTAAAAGGTTAGTCACAATAGGCTTGGCAACCCAAATGGTTCTTTTCTTGACACCACTTTGAGTCCCCACATATTTGGCAAACACATTGCCAACCCTATCCTTTCTAAGAGAATAAACATCATCAACTATTATGGGGTTGGATAGAGTACCATTAGTGCATGAAGAAGCCAAGTGACCTTTCTCACGGCATAAGTAGCAATATCGACTCTTTTCTTTCTTCTTAATAGGCTCCTTAACTTGAGGAGCAATGACTTGAGTCTTCTTAGGAGGTGGTCCTTGTTCAACCCGAGGTTGAGCATGAGATTGAACAATAGGCCGCTTCCCTAATTGCTTCTCACTAAGAGGCTTCTTCTTCATTGGGCAATCCCTAACATGATGCCCTTCAATTTTGCACTTGAAGCAAACAATCTTGGCCGAGTGATTGACTTGTTCTTGGCCCTTCTTATTGCTACTCTTGGACTTGTTCTTGATATTGGAGTTAAATCCAAGTCCACTCTTGTCATTGGGGGATTTTTGCACACTCAACATGTTGTCAAATGTGGCCTTCCCTTTATGACGCTTCTCCACATCTTTCTTCAAAGAAGTGGCTTGTGCCTTGTGCTCTTTAGTCTTCCCTACAAGGTTAGTAGCTACACAAGTACTAGTGGAAGTTGAGGCTTCATTGTTAGAGCAACTAGGCACAAAATGTAATTCAACATATGATTTAGCACTAGTGTGAGATGAAGAATTACAAGGACTAGCACATGGCATTGTAACATTTTTAGTAGAGGTTGTGCCATTGTCCACATGAGGTTCACTAGGTATTACCTTGGTAGCATTAGCCTCATGAGCTAACTTTAGCTTATCATGAGATACGAGAAGATCTTCATGAGAGCTCGAGAGCTTCTCATGGCTTTCTTCCAATATATCATATTTGCTAGTTAGCAATTTAAGTTGAGCCCTTAGCTCAACATTCTCCTTTAAAATGGATGCTTCACAAGAAATAGAGTTAGTAGCACAAGCATCAACATTAATAGCAATGGGAGAAGAAGTAGGAAGCTCTTTTAATAATTGAGCTTGGAGTTGATCATGAGACTTAGTGAGATGTGCAAGAGAATCTTCCAAGGACTTGACATCCTTTTCAAATTTCACATTAGCCTCAAGGAGTCTAACAATTTCAACAACAAGCTCATCATTTTTAATTTTAAAATCATTAGCCACTTTGAGATCTCTATCATGGGTTTTATTTACTTTAGATAAACTCTAGAGTAAATGTCTCTCAAGAGATTCTTGGTGGTTTGTTCTTCTTCGAGAGCTTCCTTAAGATCCGCAACGTGTTCGCATAACCCGTTGGCGGCGAAGACTTTCATCTTCACGTGCTTCCAAATCATCCAATTCTTGCTTGTACCCAACAAAGGTAGTTATGAATTCTATGAAACTATCATGAGCATTTTTATCATTTTGAACAGCACGTTCAACATGCCACTCTTATTCATAAGGAGGTCAAAAACTATTAATCCTTATCTTCATCATTATTTTCTTCATCATCATTAGATTTATATAGTAATTTTTTGAAGATATGGAAGGACTACAACACAAGCATGTGAAACATTTATAGTGCTAGATGTGTTTAGTCCAAGATAAATCATTGGAATAGATAGAGAGAACTATTATCTAAAAGAAGCTCACTATCATTATTGCAAAATTTATCCCTACTCACCATTGCATTATTTTGTGGCTTGCCACATGTAGGTGAGGTAGAAGAAGTTGAGAACTCATTACGCCCAGAGGTGGAGTGAGAACAATCATTCTCACTATCCATGGACACACCATAATTGTCTTGAAGCTTGGTCCACAGCTCATGGCCATTCCGATAAGGAGAGATCGACAAAGCAACTGCATTACTCAAAGACTTGAAAATCACTTTAGAAGCTTCATCATCTAGATAAGAATTTTCCTCATCCTCTAGAGGAGAAAAACCCATATCTAGAATTTGCTCTATACATGGATCAATGTCCCGAAAATAATCTAGCATGCGATTTCTCCAATCATTATAATTAGTGCCATCAAATATTAAAGAATCATTGTGCACTAAACCACTAGACGACATCTTTACTCTCTAGGCCGTGAAGCCCTATCAAGAGAGAACCGCTCTGATACCAATTGAAAGGACACGGATGTCGCCTAGAGGGGGGGGGGGTGAATAGGCGATTTAAAATTATTACGGTTAAGGCTTGAATAAATGCGGAATAAAACTAACGTTTAATTTATCAAGCCAAAACCTAAACTAGCTAGGTTCACCTATGTGCACCAACAACTTATGCTAAGCAATATGATCAACTAGGTGATAGCAAGATATATGACTTTAAGCTCGATGTCTATCACAAAGTAAATAGCATAAGTAAGGAGCTCGGGATAGAAATACCGAGGCACTTGGAGACGATGATTTATCCCGAAGTTCACTTCCCAATGGAAGCTAGTCTCCGTTGGAGCGGCGCGGTGTTCACCAATGTGAAACACCGAGTAGCCTTGATATGGCACACCGTATCTCCGTTGTGTCTTACCACCAATGTGGCGAGGCACTTGTCACTATGTTGCCGTTGAGGTTGACAACTAGAACCTTTACAAGGATGAAGCTCACTCCACAAGTTGGAGGGTCTTCACCAAATGCACCGAGCCGCCAAGACTCGATGCCCAAGGCCGGGGCACACACCACAACTCAATTGATGGCTCCCGACAATGTCTTCGTAGCTACCAAAGCTCCGAATGCTAACAAGGTTGAGCCACACTCCACAATTGGAGGCTCCCAACAAATCCCGTGAGCCACCAAGACTCCGAGAAAACAACAACCGTCTAGGGTACCAACGTGCCCTAGAGGAACAAGCTCTAGGGCACCAAAGTACCCAAGAGAAACAAGCTTCTCAACTTCACTTTCCACGAACCACCGTGGAGAACTCAAACCGATGCAACTAATGCAATGGCAAGAACACACTAAGTGGTCAAGTTCTTCCAACCCGAATCCAACCAAAGCAACTAATGGTTGGGAGGGATTTGAGAGAAAGAACCAAGGAGAAACACCAAGAAACTCCAAGATCAAGATCTACTAGGTTCCCCTCACTTAGAGGAGGAATGGATTGGTGGAAATGTAGATCTAGATCTTCTCCTCCAATCCTCCAAAGATCAACAAGTTTGGGTGGAGGGATTGGGAGATCTATGTGATTTGAGCTCTTGAAACAATGGAGGAGAGAGAGAAAAAGAGCTCTAATGGTTAGGAACCTTTGGGGAAGAAGCCCCCTTTTTATAGGTCAACAAGATCTGACCGTTATGCAGTTTTCATGGTCGTCCGGAATTGGTCCGGAATGGTCCGGAATATTCCGAAACACTAACAGAGAGCAAAACTGGTTCACCTCGGAATCCGTCCGGAATATATCCGGAAAATTCCGAGCTGTCCGGAATGACCCGGAAAATTCCGGATGAGATACAGAGAGTAAAACAGCACGCACGAGAAACGCGATATCTTTTGCATCCGGACTCCGTTTTCGATGATCTTGGGCTCGTTGGAATCGCAACGAAGAGCTCTACAAGATCATGCAGAGAAACATCATATTCCATCATGTGAGGAGGAGGTCACAAGGAAAGAGTTTGACCTCTCTAGGAAAGACAAGCCGGTAAAACCTCCAACATCAAAAACGCAACAAGATATGCATATGAGATCCGTTTGTGATGAACTAGAGCTTGGTATGGAGATGAACACAAGCTCTAAATCCTCATATAGATGAAAGCCAAATAACATGCAATGGAGATTTTGGTATGGGTAGGAAGGAGTGAACCTTTCCTCACTAGTGGATCGGTAAAATCTCCACCACCGAAAATGCAATAGAAGATGCAACCAAATATCGTTTTCGAAGGACTTAAGCTTGTCATGACTATCACGACAAGCACCGAGACCTCACTACGATAAGAGTCAAATAAGAACCAAGAAAGGATGATGCCAAGGATGCAAATGTTTGAGCTCTCTACGACGATACGCTAAAGCTCACTTGAGAGCCCCTCTTGATAGTACGGTTACCTATCCTAAAACCCGGTCTCCCAACTACACCGCGAGACCGGTAAAATAGAAACCCTATCAAGATCATACCTTTGCCTTGCGCATTCCACTTGAGCTAGATGATGACGATCTTGATCTACTCTCAAGTGGATCACCTTTCTTGATTTTGCTCCGCTTGGTGAAGACTCGCATATTGCTCCCCCATACACCAAGATGGGAGAGGCACTCTTCGACATATCTTCACTTGACCTTTATCTTGATGATGATCCCACGTGACGCCATCCACCATGGACAACATAGGATCTTGATCAACAAAGATGATCACCATGTGACGCCATCCACCATGGACAACATAGGATCTTGATCAACAAATGATCTTCTTCTTCACATGCCCTAATCTTGTACGTTGATCAACTTGCACTTAGCCTTGATCAACATATAGTCTTCTTCTTTTAGCCTTGACTCCAACATATGGAGTCAAAGCATTCCTTATGGACCAACAATGCCCTAATCTTGTACGTTGATCAACTTGCACTTAGCCTTGATCAACATATAGTCTTCTTCTTTTAGCCTTGACTCCAACATATGGAGTCAAAGCATTCCTTATGGACCAACACTGCAAATATAACTCAAAGCATACATTAGTCCATAGAGATTGTCATTAATTACCAAAATAACACATGGGGGCAACCATGCTCTTTCACATGTACTGTTTAATCTCGTTGATTACTCCACCGTCCACATCTACTGGGTCAATTGAGAATGACGCACAATCATGTCCTTTGTAGATATACTTGAATAAATATTTAACTGCCTTGATGCTGGAGCAAGCTTCAACGTTGATGTGACAATTATACCGCATAAGCAGACCAGGGTTGTATGGGACAACCCATCTATTATCCAGCTCTGCTCCTCTAACCTTCACTACACGACCATCAAGTCTTCTCCTATAGATAGGATATGAGTCCTTTCCTTGCTGTGTAGCATCACAGAACTGTCGAGGATAACGGAATCGGCATTCACCATCTATCATGCAAGCACAATGTTTCCTGAGAGCACCACATGGACCGTGTAGCATATGCTTGACCACCAGAGCATGCAATATAGGATACCTATCCTTGTCAGGAATTTCTGCTGATATCACCTTGTCGTAGTCGTCTGGGTTTGTTAGCTTGCTACCCGAGCGCATAATCAGAAGCATGTGCTCATGTGGCAGACCCCTCTTTTGAAACTCAGTGACATGGACATATGCAGCAACCTGACCAAAGTATTTTTTCTTAATCAAAAGATCTTTCATACTTCGCAATTTGGCCCTGTATACTCTCGCCACAAGGTCTGGACGGTCTTGTGGTGTCTGCCCGGGTTCAAGCCTGGATGTAATCTCCTCCCTGTGTGGGTTGCAGGTCATCGTGATGAAATAATCAGGCTTCCCATACCGCTCGACTAACGCCATCGCATCAAGAAATCTTCGTTGCATGTCTCGATCACCTCCAGGAAAAGTCCACGGTAGCACAATTCTCTTGCCAACCTGAGAACCACGTGTCTCGCCGGCATAAATGACATCAACAAGCCCCTAAGAAACAGATGAATCAATGCATCATTACCAGGTAAACAGATCCAGAATGTAATTCATGTAGAACGTTATGATACCTGATATAGATCAGCACGAATGCGCTTCTGATTCTCAGGCTTGGAGTAGAAATCAAGCCTCATGGTCTCCATCTTAATGTACATGTCGACAGCCCATTGTTGGAACGCGTGTCCACCAAACAATATAATGTTGAAAAGTTTTTTCCTGCATTGTAGCTTGAAACAATAATACTCCCTTGCGCTGACAAATTTTCTGGATGTTCCAACATCATCGCCCTCTTCCTGGTCCTCTTCATCATCATCTAGGAAAAGATTGGAAAAACGACTAATCAGTAATTAACAATGAATAAACATGTGAAACACGTTACAAGCATCAGGACCATTACCTTCAGCATCGTCCGTGTTTGATTCTACGTGTACACTTGAAGTACGATCTATAGCTTGGAAGTCCTCACCCTCGGTGCCATCCTCGTTGTTCTCTTGAACAACAGAAGGTGGTTCGACATATGGCATCCAACGGTTCCATCCTGTTTCCCCTCCCGGATAGAACAATGGATACGCCAAAGGATCATAGCAACCATAGTATGCTCTTATAAATACAGGACGATCACCTTTGCTATGTAAGACAACCTGCCTATCAAAAGTGTTTTGTGGATCGCTCCCTTCGACCCACATCGCAGCCACCTGGGAAGCCGTGGGGGCATTGTACCTTCGTTGGTCCAGTCTTATATCTGTGTTTAGTGAAATCTTATATTCTTCTATGTTTGGAACAGAGCCCATGCTCTTAAAAATATGCACATACGGGTTGTTCTTTAGTATCTCAAGAATCTTTCGTATAAGATTTATATCAAGATCTGGAGACCACTTTACTCTATGTTCCAAGGTTTCATCGGTATCATAGATGTAGAGCTGCAGATGTCTAGGTCCTTGACCACCAGGCACCAGATCATCTGCCTTATAATATAACGCCCCGTGTGCACAGAAGGTATATACACCGGTTCTCGCCGAATTGCTGACCTTCTTATCGAGGGTGACTCCAAGGCTTGTGAAAGAGAAGTGGCTATTGAAATACCTTATGTGCTTTCTGAAATACTTTGCATCGTCATCAACCTGACTTGTAAACAACCGGCGCAACTCTTGAGGAACTTCAGGCGTAACTATCTTGACCTTTCCTCTTCTGCAACAGAACCCCGGACCCTCATATTCAAACCTAATTGCACCACAGTGATCGCAATCTTTTACTGGTTTCAAAACATGATGCTTTCTTGGTAGATTGTGGTACACATAGTCATAAGGATCCACATTCTTGTTAGTCGGAGCAACACGACTTGACACTCGCCACGAATCGAACACATCTCCTGCAAAGATATAATAGATGAATGCGTAAAATAGATGCGCCAAATTTAATATCGGTATACATGGATATGAATAATTTTATTCAATAATTTACCTTGACCTCTATAAATCCTGGACTCCTCATCATCAGATACTGTTTGCTCCTCTTGTATGGTTTCCAAGTAATCTATGACAATATTCATGTTGAATTGGATTAATGTCATGGATACCGTTAAGATACGATCGCTTTCAAAAAGTGTAAAACGTAGAAAATAATATGAATTGTCTTTCTGTATTTGAACTGAAAATAATATGATATATTGAGCAGTATTGCTGTCATTGAAATCCTAATAATAACCAATTTTACCTTCAATTTGCGCACCTTGTTCGGTTGGCTCAAAAATTCCAGACATATCATATTCTTCATCACTGTTTATGTCACCTAGTAGATGTATAGAACGTAGTTTTAAAAGTTGAAGAATGCGTTCGTAGAAAATTAACATGGCGATACTAAATGATCAAACCAGGAATGAATATTAATATACCTGTAAGGTTAGTTGTTGATCTAGTTGTCGCAACTACATCATCATTTTGGGGGGATGATGTCTTGGTTTCCCTAATGCATTTCTTATACTCACGGTTCTTGTGCAACAATGCATTCCTCTCTTCATTTGTCATTAATGAGTATCGTTCCCTATCACGCTGTTGTTTACTTTCAAAATAATCACGACTTCGTTTCTTCTTATAATTTGCACTTTTAACATAGCTTTCTTGCCCATGCAACCCTTCAGAACTGGATACATTTTGCAATTCTCCGACAAATCTCATATCTCGCACATAGGTCAAATTTCTGTGTAGCCAATCACTATCATCATCGTTTTCATCCACAGATTTTCCTGCAAGCACACATAGAATGATTAAACCCTACAATCAACACCAATCTATGTAGCCAATCATTATCATCATTGTTTTAAATATCATAGATTAAGCCATATCGAGTGTATGTACCATTTGACTGTGTGTTGGCGAAGTTCGTAAATGGTACACGTTGTGAACTCGATAGGGGATTTGCCGATCTGTGAGACACCTCCACAAAATCAACACCACTCTGGGTTGCAGCCTTCTGTTGTTGGTAATCAATACTCGACGTGCTTGCATTTCTACATTTTCCTGTAGGCACACGTGAAATAATTAAGATATTCCGTTTTTCCAAAATGAAACAGAACAGGTGTATGTACCATTTGTATGTGTGTTGGTTATGTCGCTCAACGGGGTACGTTGTGATCCCGTTAAGGGTGCCACGGATATCTGAGACAGCTGCACGCAGTTGACATCAACGCTGGTTGCAGCCTTCTTTTTTTGTCGGGCTATACGCTGCCGCTGTAGATACTCTGCTTTTTTCTCGTTGGACAATCGAGCGTACCATCCTTGACCACTCTTTTGTTTTTGACCCTGACTACTCTGAGCATTACAATTGTGCATTTGGCCCGTAACTTGGGCATTCTCACCGGAGTGCAAAGAATATGTGCCTGATTGGTTCTCCATGTGTGATATCCCTGCAGGTCGACATGAGAAAATATTACATTAGTACATTATTAGGAAATTGATGCGTAAGGACTACATACCACTATTTTGTGTGATGGTTTGTGTGCTCAGTGGGTTAGTATGCGATGACTGAGACACGTCGACAATATGAACACCACTCCGGTTCGCGTCCTTCCTTTGCTGTCGGGCTACGCGTTGCCTCTGTATATATTCCTTTTTCTTTTCATCAGACAACTGAGCATACCACCCTTTTCCATTCTGCTGTTTTTGAAATCCACGAATCTGAGAATTATAATAGTTTGTGCGGTCCGTAAATGGGGCACGCTCAGCAGATCGTGAAGAAGATTCGCCTAGTTGATTTTCTTGCTGATGATATTCCGGCTTTCCTTTTATCACATTGAGAACAGATTCATGTAGAATCGTAGGTAATTGCTTCCTAAATAGTTTCATACCCTCCTGCAAATTAGTTGTCAGAACAAATAGGTTATAAACCGAATTTGGAATGAATATACTTTGCCCTTTCAAGTGAAAATACCTGTGTCACCGTCTGTGCTAGCTCGTGACCTGTCCAGTGTTCCATGAGTTTCAGCATGAACAACCCACAAGATGAGCTGCAAGTTTAATTCATTAATAGTTAATGTTATTATTCACGCCACTTATCGGTATGTGGTGAGTGTTTAGCATACCCATCTGATTGCATTGGCTCGTGAACACACTCTACGATTGGCCATTTGGTTACTTGAAGATCCGGCCACTTGTCACCTTTATTGAACTCACTCGTCTGACAAGCAATCATAAGATGCTTCTCGAGCCCCTTAAGCTGTATGTAAATAGAAAATAGTATTTCGATATATCTTAATACATCTTAATTGGCAATCATGAAAGATGAATATGGAATTAGTATATTCTCACCGTAAGGTGCAGGTCGGATCGACTCATTCGTGAACCAAACGAATCGAGCACCTGTATCCGGCGGTTTTTAGCACCAACATTACATAGAAACCAATGACATTGCGTCACATTAATTGGGACGAATAGCTGGCAGAAGAAAGTCAATTGTAGTCATAATTAGTAAATACAAAATCAGTGTTAAATTAAACTATATATCTGTAGTCTTACCATGTCGTGTTGTAGGTAATTAAGTAATCGCCGCACAATGTGGGTATGTCCCACTTGACTTATAGGAAGTTTAGCGTCTCGCTTATATATTGCAGAAGTATGTGTGCTATCCAAAAATACTCGTCCACCTGCTCTAGTATGTAGATGGTCTTGGATCCGCATGGAGTAAATATATGCATTTATGACCTGTATTTTGAAACAAACATTATATCAAAAAAATCAAACGCTTTTCATGCACATACATTTTACAATATGTAGCCATGTTAGCTTACATCACCGTCCAACCATCCATCGTCTTTGAACATACATTCTAAATCTCCACGTGATAAGTTTGCGTCATGTATCCGCACCAATTTGGTTTTGGTAGGGAAGGACATAATATATTCTTTAATTGCAGTAAAACTACTTTCATTATCCGTCTCTTCCATTGAAACTTCTGTTGACCCCAACTATATCAACATAGAAAAATTAAAAGTCAGGTTAGCTAAAGATATGTAAATTCTTTTGTACATGATTTAAAAACCACCGTCCGATCTTAATGAAAAGATAATTAATAGAAGAAAGGAAAACTTATGAATATCAGTCCAATAGTAATTTTTTGCGTCAAAACATTCAAATATTGAGCATGGTCAACATGTCAATGCATCAGCTACGGCGCAGATACGGCAATAGAGCGAGCACATGCGTTGAGGATGGCTGCGTCACGATGGCATCGTTGTCGGTGTGGTATGTTTGTCAAGCGCCGACGCGACGGTATGGGCGATGGGGCGTGTGGATCGTTGTTGCTTAGCGAGGGTGTGATGGCTGGGGTGGCGCTCGGTCCGTTGGGCGCGGCGACGTAATTGCACAGACGAAAGCGGGGTGGCGTCATAGAAAGGAGTATGAATGCTCATATTTCATTATCATTAATTTAAAGCATCATATAATTCCATATTTAAGCTAATAATTTTGGTTTGGTTTCTTCTCCACTGTATGCATCTGTCTCTTTTATAAGAGAAAATGACCAATGATAGGTGTATTAACGCAGAACTTTGATTACTTCTTTCAGGCAAAAGGAGGTAGCATTGCTTTTGTGAAGGATGATTCCTCTATGGATGCAGACACCAATGCTACGAGAGGTGAAGAGGCTTCATTGCTGGTTTATGTAAATGGTTCACATGAGTATGTTATCTTTGATCCCCAAAACAACAAGGAGCCAGAAATTAGCAAGCGCACACCGAAAAATATTCAAGCTGATGAACCTGGTGAGTTTGCACTACTAGGAAAAGGCTTATAGGTGGATTACTTAGCCGTGGCGCACCACTATTTTGGTGTGCCACGAGTATATAGCCGTGGCGCACCAGAAAGAGATGCGCCACGCGTAGGACATTACCCGTGGCGCACCAAAATAGTGGTACGCCACGGCTAAGTGCAGGCTGGGCTGACGGAGGGGCACCCTCCTTAGCCGTGGCGACCACTATTTCGGTGCGCCACGGGTAAGAGTATAGCCGTGGCGCACCTTACTCCAATGCGCCACCAAAATAATGGTCTCGGGGCCAAATTTTGACCCCACATAGCCGAGGCGCACCAAAATAGTGGTGCGCCATGGGTAACCTCTTACCCGTGGCGCACCGAAATAGTGGTGCGCCACGGGTAAGTTTCCTGTTTTGTGCTCCCATGCCCCCCCCCCCCCCCCCCCGTGATCGCCTTTTCAGTTTTGGAGAAGCTAAAAGAAAATGTTAAAAAATTCAAAAAATAAAATCCTTTGAGATGTGGTTATATTACGTAAACTAGGTGTTAGGAAAATTTTGAAACATGAATTTTGATGTATTTTGCAAAAAATCATTATGGAAGAGTAAAACGGCGATAACTTTTGCATACGAACTCGGATTTCGACGTGTAATACCTTAAAAAAAACTAGAGAAAAAAACACATCCAATCCAAATGGCCTACGGCCTTTTGAGCCGTTTTTTGCCTACAGAATCCCCAAATTCGAAAGGGAAGACCTATTTTTTTGAAGTTTAAGTTTTCTGGCAGGAAAAATAAATAAAACTTACCCGTGGCGCATGGACGAGATGGTGCGCCACGGGTAGTTGTAATACTCGTGGCGCACCACTATGAGATGCGCCACGAGTAACATGGGGGGGCAACACCACGATCCGACGGCTCCCAGCGATCCGACGGCTCACTGCGACTTAAACTAGCACACAATCCGTGTGCTCCTTTATTCTTGTTTCTGATTGGTCGAGAGGATAGAGGACTGGATTGGCACAACTCCTCCTCTCTTCCTCCTATACTCCTCCTCCTCCTCCTCCTCCTCCTCTCTTACTCCTCCTCCTCCTCTCTATCTCATCCTCCTCTCCCTTCTCCTCTCTCCCTTCTCCTCCATCCTCCTCTCTCCACCGCCGACCGGTGAGCACCTCCACCATGGCACCATACTGCTGGCCTTCTCCACGACGGCCGGTGAGCACCTCCACCATGGCGTCCACCTCCACGCCATTTTAAAATCAGAAAATACAAAAACACTTTTATTCATTGCATACACATATAAAAACCCCAAAAATATCGTCCATCATCATTACTATCATCCTTGCATTACTACTTACCACCATTGCATATTTATTTACTGTTTTGCATCCATTATTATCTTAATATCATTCTCACACCTTGTGCTTGACAACCACTTGGTGAGGTTGAGGGCATAAAGCAATCTACTTTGTTTGCAGGAAATCTAGAGAAGGACAAGGAGATAAAATCCCCACTACTGATTCCCCGAGAGTTCGATATTAAACCCTCGAGTCACCCTCGTGGGGAAAAAACTTCCACTTCTACATACTGTGCACTTGGAGGCACAACCTATCCCATATATTATTTTCCTTTCAAGGTATTAAGAGTGCTTGTTGGCGTAGTTGAGGGACAAGAACACTCTCATCAATTCCGCCATCAGCATCACGACAATGAACAAAGACCGTTTAGTCCAACTGCATCTTTGTCTAAAAAGTCCACCGTGGGATCGCTATCCAGCCTGTCACCCATCGGTATTGAGTTGCAAGCAACCGACATTTGCATTAAGTAAAGTGCATGAAGTAAACAATACTAATATCAAAAGAGACATTAACATCACTGTTTTACCCTTAGTAGCAACAGCACACCCTCGCCCTTAGACGCTTCTGTCACTCGTGCCTAGGAACAAAAGGGGGCATGAACCCACTATCTAGCATAAATACTCTCTCTTGCAAAGAATATGTGCCTGATTGGTTCTCCATGTGTGATATCCCTGCAGGTCGACATGAGAAAATATTACATTAGTACATTATTAGGAAATTGATGCGTAAGGACTACATACCACTATTTTGTGTGCTGGTTTGTGTGCTCAGTGGGTTAGTATGCGATGACTGAGACACGTCGACAATATGAACACCACTCCGGTTCGCGTCCTTCCTTTGCTGTCGGGCTACGCGTTGCCTCTGTAGATATTCCTTTTTCTTTTCATCAGACAACTGAGCATACCACCCTTTTCCACTCTGTTGTTTTTGAACTCCACGAATCTGAGAATTATAATAGTTTGTGCGGTCCGTAAATGGGGCACGCTCAGCAGATCGTGAAGAAGATTCGCCTAGTTGATTTTCTTGCTGATGATATTCCGGCTTTCCTTTTATCACATTGAGAACAGATTCATGTAGAATCGTAGGTAATTGCTTCCTAAATAGTTTCATACCCTCCTGCAAATTAGTTGTCAGAACAAATAGGTTATAAACCGAATTTGGAATGAATATACTTTGCCCTTTCAAGTGAAAATACCTGTGTCACCGTCTGTGCTAGCTCGTGACCTGTCCAGTGTTCCATGAGTTTCAGCATGAACAACCCACAAGATGAGCTGCAAGTTTAATTCATTAATAGTTAATGTTATTATTCACGCCACTTATCGGTATGTGGTGAGTGTTTAGCATACCCATCTGATTGCATTGGCTCGTGAACACACTCTACGATTGGCCATTTGGTTACTTGAAGATCCGGCCACTTGTCACCTTTATTGAACTCACTCGTCTGACAAGCAATCATAAGATGCTTCTCGAGCCCCTTAAGCTGTATGTAAATAGAAAAGAGTATTTCGATATATCTTAATACATCTTAATTGGAAATCATGAAATATGAATATGGAATTAGTATATTCTCACCGTAAGGTGCAGGTCGGATCGACTCATTCGTGAACCAAACGAATCGAGCACCTGTATCCGGCGGTTTTTAGCATCAACATTACATAGAAACCAATGACATTGCGTCACATTAATTGGGACGAATAGCTGGCAGAAGAAAGTCAGTTGTAGTCATAATTAGTAAATACAAAATCAGTGTTAAATTAAACTATATATCTGTAGTCTTACCATGTCGTGTTGTAGGTAATTAAGTAATCGCCGCACAATGTGGGTATGTCCCACTTGACTTATAGGAAGTTTAGCGTCTCGCTTATATATTGCAGAAGTATGTGTGCTATCCAAAAATACTCGTCCACCTGCTCTAGTATGTAGATGGTCTTGGATCCGCATGGAGTAAATATATGCATTTATGACCTGTATTTTGAAACAAACATTATATCAAAAAAATCAAACGCTTTTCATGCACATACATTTTAACAATATGTAGCCATGTTAGCTTACATCACCGTCCAACCATCCATCGTCTTTGAACAGACATTCTAAATCTCCACGTGATAAGTTTGCGTCATGTATCCGCACCAACTTGGTTTTGGTAGGGAAGGACATAATATATTCTTTAATTGCAGTAAAACTACTTTCATTATCCGTCTCTTCCATTGAAACTTCTGTTGACCCCAACTATATCAACATAGAAAAAATTAAAAGTCAGGTTAGCTAAAGATATGTAAATTCTTTTGTACATGATTTAAAAATCACCGTCCGATCTTAATGAAAAGATAATTAATAGAAGAAAGGAAAACTTATGAATATCAGTCCAATAGTAATTTTTTGCATCAAATATTGAGCATGGTCAACATGTCAATGCATCAGCTACGGCGCAGATACGGCAATAGAGCGAGCACATGCGTTGAGGATGGCTGCGTCACGATGGCATCATTGTCGGTGTGGTATGTTTGTCAAGCGCCGACGCGAAGGTATGGGCGATGGGGCGTGTGGATCGTTGTGGCTTAGCAAGGGTGTGATGGCTGGGGTGGCGCTCGGTCCGTTGGGCGCTGCGACGTAATTGCACAGACGAAAGCGGGTGGCGTCATAGAAAGGAGTATGAATGCTCATATTTCATTAATTTAAAGCATCATATAATTCCATATTTAAGCTAATAATTTTGGTTTGGTTTCTTCTCCACTGTATGCATCTGTCTCTTTTATAAGAGAAAATGACCAATGATAGGTGTATTAACGCAGAACTTTGATTACTTCTTTCAGGCAAAAGGAGGGTAGCATTGCTTTTGTGAAGGATGATTCCTCTATGGATGCAGACACCAATGCTACGAGAGGTGAAGAGGCTTCATTGCTGGTTTATGTAAATGGTTCACATGAGTATGTTATCTTTGATCCCCAAAACAACAAGGAGCCAGAAATTAGCAAGCGCACACCGAAAAATATTCAAGCTGATGAACCTGGTGAGTTTGCACTACTAGGAAAAGGCTTATAGGTGGATTACTTAGCCGTGGCGCACCACTATTTTGGTGTGCCACGAGTATATAGCCGTGGCGCACCAGAAAGAGATGCGCCACGCGTAGGACATTACCCGTGGCGCACCAAAATAGTGGTACGCCACGGCTAAGTGCAGGCTGGGCTGACGGAGGGGCACCCTCCTTAGCCGTGGCGCACCACTATTTCGGTGCGCCACGGGTAAGAGTATAGCCGTGGCGCACCTTACTCCAATGCGCCACCAAAATAATGGTCTCGGGGCCAAATTTTGACCCCACATAGCCGAGGCGCACCAAAATAGTGGTGCGCCATGGGTAACCTCTTACCCGTGGTCCCATGCCCCCCCCCGTTTTGTGCTCCCATGCCCCCCCCCCCCCCCCCCCCCCCGTGATCGCCTTTTCAGTTTTGGAGAAGCTAAAAGAAAATGTTAAAAAATTCAAAAAATAAAATCCTTTGAGATGTGGTTATATTACGTAAACTAGGTGTTAGGAAAAATTTGAAACATGAATTTTGATATATTTTGCAAAAAATCATTATGGAAGAGTAAAACGGCGATACCTTTTGCATACGAACTTGGATTTCGACGTGTAATACCTTAAAAAAAACTAGAGAAAAACACATCCAATCCAAATTGCCTACGACCTTTTGAGCCGTTTTTTGCCTACAGAATCCCCAAATTCGAAAGGGAAGACCTATTTTTTTGAAGTTTAAGTTTTCTGGCAGGAAAAATAAATAAAACTTACCCGTGGCGCATGGACGAGATGGTGCGCCACGGGTAGTTGTAATACTCGTGGCGCACCACTATGAGATGCGCCACGAGTAACATGGGGGGGCAACACCACGATCCGACGGCTCCCAGCGATCCGACGGCTCACTGCGACTTAAACTAGCACACAATCCGTGTGCTCCTTTATTCTTGTTTCTGATTGGTCGAGAGGATAGAGGACTGGATTGGCACAACTCCTCCTCTCTTCCTCCTATACTCCTCCTCCTCCTCCTCCTCCTCTCTTACTCCTCCTCCTCCTCTCTATCTCATCCTCCTCTCCCTTCTCCTCTCTCCCTTCTCCTCCATCCTCCTCTCTCCACCGCCGACCGGTGAGCACCTCCACCATGGCACCATACTGCTGGCCTTCTCCACGACGGTCGGTGAGCACCTCCACCATGGCGTCCACCTCCACGCCAACGAGGACCGGCGGCCGGCGAGCACCTCCACGCCGACGAGGACCGGCGGCCGGCGAGCACCTCCACGCCAACGAGGACCGGCGGCCGGCGAGCACCTCCACGCCGACGAGGACCGGCGGCCGACGAGCACCTCCACGACGACGAGGAGCGACGGCCGGCGAGCACCTCCACGCCGACGAGGACCGGCGGCCGGCGAGCACCTCCACGACGACGAGGAGCGACGGCCGGCGACCATATCCACGCCGGTGAGCACCTCCACAACGTGATGAGCACCTCCACGACGACCTCCATGTCGCGGCGCAGGACGGGAGCTGCCGGACACGCCGACGTGGGTGGCCGGTGGCTCTTTTTTTTTAAATTCAGAAATTCATAGCCGTGGCGCACCAAAACTAGGTGCGCCACGGGTATGTGCATATAGCCGTGGCGCACTAAAACAAGGTGCGCCACGGATATGTTTACATACCCGTGGCGCACCTAGTTTTGGTGCGCCGCGGCTATGTGCACATACCCGTGGCGCACCAGGACCCCTGCGCCACGGCTATTGTGTTACCCGTGGCGTGGCAATCCGTGGCGCAGCCCCCTGCGCCACGGGTAAGCTTTTTTGGTGCGCCACGGGTAAGCTTTTCCCTAGTAGTGTTGCTGTATGGCTTCGTTGTTCATTGTCTTAACCTGCTCATATTTACAATATGTGTTCGCTCGTGTGAAGGTTTATATGGTACTTGAATATCATATGACAAGTTGGCACCACTTTGCCTGTTAAATGGCATTGTACAGACAAAATGGCATTGTACAGACAAAACGGCATTGTACAGATCAAAATGGAACCTCTTTGAACAATAAATATTTCAAACTTTCATACGATTGGTGGTGCATGCAACAATTCACACAACATATTCTTTTAAACAACAACAATTGTACATACAAAATAGAAATGGGTTTATCTGTCAAGTGCATATATATTACAAAAACGAAACATTAATCCAGCAGTGACCGATAGACTTTTCCTAAGTCTACTTCATGCGTCGATAATCCATGTTAGACCACACAACCGCCAGCCCTTCCCACCTCTTCTCGAGAAACCTTCCAACGAACCTCATGTCAATCGCTCCACTAATTATTTTTTGGCGGATATCTGCATTTAACATTTGAATTTAATATATTAATCATTATTTGTGTTGATATATTCGCAATTTGGTTTTGTGTTAAAATAACTCACGCTGGAGAGGAACTGCTGCAGGATGAATTGGGTTGAATGCAAAGTTGGTATGCTCTGAAGTATTTAGATCACCTATTTTGTTAAGTCAAACAAATAGAATTATTTTGGTGCTTCAGTAAATATTTTGAAATATAAAATCTATGGTGAAACAAAAATAATAATTACCGAATTTAATATCTTTCTTCAACATAGTTGCAATCACAATAGGGTTGCCGCCTTCAGCCGTTGACCACCGATATGAGTTCTGAATCAACTTAGAACCCCAAATACCAACAGGAATAAGATTGCCCCTACAGTTTGAAGTTTTTTAAATAATATTACTTTGAAAATATGATTCCTGTGTTTATTTACTAACTATACATACCATGCGTCCATCAAGATGACCTCTCTATAATTGGTGGACGTCCCAACACGTTCACGTTTACAACAGTGAACGACTATGCCAACTATGTCTGTAAGAAGTACCATTAGTCGATTTCGACTACAGAAGTTTCAACTGGTCTTAGTAAGTACTACATGTGAAATGTATACGATACATACCTACAAAGGTTTTATTTGGTCGCTTTTGTACATCCCAAAATGGCATCAGATGCTTTGGGAGTATTGGGAACTCGAGCGGCAAAGAAGGTTCAACAACTGTCCACCGATTAAAGGAGCACTCATATGCGTGTCCAATCGCTCTAAACTCCACATGTTCCCAATTAATATTAAGTGTAACCCTGTGAAGAACATACTTGCAACCAGGTTGCAGTATGCGATTGAATCGCTCTACTTGCGTGTGTCCATAAACGTTCGCTTCCATTTTTGCCCCCTTGAATAAGTTTGAGAAGAAAAGGTAAGGTTGTGATTAAAATATTTTTACATTTTAGAAAATTTATTATGAGAAGTTTTTGTTACTTACATTTAATTTTATCCATTAGAATAAATGAAATGTTGTCTCCATGTCTATTAGGCTGAAATTTTACTTCCACCCTCACACAGAAGCTCCACTTTGCGAAGCCGTTGTAGCTGACATCTCTATCGGTGATATCATCGAAATCCTTAAACCTAGGGGTCGGCGGGGTTTCCGGTATGGGTGCATACGTCCTCTTAGTTGTTAGTCTAATGGGTGCCATCTACATAAGAAAGGTGCTAAAGGTTTTATGGTATGACAATGTCAGGGAAAGGCTTAACTTTTTAAATTTGCAGAAATACATGCTCTTTAAAAAAATCAATATCTTGGACTCAAAAGTGTCTAAAGAGGCACACAAAGTTGGTACACACAGAAAGATCAATTTCTGGACAATAAAAATAAAGTGTCTACACCTTGCAAAGAGACCAAATAACTTGTGCAACCAAATACTACGAAGATATTTGGATACCTGATTGGAGGAGGGCCCTTACAGATGTGACGAAGGCGAGCTGATTGGAGGAGAGCTCCAATTTGGTCTTCTCCACGGCTCCGGCGTAGTCGTCGAGCGGGCTGTGCTGGAAATCATGACAGTAAATTCACTTAGCCCCAGAACCTATACTAAGTTTGAAACCAATGGAATTTCTAAATCTCAAACTGCATTCAAAGAAAACTCTAACATAAGAGATTTAATCAGAGGCTATAGACGGTTTAGAAAGAGCAACTTATATCTTACACTTGAGCGTGTATAACCATTTCAGGTTCAACCAGGACGACCAGATAAATAACTAAAGAATATAGAAGAAGCTGATTACTAAAACACTGATCTGCACTTATGTCGCTGTTTGATGCTAAAACACTGATAGGAATTCAAACAAAGTAAATGAATTGCAGTGAAATGCACGTGTTTTGCATACTAAACTAACAAAGTAAATGAATTGTCAACCTTAATATTAAAGTGTGATGACAATTCTTAGCCAGCTCTGCGCATGCAACTTTGTCTTTAAATTGATTAGTGTTTGAGATGCCTTTTTGCTGTAACCATAGGACATAAATTTGCACAAAAGTTTCTCTAATTACGACTTGGAAGGACCAGTTTACTCAAAACTTTTTTTAGTAATGAACGTAGTGATCTGTGGTTGTCAACATCATATTATTTGCTGGTAGATGCAGAAATAAAGCAGGACAAAAGTGCTCTTTACCAAAGTTATTTTTAGAGGTCTGTTTGATGTTGTCAACCGAGGTTTAGAACCTGATTTATCTAAGTGTCAACCAAGATCCATAACCAGGGTTCATAATTTGATTTACTGACAGATGCAGAAAAAAAGGGAGACGAAGTGCTCGCTAACGCTTTAGGTGGCCCACACAATCAAAATTTTGTGATACCTCCTAATATTTTTCTATATTGATTAGATTTTGGATATAGAGTTGAAAATCTCAACATTCTCTCAGAATTGCAACAATTAATGGGAGGTTAGAGTGAAAAAGTTGGCAGTAAGAAGGATGATTCATACCTTGAATAGGCAATCAAATAGTGAGCAATTGAGGATATTTTTCTTGATGCTAGCTTGCTGCGACTTCTCCTACTTATAGTCTCCCTGTTGGAAATCTATAAAATGTGGCACAAGTGACAATATGTCAAGAAACTGCATGTTACAACTAAAAGCAGGCCAACCCATTCACTTCGAATACTGTAATGAGCTCAACAATAACAATTTAGCTTACACGATTAGGAAAATTGATACACTGCTATTGTTAAAGAGCTAATCACTGAACTACGTAATATAAACATTCATTCCTTGAAGGCCCATAGTTCAGTGAAAGAGCTAATCATTGAACTACAGAACCTTCACTGGCTAAACATTGTTCGGGTAACATTCAAAGTACAGTAAATTGAATACGTAATATAAGCAAAAACATGTGCAAGCAAATGGCATGGTCGGTAATAATTTAATTTTTTTTATTTTACTAACTGAACAGATACTCATAATCATTAGACAGAACTTTGATTTGTGGCTGAGTGATTGCATTCAGTGAGTTGTCAATCTCAACTGTTCAACTAAATCGATCAAGGTCAAGTGTTCCAGACTATTCTCACAAAGCATGCCCATATCAAGCAAGCTACCCCATATTAATTATATGTTATATCCTCACTATAATGGCATATGAAGATACTATTATTTTTCGTACCACTTATGAATTCCTATTGATAGTAAAAAATGCTCTACCCCAAGTTCCTTAGATAATCATTCAGGGACAAACATAGATACTTCTTCTGGCGAAGAGCTGATGATAAGTAACAACACAATATAGGCTCACTGTAATCAAAAGATATTGTACGTTACTAAACTGAAAATTCGGAAAAGATGCATGAATTTTGGAGTCAAATGTTGCCTCTTACACCACGCAAAAAAAGTACTACTAATTAATATACTTCGTAGAATCAGTAACCTACTGACCGCATCCGAGAGGAAATATATCCTGGACATTTCAGATTTGATTGGTAGATATAGCTTGCCCTTGAGCAACAACAACAAACATTCTAGAGCTACAGCACCTGTGATACCTTGACACGCTTAACAAATCTAAGTAAATTGGCATTATGATTACTGAATAATGCACAAATGTTTCTGCTGGTTGCACATACAATATATATTTCACTAAATTCATACCAACACACATGATGTACTCATCAGTCCAGAATATACTTCTATTTGGAGAACGCCAATGAGAAGATTTTGCAAAATACAAGACACTGATACATGGCATTCTAGTTTGACCAGGTAAAGCAAGATGAGAAGTACGGAGTATCTAAGTAATTTGACACAACTAGTAAACGTGCACGTGTAATACACGTGTAATAATAGTGAATACAATATTAATACCTCACAAAATATTAATAATTTTAGTTATTAAAGTGAATAAATAAAATATAACAGAATCCACAATGTGATAAATGAAACGACAATACTAATTAGTCAGTGTAAATAGGACATCATTAACGATTTAGCAAATGAAACGTGTAATAATCATGTACATCTGAGCCATCAATATTTAAGTTACATCAATAAAGATCAATAACAAAACGTATCGACGATGCTAGCAGGTTTTTTTCCGGTGCTTGAAGAAGTTTCTTCACCAATCAGTGATGGACCTTTGAAGATATTACAGGAGCGTCTCCATTTCCTTTCATTATTCTTTGCTACACATATTATGATCACCTTCAATAAATATCACACAAGATTAGAATATAATCTCATGGTTGTTCGAGTAAATAAAAATTGGTAATGTAACAGACTAAGACATACCGGCATGAAGAAATAATAACCTCGTTTCATCCCTCCAAGACATCCCTGTACACAATGTTTTTTGTGCTTTTCCCTGTAGGGTCTATGTCTTTATTTGGCTTGGCCAAAATCCGAGTGGTTTGTCTTGACACACCCCTTGACAATGCAACATAAAGCTGGCCGTGCGAGAACACAGGCTCGGGTAGGTAAATACCAACATTTGGAATCGTTTGACCCTGAGCTTTGTTGATGGTCATTGCAAAACTCAACCGGATCGGGAACTGTTTTCTCTTGAACTTGAAAGGAAGTGAAATGTCCTCAGAGGGCGACAGAGGGATCCTCGGTATGAACACTCTATTTCCAGCATGTTGTCCACCAACAATCTCGGCATCGATTGCATTATCTTGGAAGGCTCTAATCACCAATCTTGTTCCATTGCACAACCCGTTGTGAGGATCGAGGTTTCGGAGAAGAATGACAGGACAATTGACTTTGAGTTTCAAAACATGCGGTGGCAGGCCATTTGGAGTGATGGTGTTTAGATAGTCAATTGTGCAGTTGTTGCGCGGATCATCCTCGACAGAGTCAAAGCTATAATATACCTTTTGTTGGCCTGGAAACCTGTCGATCATCTTTTTATTCAGATCGTCCACATAATCATTCTTGGTTGAAAGAATGGCACGTGCGCTCATGTAGGATCCCGATGCGGCATTCTCATGGAGCGATGGGAAGATATCTTCGATAAGCTTTTTCACTGGTTCTTCACTTTGGGTGTAAGGAATAACAATGTCATCCGGAAGACGCACGTAATCACAACCGATCGTCTCTTCAGTCCCATCACCAATTCTCAAGAGGTAACTTGAGAACCACGGGTCAGTTTGTGCCCTCATATTACGTGTGTAGCGTATCTTCCTAACCTTCTCCCATAAAGAAGATCTCAGTAGCGTAGCATCAGTGATCTGTGCTCTTGTCCCACGGGTCACCACGGGAAGGACTTGTCTAAAATCTCCCCCAAACACCATGACCTTCCCACCAAATGGCAAACCACTTTCCATGATGTCTTGTAGGGACCTATCAAGTGTCTCCACTGTTTGACGCTTCGTCATGGCAACATCATCCCAGATTATCAAAGATGCCCTTTTGAGCAGCTTTCCGGTACCACTCTCCTTGGTGAAATTGCATGTGCTGGTGTCTGTGATCCTAATTGGAATTTTGAACCTGGAGTGGGCGGTGCGTCCACCAGGCATAATCGATGCTGCTATACCGGATGTTGCTGTTGCAATGGCTATTTTCCCCAAAGAACGAACCTTAGCAAGGAGTGCTTTGTATAGATACGTCTTCCCCGTGCCACCCGGACCATCGACAAAGAAAATTTGGCTCCTGTTGTTGACGACATGAGAGAGGATTTCATCAAAACCAGCACGCTGCTCTGTGTTAAGAGTAGTAAACATATTTACGTCGTCCTTGTCAAAAATGACCGACATCTCATCTTGAACCTCTATATCGTCACCGCTGGAATGGTCATCATAAAGAGGATCCAAATCCGGGAGGCCATAACTTTCTATATCCTTCCCCATTGAACGCATCAGATCCCTAATGTCTCTAAGGACCATCTGCTCTACTGCGGCCTGGTTGGAGTGGCTACGACGGTAGTCCTCAGACATTGCCTCAAGGTGCTTCTCCCACAAAGATCGGATTTTGGTCACCTTTCAAAACACCAGAATTGTTGCGAAAAGCCTTCTTAGAGCATATGGCATCTGGAAAGTAGCAGACTCGGTCAAGCAGTCATCAAGGGAGTTGTCAGTCTCTATGAGACCTCTTTGCTCACAGGCTTCTCTAAAATTCAAGCACGCCTTGCCATGGACAGATCTCAAGTCCTCATATGATGTTGCACCTCTGACATGATTCATGAGCACTCTCAGAAAGTACCTCTCACCTTCAGCAGGATGCGCATACACAATTCTGCCGACCTGTCCCCGCCCTTTTAGTTTTCTTCTCTGCCACGTCTTCTTACCCTTGATCCATCGGTAGAATTCTGGAAACTCTTTGTACAACAACTTCTTCGCATAAGTATCCACCTGGTTCATCTTGAAATATTCAGTGAGCATGGTACTGGAAGAAGAGGGCCGATTGATGACATCCTCTAGATTGTCACCCTCTTTGAATGCAACAGTCTGCATATTTTCCAAATGGAGCTGAAGTTGGAGAACAGAGGGATCTATACCAAACATTGGAAAAGCGCAAATCCTATAGATAGACTCTTGTGGCCCCACGAATCTAGCATCCCTGTACTGTTTAATCTCATTGATTACTCCACCGTCTACATCTACTGCTGGGTCGATTGAGAATGACGCAAGATCATGCCCTTTGTAGATATACTTGAATAAATATTTAACTGCCTTGATGCTGGAGCAAGCTTCAATGTTGATGTGACAATTATACCGCATAAGCAGACCAGGGTTGTATGGGACAACCCATCTATTATCCAGCTCTGCTCCTCTAACCTTCACTACACGACCATCAAGTCTCCTCCTATAGATAGGATATGAGTCCTTTTCTTGCTGCGTAGCATCACAGAACTGTCGAGGATAACGGAATCGGCATTCACCATCTATCATGCAAGCACAATGTTTCCTGAGAGCACCACATGGACCGTGTAGCATATGCTTGATGACCAGAGCATGCAATATAGGATACCTATCCTTGTCTAGAATTTCTGCTGATATCACCTTGTCGTAATCGTCTGGGTTTGTTAGCTTGATATCCGAGCGCATAATCAGAAGCATGTGCTCATGTGGCAGCCCCCTCTTTTGAAACTCGGTGACATGGACATATGCAGCAACCTGGCCAAAGTATTTTTTTCTTAATCAAAAGATCTTTCATACTTCGCAATTTGGCCCTGTATACTCTTGCCACAAGGTCTGGACGGTCTTGTGATGTCTGCCCGGGTTCAAGCCTGGATGTAATCTCTTCCCATTGCGGGTTGCAAGTCATCGTGATGAAATAATCAGGCTTCCCATACTGCTGGACTAATGCCATCGCATCAAGAAATCTTCGTTGCATGTCTCGATCACCTCCAGGAAAAGTCCGCGGTAGCACGATTCTCTTGCCAACCTTAGAACCACGTGTCTCGCCGGCATAAATGACGTCAACAACCCCCTAAGAAACAGATGAATCAGTACATCATTACCAGGTAAACAGATGCATAATGTAATTCATGTAGAATGTCATGATACCTGATATAGATCAGCACGGATGAGCTTCTGACTCTCAGGCTTGGAGTAGAAATCAAGCCTCATGGTCTCCATCTTAATGTACATGTCGACAGCCCATTGTTCGAACGCGCGTCCACCAAACAATATAATGTTGAAAAGTTTTTTCCTGCATTGTAGCTTGAAACAATAATACTTCCTTGCGCTTACAAATTTTCTGGATGTTCCAACATCATCACCCTTTTCCTGAACCTCTTCATCATCATCTAGGAAACGGTTGGAAAAACGACTAATCAGTAATTAACAATGAATAAACACGTGAAACACGTTACAAGCTTCAGGACCATTACCTGATGCATCATCCATGTTTGATTCTGCGTGTACACTTGAAGTACGATCCAGAACTTGGATGTCCTCACCGTCGGTGCCATCCTCGTTGTTCTCTTGAACAACGGGAGGTGGTTCGTCATATGGCATCCAACAGTTCCATCCCGTTTCCCCTCCCGGAAAGAACAATGGATACGCCAAAGGATCATAGCAACCATAGTATGCTCTGATAAATATGGGACGATCACCTTTGCTATGTAAGACAACCTGCCTATCAAAAGTGTTTTGTGGATCGCTCCCTTCGACCCACATCGTAGCAACCTGGGAAGCCGTGGGGACATTGTACCTTCGTTGGTCCAGTCTTATATCTGTGTTTAGGGAAATCTTATATTCTTCTATGTTTGGAACAGAGCCCATGCTCTTAAAAATCTGCACATACGGGTTGTTCTTTAGTATCTCAAGAATCTTTCGTATGAGATTTATATCAAGATCTGGAGACCGCTTTACTCTATGTTCCAAGGTTTCATCGGTATCATAGATGTAGAGCTGCAGATGTCTAGGTCCTTGACCACCAGGCACCAGATCATCCGCCTTATAATATAACGCCCCATGTGCACAGAAGGTATATACACCGGTTCTCGCCGAATTGCTGACCTTCTTATCGAGGGTGACTCCAAGGCTTGTGAAAGAGAAGTGGCTATTGAAATACCTTATGTGCTTTCTGAAATACTTTGCATCGTCATCAACCTGACTTGTAAACAACCGGCGCAACTCTTGAGGAACTTGAGGCGTAACTATCTTGACCTTTCCTTTTCTGCAACAGAATGATGGACCCTCGTATTGAAACCTAATTGCACCACAGTGTTCGCAATCTTTTACTGGTTTCAAAACATGATGCTTGGTTGGTAGATTGTGGTACACATAGTCATAAGGATCCACATTCTTGTTAATCGGAGCAACACCACTTGTCACTCGCCACGAATCGAATACATCTCCTGCGAGTATATAATAGATGAATCCGTAAAATAGATGCGCCAAATTTAATATCAGTATACATGGATATAAATAATTTTATTCAATAATTTACCTTGACCTCTATAAATCCTGGACTCCTCATCATCAGATACTGTTTGCTCCTCTTGTATGGTTTCCAAGTAATCTATGACAATATTCATGTCGAATTGGATTAATATCATGGATACCGTTAAGGTACGATCGCTTTGAAAAAATTAAAATAAGTATTATATGTTACCTTCCAATGTAGCATCTTGTTCATCCGGCTAAAAAATGTCTGTAGTATCGGATTCATCGCCTGTTTGAAGACATCAAACCCGAGTCATACTAATTTAACACGGTGACAAATAATGTACTACATCTTTAGGAAAAGTTGAATTGTGTTTTAGTATTTGAACTGGAAATAATATGATATCTTCAGCAATATTGCTGACACTGAAATCCTAATAATAACCAATTTTACTTTCAAGTTGCGCACCTTGTTCGGTTGGCTAAAAAATTCCAGACATATCACATTCTTCATCTCTATTTATGTCACCTAGTATATGCATAGAACATAGTTTTGAAAAGTTAAGAATGCGTTCGTAGAAAATTAACATGGCGATAACTAAATGATCAGACCATGAATGAATATTAATATACCTGTAAGGTTAATTGTTGATCCAGTTGTCGCAACTACATCATCATTTTGGGGGGATGATGTCTTGGTTTCCCTAATGCATTTCTTATACTCACGATTCTTGTGCACAATGCATTCCTATCTTCATTTGTCATTAATGAGTATTGTTCCCTATCATGTTGTTGTTTACTATCAAAATAATCACGACTTTGTTTCTTCTTATAATATGCAACCCTTCAGAACTGGATATATTTTGCAATTCTCTGACAAATCTCATATCTCGCATGTAGGTCGAATTTCTGTGTAGCCAATCACTCTCATCATCGTTTTCATCCACAGAATTTCCTGCAGGCACACATAGAATGATTAAACCCTACAATAAACACCACTCTGTGTAGCCAATCACTATCATCATTGTTTTCAATATCATAGATTAAGCCATATCGGGTGTATGTACCATTGGATTGTGTGTTGGTGAAGTTCGTAAATGGTACACGCTGTGAACTTGATAGGGAAGTTGCCGATCTGTGAGACACGTCCACACAATCAACACCACTTTGGGTTGCAGCTTTCTGTTGTTGGTAATCAATACTCGACGTGCTTGCATTTGTACATTTTCCTGTAGTCACACGTGAAAAATTAAGATAGTCCATTTTCCCAAAATGAAACAAAAGAAGTGTATGTACCATTTGTATGTGTGTTGGTTATGTTGCTCAACGGGGTACATTGTGGTCCCGTTAAGGGTGTCAAGGATATCTGAGACAGTTGCACGTAGTTGACATCAGCGCTGGTTGCAGCCTTCTTTTTTTGTCGGGCTATACGCTGCCTCTGTAGATACTCTGCTTTTTTTCTCGTCGGACAATCGAGCGTACCATCCTTGACCACTCTTTCGCTTTTGACTCTGACTATTCTGATCATTACAATTGTGCATTTGGCCCGTAACTTGGGCATTCTCACCGGAGTGCAAAGAATATATGCCTGATTGGTTCTCCATGTGCGATATCCCTGTAGGTCGACATGAGAAAATATTACAGTATACATTATTAGGAAATTTATGCGTAAGGACTACATACCACTATTTTGTGTGCTGGTTTTTGTGCTCAGCGGGTTAGTATGCGATGACTGAGACACGTCGACAATATGAACACCACTCCGGTTCGCGTCCTTCCTTTGCTGTCGGGCGACGCGTTGCCTCTGTAGATATTCCTTTTTCTTTTCATCAGACAACCATACCACCCTTTTCCACTCGGCTGGTTTTGAACTCCACGAATCTGAGAATTATAATAGTTTGTACGGTCCGTAAATGGGGCACGCTCAGAAGATTCGCCTAGTTGATTTTCTTGCTGATGATATTCCGGCTTTCCTCTTATCACATTGAGAACAGATTCATGTAGAATCGTAGGTAATTTCTTCCTAAATAGTTTCATACCCTCCTGCAAATTAGTTATCACAACAAATAGGTTATAAACCGAATTTGGAATGAATATACATTGCCGTTTCAAGTGGAAATACCTGCGTCACCCTCTGTGCTAGTTCGTGACCTGTCCAGTGTTCCATGAGTTTCAGCAAGAACAACCCACAAGATGAGTTGCAAGTTTAATTCATTAATAGTTATGTTATTATTCACGTCACTTATCGGTGTGTAGTGAGTGTTTAGCATACCCATCTGATTGCATTGGCTCGTGAACACACTCTACGATTGGCCATTTGGTTACTTCAAGGTCCGGCCACTTTTCACCTTTATTGAACTCACTCGTCTGAGAAGCAATCATAAGATGCTTCTCAAGCCCCTTAAGCTGTAAATAGAAAAGAGTATTACAGTATATGTTAATATATCCTAATTGGTAATCATGAAAGATGAATATGGATTTAGTATATTCTCACCATAAGGTGCAGGTCGGATCGACTCATTCGTGGACCAAACGAATCGAGCACCTGTATCCGGCGGTTTTTAGCATCAACATTACAAAGAAACCAATGACATTGCGTCACATTAATGGGGACGAATAGCTGGCAGAAGGAAGTCAGTTGTAGTCACAATTAGTAAATACAAGATCATTGTTAAATTAAACTATATATATGTAGTCTTAAACAATCATCTATGTAGTCTTCTCCACGGCTCCGGCGTAGTCGTCGAGCGGGCTGTGCTGGAAATCATGACAGTAAATTCACTTAGCCCCAGAACCTATACTAAGTTTGAAACCAATGGAATTTCTAAATCTCAAACTGCATTCAAAGAAAACTCTAACATAAGAGATTTAATCAGAGGCTATAGACGGTTTAGAAAGGATTCAATTCATGCGCACCAAATTGAAGAGTCGAGTCAGAACTGTAGGAGCATATATATTAATACTTCTATTCCTAATGAGACAACATAGATGATTGTTTGTAAAACTCCATTTTCATGTATGTTCCATATCTACACCACAGAATCTTAGTAGTAAAAAGCATTCAGTTCATCGTACTCCCAAAATCAAATTGCTTGAGAACAATGCCTCAAAGAGCTAATGTAGCAATATATAACTACTCTGCACTTTTCCATTACCCTTTTCACTGTGCAAATTACATTCTAAACTTGAAAGCAAACAGATAAGTGGAATTGTATTTAAACCTAACATACTGTCTATGTTGTGTTGGAATCATTCTCTAAGTCATGGAGATGAGAGTCTTGGTTTCAGGCAACTGTTGCGAGTCACTTTAATGTTATGGCCAATTTTTATATTTGTGAGACATGCATACTACTCATGTAACAAACTCCTGAAGAGGCATATATCAAATGATACTCCTCAGAGAGCAGCCACCTGGATGACAACAAGTTATGACAAAGTATGCAAACATCTCATTATGCAAGTAACATGATGAATATAAACAACATGCAGGAAGCTCATCTGAATATCCTGCTTCAAATAAAATATCATGTGAATAACAAAAAACGAAGTGTAAATTTATCTTCTTTGAAATCATCAACCTTGATGGACATAATGGTGACACAATGGATAATGCAGTTGGATTATTACACTGTCTATGCATTGGGAACTATAGTTTGTTCACTGTATCCGTTTGAATTTGCAGAATATCAGTGAAAAGGTGACGCATTTGGATGAATCTGTCGACCGTGGTACTGTGATGAAGGAGTGTAGGTGCAGAAGGTTTGGTGCAGACGACCTTGCAGAACAAAATCATCAGAAGGAAGTAGAAGAACTAAAAGCTATGACATTGAAGTTCAAGATAAAAGTGCTCCCAGCAAATTCAAGTGTATTTTTTTTAAGTAATATCCACTAAAACAAGAGTAGTAAATCATGAAGAGCACATTATAGCCACAAGCACTCAGGGGAAAGAACATGAACCAGAAACTGACCTAAACCTAGGAAGCGGAGAAGAAGGCCACCGCTGCCTCGCAAAGCCGGGCTATCGTCCTCGACACCAAGCAACGTCACCCTCCCATGCACCAGAACAAGCGAAACCTGTAGATAACAGAAAATACATTATTAAGATGGTCATAATCAATAAAGTTTTTGATTGCATAGAAATCATTTAGGCTAAGCAAACAGTTCAACTTGTTTGGGGATCCCTAGGATAGCTAACTGCATCTCTAAAGTTGCTCTATACTCCGGTCATACCTGAAAAACACAATCATGCATGCAGATTGCTGCGGATGTAGGTGAGAAAAACTACTAATTATCTGAATTCGATCAGTGAACCATTGCTTATACTACAGCCTATAAAAACTCCGGCTCAAGATTTGCTCGACTGCATAAAATCTAGCATGGTTCAGCATGCCAATTCCAGTATGTAATCTAATCATTGCCTCTTTATGCTTTACATTCTTTGCTATGGATTTTGTCTGAATGTAGTTACTCTGGTCAAAACAGGGAGTAACAGATCCAATGCTTTATATTGGGATGCTCTTTAGTATGTTTGCATGGCATGTTGAAGATCACTATTTGGAGGAAATTTTACTTCAACCCTCACACACATGCTGAACCTTGCGTAGCCGTAGCCGTTGATATCTACCTCGCCAATATCATCAAAATCCTTAAACCTAGGGGTTGGTGTGTTTTCAATCATGTTTGCATAGGTCCTCTTACTTGTGAGTCTAATGGGGGCCATCTACATAAGAAAGGTGCTAAATATTTAATGGCAGGACAATGTTAGGGAAAGGCTTAACTTTTAAATTTGCACAAATGCTTGATCATGATTTAAACACTATCATTGGTTATATTTCCAGCGAAATAAGGGTGTGAGATACTTAAAATCCACTAATAAGTAAAGTTCATAGGTTACAGGAACATGACCAGGCTTGGATTCCAAAGCGCTACACTCAAATGGTTGAAAAATCCATAAAGTTCACTCAAAATAACTCACACAAAGCATAGTATATCATGAATCTTCAGACTATCTACAACAGAGAAGTAAGACTCATCTCACCTGAATGCTTGAGAATCAGTCAAAAGAATAAACACGTCAAATCGCGGTTGTGCTTCCCAATCCTCTTGAGTGTAGACTCTGTAGAAAAAAAAAGGATCATGACATACCAATATCAAATCTGATAAAAAACTGGTAAGAAGAATTGCATTGAGACAACCTATTTGCTAAACTGGTACTGGAAATTAAACATTGCCAGTCGGATCTGGAAAGTTGTATACCACAACCAAAGACATTAGTGTATTGTTAGAAAGAAAGCATATTTAGTTTCCAAATCTATTGCTGGCTGTTTGGATACACTATGTTGCTGGCTGTTTGGATACACTATGCTGCTGGCTGGTTTGGAATATGACTTTGGAATCGGAAGCCATATGTATCTCTGATTGCATAATAGGAAGTTATGTGTCCTGACTGAAACAAGATGGTTGCCCAGCTGAAAGTTTCTAATTGATAGCTAATGTCTTCATAAATTACACTTTTAAGATAAGAAGGTTCTATGATTTTAAGATAAGAGTCTTGTTAATATCGGCATAATACTAATACTGCATTAACTATCTAAAAGAAAGGGTCATTTTATAGACAAAAATAGATCTAAGAATAAAGTTATGAGAGAAAGAACAAAGCACACATATAGAAACCATCTATGGAACGGGCGAAAGGAAAGGGCGATTACATACGGCATATGTTAATCCGGCCCTGTGAATAACTTCCAGCACCTAGCTATCTTAGCAACACATGCACATTTCACATTTCGTCTCAGAAATAAAAAAGGCTCATGTACCTAGACAATAGATGCCATGGATTTCTGTAGAGTATTTTACCTTCCTTATTCAAGTTTTTTTTTTCTTAGGAGTTGCTCGTTGCTTCTTAGCAGCAGGACCGGCAAATATTATTAAAATTTCAGGAACCTGAATAAGTAGAACATATAAGAATTACTGAACTGTTTGATAAAAATGGCAACATCGATTCAAATTCTGAACTTACGATAGGAACCTGAAAAAGTAGAACATATAAGAATTATTGAAACCAGCAGTTTAATGGCTCGATGGCCAGAGCACATTACGGCCACAGGAACGCAGGGGAAAAGGATAGTAACCAAAAGATTCAGTATCGAAACAACAAAAACAGATTCTCCATTTGAAAGCTCACATATCAATATGATCTCATTCCTGACACAGTTCAGTAATGGTGAACCAAAAGAACTGTTTGTAATTTAAAATAAAATGTAGAGCCAACTATTTTAAATACAGTTCAGCTGAGA
This sequence comes from Puccinellia tenuiflora, assembly GCA_012064385.1. Lineage (NCBI taxonomy): Eukaryota > Viridiplantae > Streptophyta > Magnoliopsida > Poales > Poaceae > Puccinellia > Puccinellia tenuiflora. Next base: position 177,627 of record QRDG01001955.1, read on the forward strand.
TAGAACGTGAACACTTGGCCAATTTTAGAAAAGCCAAAGTTAGTTACCTGTCTAAAAAGAGTCGTGCTAGGAGGAGCACCGTAAGGTGTGATGAGGATTGAACCTGATTGTTGGCACCTAGAACTCCTCTGTTCATAGAAACATAAATTTTGAAAGAATATATGTTTGTGCTCATTTTGAGATAGTACCATATGCATGATCAGGATAGCGTAGTGAGCCACTATTCTTGTACAAGCACAACTACAAGACACACATTGTTCATATTTATCTTTCAACATGGTGGAGCTGCTTGTGGATATAGCCTATTTTTGCTGTTTTCTACACCTATAGGACTACAACTATCACGTCGCAGTGACCAAACTTATTTAACAGATGGTTCTCAGAACAGACTACAACATTGGTGAAAACATGATTTAAAACTGCTAAAGTAGATATTTTTTAGTTTAACTTACATATACTAAATGTTTTTTCTTACAGTCAGCGTGTATTTTTGGAATACCAGATGCATTGAGATGAATGCTAGAAATAAAAGGTTGTGTCTATGCAATATTGATAATAGGAGAGAAGCACTCGATATCATATGACAGTAAATTCAATTATCCCATTCAATCTTGAGAGCTGGAACTATCATTTGCATATCCGTGACTCAAAATCTCATATGAACAATAGACACTGTGAGTGCTGGCAGCGAGTTAGGTACCTCAATTTGAGGATGCTTGATATCACACTTCTTCTGCAGAATTTGAGAAAAGGAATTAACAATCTGGATATGCTGTGGTATTGCCGTGAACAAGAACCCACTCAACCAAAAATCGGTGCACGCGTCAAGCAAGCAAGCAATTATACCAAGAAATAATTGCATACTATAATCTATGTTGTGAAAACCAGCATGGTTCAGCCGAGTCACTGCAACTACTTTTATTCCATTTTGAGAATAAAAGTTGGAAAATACTCCGAACAGGAAAATAATGTGTTTACCTCAACCTAAGATTACACTCACTGCAACTATTTTTATTCCATTTTGAGAATAATTTTCTACTACAAATATTTGCAACTTTTACTTCATGAAATCCATCATTTGTTAATTTTGCCTCTACGATCAACAAGGGTAGTAACCTAATTGTTTCTTACTCAATATACAAAGGTGTACTTGGATATTTCTCATCATCTTCGCGCCGCCATGCAGGGTAATTATGTGGTTCAATATACACAATAACTCGAAGAAGAACAGTGTGTATAGAAGATAACCAAATGAATTCGTTGGAACGGCTGGATGATTAAATACTTGATGTGCTTCCTACACACTTCATTGTTTCATATTTGACATGCCTGCTTGAGTGCTGGTAATGCATGATGGTGAAAGGTTGAGAAATTTAGGTGAAATATTGAGTCCTCAGACTTACAGTTCAGAGAAGATCAACCTATCTCCGATGTTAATGTGCAAGATATCATTTGTACTCAACCTAGAGTAAAAAGGCAAGAATAGACTGAACTAAAACCTTACCGATGCAAATCAGAGCGCTCTCAGTTCCCAACGTGTCTCATCCTGATGCATGGAGAACAATGATGTACAGCTATTATGTACCAATACATGCTAGAACACTGACAAATGTAAAAAAATGAACACTTCTACAAACCGAAAACAGAAAGCCTACCAGGTGATTTCTCCTTGAGCAGAGTCGTCGATGTGCGAATAGTTGGCGGCGATAGGCAATTTTTTCCCGAAGTGCGCGAGAGGCAATTGAGACGGCCCTCGCGAGGCAATTGGTGCAGCGTGGAACAGCGTGTAGGAGGCGGCGGCGGTGGCGTGCAGGCAGTGACGGTGCTCAGGCGGTGGCGGCGGCCTGCAGGCGGCGAGGACGTGCAGGTGACGGGAAGTGAGAGGCGGAGGCGCAGACCGCGGGGGCGTGGTCGGCGGAGGCGCAGACCGGCGGGGCGTGGTCGGCTGCGGCGCAGAGATCCCGGCGGAGATCGATCTAACGCCTTCTCCTTGGCCAAGTCCGGCGGCGGAGAAAGGCACCGGCGTCCGGCGGCGGATAAACGGCACCGGCGTCTCCGACTTCGAGAGAGCTGAGGGAGTGAGGGAGGTCGGAGGAGAAGAAGGGTGGGGGAGGGGGGGGGGACGGGGCGGGAGTGGGAGCCTGGTCCCATCACGTCCTCCACCCACAGCTGTTGCCGCGCGGCGGTTGCCATGGAGATGGAGGTGCGGCGCGGGAATGAGGCGGGCGAGGAGGGGATCGGGGGAGGTCTGCGTTGACCGTGGTCGTGGGGCGGTGTCGAGGAAGGAGCGTGATGATGAGCACCTCATCATTGATGGAACCTGAGCCATTGGATGAAGATTAGATGGCCCAGATTGTTTGGATCATACCCCCCTCTCTCTCTTTTAATATTAGTGGAGATTAACTTATCTAAACTATAATATTGAGATCCGTGGTAATGGTATGGTACGTCTTTTTCAATTTCCGATTTTACCCCTGTATTGCTAACACAAGAGAGGAAATATTACACCTTTACCACCGCTAAGTCAACTTACCGGTTCGTTGTTCCGCTGTAAAAAAACAATATGTCCATCGCCCGAGCTCTCCATTGACTTGAGCTCCGCCCCTGTACCCCTCCGCGTTCGGCATGGTCCTGGACGGAGACGAGGTGCGCTCCCGCCACCATGAACGGCGACCTCGGCTTCCGCATCGAGCTCGACTGGTTCAGCAGCGACGACGAAGCCGCGGCCCAGTCCCGGCCTCCCGGGTAAAGGTCGTGTTGTCTCCGCCGATCTGATGCCGGCGAATGACTAGGAGGAGGCGGAGGTGCAGATGCGGGTCTTGGAGTTGCGTCCGTCCCGGACGGCCCCGCGTCCCTGCTAGCACTCTTCCCCACGCGCATCGCGCTCGCCGCCCCGGCCGGCCTCGCGGCCCTGCCGGCGCTCCTCGCAGGAGTCCCCTGGCGGTCGAGCTCGCGGTGGACTGCTCCGCCTCCGCACCTTCCTCCGGCGCGGCCTAGCTTGTCGCATTCTCGCCGCGTCCGCCTTGGCGGTCGAGTTCACGCTCGATCCCCAAACCCGGCCACCACCCGATCGATCCCGGGACCGGGGCCGCCGCCCTCCTCCGGCGGGAGGAACAGGTTCCTGGCCCCCGAAAACCTCGAGCTATCCTCTTCCCCGGACCCAATTCCCCGAGCTCTCAACTCCGACCTGTGTGGCTCAAAGTGTCAACGCTGCCGCCATGATTCTCACGAGGGTGGACTACTCCGTATCATCCTAATTCCACAGCACGCCGGCGAGGTCATGGAATCACATCCTCCCACCGCTGCTTCTTTAGCCCATCTGATTTCTGCTGGTCGAATCGACGGCCAGGTGTCGACCAACGCCGGCGTCATCTCGCGGGGACGCAGGGTTCATGCCCCCTGCCCAATTGGATCCACAACAACTTTGTTTCCGCATCAGACTTGGAGGAGAGATGACCACCTGAGGCTCCCGTTGTGGCGGCAGATGAGTGCAGTGTGCAAAAGTCAACATGTATCTGTGTTGCTGCGCGAGATGTGCTGGAGCTGTCATCGACGACCACCAGCACTTCATCGTCTTCGTCATCATCTTCCTTGGGAGCGAGCAGAGCCGTGCTCACCCAAGACTAGCGCACTTTGGTTGCCTCAATCCCCTGCCAAGGTGAGCTGCACCAGATCTTTCCCCTTTGACCTGATATGATCCAGGTTAGCATTATTGATTTGTGTATCAGTGCTCTAAGTAAGATGCTACAGTGCACAAACTGATCTATTGCTAATCTACCTGATTTGTGTACTTGCGATTTCCTGATTTTGCTAATGTACGTACTGATAAATTTTAGGAGGATAAAACATGCATAGTCTAGAACTCTAGATCTGATGTAGTATTAATGCAGTACTGCTACTGAGATTTTTCAGATGCTTACAAGCGGAGCAGTGCTCATTTTGTAAACTGAATTTTCCTTTTTTTATAAGCCGACCACTGCTCATTTAGACGAAGACAGGCCTGGTGATTTAAATCGTACTAGAAGGATAATTTGGTTCATGAAGCAATCAACCAACGCCTTCCTTTAGCGGTGTGTGGGGTCTTGTTGCCATCGGAGTGTGCTTGCTTTAGACATAGAAATCATAAACATTATACTAATAGCATGAAACTTCGATTATAATTTGTAATAGACTAGGTATGGGATATAACACAAATGCTTGTGTGGAAGGGTTCAAATTCTCTGCAACCAAAATGTAGTCAATAAAATTAAACCCGTTGCAACGCACGGGCATTTTGCTAGTCTACGTAATTTGGCATGATGAGCGCAGCAAGCAAACCTTGAGCCAGGGATTCAGAGGCAAAGTACACATGCTCCATGCAAGGACATACATGCTCCATGCAAGGACCGACATGAACAAGCAAAGTACATACTCTAATCCATTTCATTGGTACGTAGCAGGTTGATGCGCACTGCCGTAATTTGGTTATGCTGCAAGATACAATTCACATAGCTGAGCAGACATCTCTGATGAACTTTGTAGAAAGTACATAAAAACACTTGCTATGCATCATGCGAGAGGCAGTGAGTAAAATAGCATCGATCGAAACCTGAAATGTCGGTGCACCTCGTGAGGGATTTCGGGAGTCGTCGCGCGACCAGGGAGTGCGGCCACGGCGAGCGGCTTGCGGCGGCGGCGACGGCTCGCGTCCACGCGATGGCGATGGCGGCGGCAGCGGCTCGAGTCCGCGCGATGGCAGGCGGCGGCGACGGCTCGCGTCCACGCGATGGCGGCGGCGGCGGCGGCTCGCGCGATGGCAGGCGGCTGCGGCTGCGGTGGTGTGGCAGGCGGCGGTAAGCTGGTGACGGCGTCCTCCTCGCGCGTGCAGTGCGGCGGTGGCGGTGGCGTCCTCCTCCCGCGGACGGTGACGGCGACGGTGGCGTCCTCCTCTCTCAGGCGGAGGTGAGGGATGTGAGAGGAGTGGCGGAGTGGGACGGGGAGGGCGTGGGTGCGGAAGCTTTGAGGTGCTACTCTCCACGTCCTCCATGATCGACGGTTGTCGCGCACGAAGTGACCGACGGTTGCCTGGCTTTGACCCACGCCAGGATGACCTGCACTCGCCATTCAAGGAGGCGAGAAGCTGGGGGAGAAGGAGATCGATGGCGGCGCGGGAAGAAGAGGAGGGGATCGGGGGAGGGGGCGGGTGCTTTGAGCAGCGGCGGCGCAGCTAGCCTCGCTGAGGTCGAGGGGAGGGGATCGGCAATGGGGTGCGGGGGCTGTTGACTTCGCTTGCACGGTGCGGGCAATATTTTTTTTTCAGCGTGGGCGTGTTTTTGATGAGCACCTCATCACTGATGGAACGTGAGCCATTGAATCAAGTTTAGATGGCTGAGATGTGTTGGATCATACCCCTCTTTTTCTTTTTATATTACTAGTAAACGTGCACGTGTAATACACGTGTAATAATACTGAATACAATATTAATAACTCACAAAATATCAATGATTTTAATTATCAAAGTGAATAAACAAATATAACAGAATCCACATGTCGATATGATAAATGAAACGACAATACTAATTAATCAATCGAAATTCGAAATAACACAAACTTATATCTATGAATTTATTAAAATAAAATAACAATCGGAGAAAATAAAACTTTCTTCCACACATATGATGACTTAATAGAAAACTTCAGTGCTATAAATGGAGATCGAGCACTCTACTTTTTATTTATTAGAGTATTATTTTCGACTTGCGTAACTAATCTTGCAGGTCCATCGTTGCTCGCTTTGTACCCTCGTTCAGGTAACGAAATAAATGTTTCACCGAGGAAGTCTTCGACGGGGGTTCTTCGGTGGGATCGACGTCGCCCTCGTACATGTCTCTCCTTAATAACACCAATCTTTTGACATGCTCTCGTATCGACATGTCAACATGTACACGCGCCTTGACATCTAAGTCATAAGAAAAAATACATGAGCGATATAACATAGAAATAAATCAGAAAATAGTATATATATTTTATTCTTCACCTTGTAGAAGATAATACTGATGGGATGTTGGGTCTGTCACAAATGTCAGAATAGTGTGATCCGTGCTATCGAGAGACCCCGGAAAACTTGAAATAAATCTTTTGTAGCCCGCAAGAAATCTGCTATTGTATTCCTGGAGTCCCATCTAAGCAGAGGATGATCAAGTCTCCTGGCTGCACACACTTTAGCTAGTATCTGATTATCAGTCAAAAAAGTTAGCCTTTGAATATGCAAAGACTGAGCCAAGATTGCTGCCAGCAAAAGGGCTTTCGCCTTTTGCTTATTCACTTCCTAACAGAATTGCCAAGAAAACCTGTTTTTAGAAAATTCTACCTAAAACCTATTTTTTCTAAAACTCGGGGCAATTTATCTTTATCCAAACAACCACTGAAGTACAAGTACCAGTCTTGTGGACACTGGACTGATCATGTAAGTGTGTGCGCTCTGCTCCAAAAAATATGCATTTGACACTCTGCTGGACAAGGAATGCAACCAAGCTAACAACAAGAAGCCCTCAGGTCATGAGAAAAAGGAAATAATGGATCATCTGCATGGAAGGTCATCCCTATTCCTATCTTTTTATCCGACTGGAAGCTTGTAGCAGTGGAAGAACAGCAATTCTTGATACTTTTTCTTTATTCACTCAATCCAACCGCTTCGTCTAACATAAACCCTTGTCTAGTTCAATTGATACATACAAGCCGCATATATCATCTATACAACCCTTCTCTCTCTTATTGTAAAGAAGAGTTAGTTGTCCTCGTCAGAAAGAACAAAAGCTGGAGGAATGCGATCCGCAGTCAACAGAAACATTGCACAGAGTTTGGAACTACTTGAACAGGGAATCCACTACCAACTGACACGAGTTCAGCTGCCCCCGGTTTTTATTTCTTTCTCTTTTGTGACGTTATGTATTTTTTATGTAGGCAACGAAATTGACTTTGCTCTTTAGACAAATATATGTAAAATTTGATATTATGCACCTAATGCGGTAAGATCAATATGGAACCTCTTTGAACAATAAATATTTCAAACATCCATACTGATTGGTGGTACATGCCACGCTTCACACAATATATTCTTTTAAACAACATTGTACGGACAAAATAGGAAACCGGCTGGATCCAGTAAGTGTACATAAATTACAACAAAGAAACTTTAATCCAGCAGTGACCGATAGACTTTTCCTAAGTCTACTTCATGCGTTGAGAATCCATGTTAGACCACACAACCGCCAGCCATTCCCACCTCTTCTCGAGAAACATTCCAACGAACCTCATGTCAATCGCTCCACTAATTATTTTTTGGCGGATATCTGCATTTAACATTTGAATTTAATATATCATTATTTGTGTTGATATATTCCCAATTTGGTTTTGTGTTAAAATAACTCACCCTGGAGAGGAACTGCTGCAGGATGAGTTGGGTTGAATGCAAAGTTGGTATGCTCTGAAGTATTCAGATCACCTATTTTGTTAAGTTAAACAAATAGAATTATTTTGGTGCTTCAGTAAATATTTTAAAATATAAAATCTATGGTGATACAAAAAAATAATTACCGAATTTAATATCTTTCTTCAACATAGTTGCAATCACAATAGGGTTGCCGCCTTCAGCCGTTGACCACCGGTATGAGTTCTGAATCAACTTAGAACCCCAAATACCAACAGGAATAAGATTGCCCCTACAGTTTGAAGTTTTTTAAATAATATTACTTTGAAAATATGATTCCTGTGTTTATTTACTAACTATACATACCATGCGTCCATGAAGATGACCTCTCTAAAATTGGTGTACATCCCAACACGTTCACGTTTACAACAGTGAACGACTATGCCAACTATGTCTGTAAGAAGTACCATTAGTCGATTTCGACTACAGAAGTTTCAATTGGTCTGAGTAAGTATTACAGGTGAAATGTATACGATACATACCTACAAATGTTTTATTTGGTCGCTTTTGTACATCCCAAAATGGCATCAGATGCTTTGGGAGTACTGGGAACTCGAGCGGCAGAGAAGGTTCAACAACTGTCCACCGATTAAAAGAGCACTCATATGCGTGTCCAATCGCTCTAAACTCCACATGTTCGGCATTAGCATTAAGTGTAACCCTGTGAAGAACATACTTGCAACCAGGTTGCAGTATGCGATTGAATCGCTCTACTTGCGTGTGTCCATAAACGTTCGCTTCCATTTTTGCCCCCTTGAATAAGTTTGAGAAGAAAAGGTAAGGTTGTGATTAAAATATTTTTACATTTTAGAAAATTTATTATGAGAAGTTTTTGTTACTTACATTTTTATCCATTAGATTAAATGAAATGTTGTCTCCATGTCTATTAGGCTGAAATTTTACTTCCACCCTCACACAGAAGCTCCACTTTGTGAAGCCGTTGTAGCTGACATCTCTATCGGTGATATCATCGAAATCCTTAAACCTAGGGGTCGGCGGGGTTTCCGGTATGGGTGCATACGTCCTCTTAGTTGTTAGTCTAATGGGTGCCATCTACATAAGAAAGGTGCTAAAGGTTTTATGGTATGACAATGTCAGGAAAGGCTTAACTTTTAAAATTTGCAGAAATACATGCTCTTTAAAAAAATCAATATCTTGGACTCAAAAGTGTCTAAAGAGGCACACAAAGTTGGTACACACAGAAAGATCAATTTCTGGACAATAAAAATAAAGTGTCTGCACCTTGCAAAGAGACCAAATAACTTGTGCAACCAAATACTACGAAGATATTTGGATACCTGATTGGAGGAGGGCCCTTACAGATGTGACAAAGGCGAGCTGATTGGAGGAGAGCTCCAATTTGGTCTTCTCCACGGCTCCGGCGTAGTCGTCGAGCGGGCTGTGCTGGAAATCATGACAGTAAATTCACTTAGCCCCAGAACCTATACTAAGTTTGAAACCAATGGAATTTCTAAATCTCAAACTGCATTCAAAGAAAACTCTAACATAAGAGATTTAATCAGAGGCTATAGATGGTTTAGAAAGGATTCAATTCATGAGCACCAAATTGGAGAGTCGAGTCAGAACTGCAGGAACATATATATTAATACTTCTATCCCTAATGAGACAACATAGATGATTGTTTGTAAAACTCCATTTTCATGTATGTTCCATATCTACACCACAGAATCTTAGTAGTAAAAAGCATTCAGTTCATCGTACTCCCAAAATCAAATTGCTTGAGAACAATGCCTCAAAGAGCTAATGTAGCAATATATAACTACTCTGCACTTTTCCATTACCCTTTTCACTGTGCAAATTACATTCTAAACTTGAAAGCAAATAGATAAGTGGAATTGTATTTAAACCTAACATACTGTCTATGTTGTGTTGGAATCATTCTCTAAGTCATGGAGATGAGAGTCTTGGTTTCAGGCAACTGTTGCGAGTCACTTTAATGTTATGGCCAATTTTTATATTTGTGAGACATGCATACTACTCATGTAACAAACTCCTGAAGAAGCATATATCAAATGATACTCCTCAGAGAGCAGCCACCTGGATGACAACAAGTTATGACAAAGTATGCAAACATCTCATTATGCAAGTAACATGATGAATATAAACAACATGCAGGAAGCTCATCTGAATATTTAGTTTCCAAATCTATTGCTGGCTGTTTGGATACACTATGTTGCTGGCTGTTTGGATACACTATGCTGCTGGCTGGTTTGGAATATGACTTTGGAATCGGAAGCCATATGTATCTCTGATTGCATAATAGGAAGTTATGTGTCCTGACTGAAACAAGATGGTTGCCCAGCTGAAAGTTTCTAATTGATAGCTAATGTCTTCATAAATTACACTTTTAAGATAAGAAGGTTCTATGATTTTAAGATAAGAGTCTTGTTAATATCGACACAATACTAATACTGCATTAACTATCTGAAAGAAAGGGTCATTTTATAGACAAAAATAGATCTAAGAATAAAGTTATGAGAGAAAGAACAAAGCACACATATAGAAACCATCTATGGAACGGGCGAAAGGAAAGGGCGATTACATACGGCATATGTTAATCCGGCCCTGTGAATAACTTCCAGCACCTAGCTATCTTAGCAACACATGCACATTTCACATTTCGTTTCAGAAATAAAAAAGGCTCCTGTACCTAGACAATAGATGCCATGGATTTCTGTAGAGTATTTTACCTTCCTTATTCAAGTTTTTTTTTTCTTAGGAGTTGCTCGTTGCTTCTTAGCAGCAGGACCGGCAAATATTATTAAAATTTCAGGAACCTGAATAAGTAGAACATATAAGAATTACTGAACTGTTTGATAAAAATGGCAACATCGATTCAAATTCTGAACTTACGATAGGAACCTGAAAAAGTAGAACATATAAGAATTATTGAAACCAGCAGTTTAATGGCTCGATGGCCAGAGCACATTACGGCCACAGGAACACAGGGGAAAAGGATAGTAACCAAAATATTCAGTATCGAAACAACAAAAACAGATTCTCCATTTGAAAGCTCACATATCAATATGATCTCATTCCTGACACAGTTCAGTAATGGTGAACCAAAAGAACTGTTTGTAATTTAAAATAAAATGTAGAGCCAACTATTTTAAATACAGTTCAGCTGAGATAGAACATGAACACTTGGCCAATTTTAGAAAAGCCAAAGTTAGTTACCTGTCTAAAAAGAGTCGTGCTAGGAGGAGCACCGTAAGGTGTGATGAGGATTGAACCTGATTGTAGGCACCTAGAACTCCTCTGTTCATAGAAACATAAATTTTGAAAGAATATATGTTTGTGCTCATTTTGAGATAGTACCATATGCATGATCAGGATAGCGTAGTGAGCCACTATTCTTGTACAAGCACAACTACAAGACACACATTGTTCATATTTATCTTTCAACATGGTGGAGCTGCTTGTGGATATAGCCTATTTTTGTTGTTTTCTACACCTATAGGACTACAACTATCACGTTGCAGTGACCAAACTTATTTAACAGATAGTTCTCAGAACAGACTACAACATTGGTGAAAACATGATTTAAAACTGCAAAAGTAGATATTTTTTAGTTTAACTTACATATACTAAATGTTTTTTCTTACAGTCGGCGTGTATTTTTGGAATACCATATGCATTGAGATGAATGCTAGAAATAAAAGGTTGTGTCTATGCAATATTGATAATAGGAGAGAAGCACTCGATATCATATGACAGTAAATTCAATTATCCCATTCAATCTTGAGAGCTGGAACTATCATTTGCATATCCGTGACTCAAAATCTCATATGAACAATAGACACTGTGAGTGCTGGCAGCGAGTTAGGTACCTCAATTTGAGGATGCTTGATATCACACTTCTTCTGCAGAATTTGAGAAAAGGAATTAACAATCTGGATATGCTGTGGTATTGCAGTGAACAAGAACCCACTCAACCAAAAATCGGTGCACGCGTCAAGCAAGCAAGCAAGCAATTATACCAAGAAATAATTGCATACTATAATCTATGTTGTGAAAACCAGCATGGTTCAGCCGAGTCACTGCAACTACTTTTATTCCATTTTGAGAATAAAAGTTGGAAATACTCCGAACAGGAAAATAATGTGTTTACCTCAACCTAAGATTACACTCACTGCAACTATTTTTATTCCATTTTGAGAATAATTTTCTACTACAAATATTTGCAACTTTTACTTCATGAAATCCATCATTTGTTAATTTTGCCTCTACGATCAACAAGGGTAGTAACCTAATTGTTTCTTACTCAATATACAAAGGTGTACTTGGATATTTCTCATCATCTTCGCGCCGCCATGCAGGGTAATTATGTGGTTCAATATACACAATAACTCGAAGAAGAACAGTGTGTATAGAAGATAACCAAATGAATTCGTTGGAACGGCTGGATGATTAAATACTTGATGTGCTTCCTACACACTTCATTGTTTCATAGTTGACATGCCTGCTTGAGTGCTGGTAATGCATGATGGTGAAAGGTTGAGAAATTTAGGTGAAATATTGAGTCCTCAGACTTACAGTTTAGAGAAGATCAACCTATCTCCGATGTTAATGTGCAAGATATCATTTGTACTCAACCTAGAGTAAAAAGGCAAGAATAGACTGAACTAAAACCTTACCGATGCAAATCAGAGCGCTCTCAGTTCCCAACGTGTCTCATCCTGATGCATGGAGAACAATGATGTACAGCTATTATGTACCAATACATGCTAGAACACTGACAAATGTAAAAAAATGAACACTTCTACAAACCGAAACAGGAAGCCTACCAGGTGATTTCTCCTTGAGCAGAGTCGTCGATGTGCGAATAGTTGGCGGCGATAGGCAATTTTTTCCCGAAGTGCGCGAGAGGCAATTGAGACGGCCCTCGCGAGGCAATTGGTGCAGCGTGGAACAGCGTGTAGGAGGCGGCGGCGGTGGCGTGCAGGCAGTGACGGTGCTCAGGCGGTGGCGGCGGCCTGCAGGCGGCGACGGCGTGCAGGTGACGGGAAGTGAGAGGCGGAGGCGCAGACCGCGGGGGCGTGGTCGGCGGAGGCGCAGACCGGCGGGGCGTGGTCGGCTGCGGCGCAGAGATCCCGGCGGAGATCGATCTGACGCCTTCTCCTTGGCCAAGTCCGGCGGCGGAGAAACGGCACCGGCGTCCGGCGGCGGATAAACGGCACTGGCGTCTCCGACTTCGAGAGAGCTGAGGGAGTGAGGGAGGTCGGAGGAGAAGAAGGGTGGGGGAGGGGGGGGGGACGGGGCGGGAGTGGGAGCCTGGTCCCATCATGTCCTCCACCCACAGCTGTTGCCGCGCGGCGGTTGCCATGGAGATGGAGGTGCGGCACGGGAATGAGGCGGGCGAGGAGGGGATCGGGGGAGGTCTGCGTTGACCGTGGTCGTGGGGTGGTGTCGAGGAAGGAGCGTGATGATGAGCACCTCATCATTGATGGAACCTGAGCCATTGGATGAAGATTAGATGGCCCAGATTGTTTGGATCATACCCCCTCTCTCTCTTCTAATATTAGTGGAGATTAGTCGAGATGTAATTCGAGCGTGAAAAAGAATCCAGATTTCCCATACACGCAGCTCCCCACATGTGACTCAGCAGCGGACGCGCCCTGTGCCGCGCGGTGCGCGGAGTTACACCGTACTACGACTGCCGTCGGTGGCGGACGTCGGTCACCGCATCATTGAAGCATCATCGCAGCACCCGTCGCCAGTCGCCGTTGCAGGCTTGCAGCACCGGCATCCGCCCCTCGTAGCATCGCTGCTTGCCTCATGGAGCACCGCTGTCCGCTGCTTGTAGCAACGGTGTCGGCCGCTTGCATCATGTAGCATCATTGTCTGGAGATGAAAGCACCGCCATCCACCGCTTGTAGCTGCGGCGGCCACCACTGGTAGTACCGCCCTTGCCTCCTTGTAGCATTGCTATCTGCCGATGATAGCACCGCCATCCACTGATTGTACCATCGACGACCGTCGTTGGTAGCACCACCGACCTCCCTTGGTAGCACCGTCCTAGCCGATTACCGCGCACAGCCGGTAGCAGCCCTGTCTGCGTGCACCGTTGGTAGCTCCAGCAGTATGTTTTTGCAACACAACCTGCTACCTTTCGGTGGTGGAGCACCGCCCAACGCTGGATCGGAGCTGTGAGGGGATTTGTGGATAGGGCGCAGGGGAGCGGTGTGAGGGCTGGGAGTGCTACGGCCGCAGGGGCCGGCGAGTGCTGCGGTGGCGGGGGGCCTCAGACGATACGGCAGGGGAGAGTGGGAGGCAGAGGTGCGACGACCAACGGGAGGCAGGGCTGAGCACATGCGGATAGCGGTGGGGATGGAGAAAAAATTTAGACGAATGAGCGAAGGAGGGACGAGTGGAGGATGACAACTAGATAACGTTTGGTCGGTTGTGGCCCTGCTAGGGACACGCGTCGCGCGTGTAAACAGGAGGATGAGGTGCGTTGTATCCTCCGGCTGATTACTAGAGTTTTCCCAGTAAATTTCTGGTTGCAACACTTCTCCCGTGTGATTGCAACTAGGGATGTAAACCGTTAGCATAATTTCCGTGTCGAATCTTCAGCCGAAACCGCTAAAAAAATTATATCCCATTTTAAATGATCAATAAATAAGAAAAATCTTCCTCCCGGGTAGCTCTCGCGCGAGCGGCCCCAGAGTGATGGGTTTGTTGCACAGAAAACAAAAAAAATCCTACGGTTAGAAACACCAAGATCATATCTAGGAGATACACGTAACGGTTAAACCATGGATAAGATTAACTCACCCTTGAAGACACAAAGCGTTATCAACGAGAAAGGTTCTCATGAGTGGTGTAGAGGATCACTTGCCGATCTCAAGATCGTGATGAAGACGAGCGCCACAATTCGGCGGCGCTTCCGCACTCGGTCACACGTGCAACTTGATGACGACCTCCGATCCCTCGTTCCAGCGGGGCAGCGGAAGTAGAGGATCCACCAGGAACTCCAACAACACTTCTACGTGGTGGCGGTGGTTGAGAAAATATTTCTGCAGGGCTTCGCCTAAGCCATGTCTTTTCGGTGGAGCAGCGGGAATAGGAACAAGTGGACAAGTGAAAGAACAAGTGAGAGAGGAGTACAACCACTCAATATATAGGAGAAGGAGGGCAGCAGCCCCTTGAATGTACCGTTGCTACTAAGGGTAAAACAGCAGTGTTTATGTCTTCGTGATTATGAATATTGCTTACATCATGTACTGTGCTTATTGCAATTATCTGTTGCCTGCAACTTAATACCGAGGGGTGACATGCTGGATAGCGATACCTAGGTGGATTATTAGTCGTAGATGCATTGCTGGATAGCGGTCTACGTATGTTTGACGTGATGCCTACATGAATATTACCCATGAATTATCTATGTCATTGCTAGATTAAGTTTGTGTCACAATTCTGTCAATTGCCTAACTGTAATTTGTTCACTCTTCATGTGTGCATTTTTATTATTTAAGAGAGACACCACGAGTGAACCTATGGCCCCGGTCCATTCTTTTACATTGATAACAATACCGTTTACTTTCTCGCTGGTCCGTTCTCATAATTTGCTCATTTTGCTTCTATAAGATTTAATCTCTTTGTTTTCAGTAGACCAGGAAGAATGGCAATCTTCTTGCCGTTGGGGCAAAGTGACTTGTTTGGTTGTGTGTAGGTCCGAACTTAGCAACGGTTGAGCCGTCGTTGATGGGTACATCGTTGTTGATTTCATAGTCCTACTGTTTCGATAACCTTAGTTTCTTCACTGAGGAAAAAACTTGCTGCTGCTGCATCTCTCCACCGTAAGCTTGGGGTGACCACCAACATCAACTCTTTCAGCACTCAGCAATCTTACAGAAATGTGTGCGATTATAAGTAAACCCAGATGGCTGAAACGATTAATTGTGTACGATCTCCTACCGCATCGCACACAATTTAGTGAAACTTCTCGTATATGAAATGGTAACGATCGCACACAATTTTTCCGACCGTCTGCGATCTTCGACGTCATCGCTCACCCCATGGATAGCGGTGGAGCCGTAAATCGTGTGCCATGGACGATTTTGACCGTGTGGAATTGCTCAGTCTGTACTAGTGGCGTGCCTAAAACCGACAAACCACTAATAACCACTAGTAACAAATAACATTGAAGTTATACCAGTGGCGTGCCACTTCAATGCCACTGGTAGCCTTTATGGACCGCTACTCGTAGGCAAATAGGGCACGGGTGATAACACTATACAACTTTTTTTTGTTAAACTAATACTTATTTATAGCGAGATACTTAAAAATGTAAACCGGCACGAGACATTTTGTTTAAAATGATCTGACAAGTACATGAAGGAATAAACAGACAGGAAAAACACTGCTGATTTTTTCTGAAATGTTTTATAATATTTGGCAATACACTTGAAAGGACACGGATGTCGCCTAGAGGGGGGGGGTGAATAGGCGATTTAAAATTATTACGGTTAAGGCTTGAATAAATGCGGAATAAAACCAACGTTTAATTTATCAAGCCAAAACCTAAACTAGCTAGGTTCACCTATGTGCACCAACAACTTATGCTAAGCAATATGATCAACTAGGTGATAGCAAGATATATGAATTTAAGCTCGATGACTATCACAAAGTAACTAGCATAAGTAAGAAGCTCGGGATAGAAATATCGAGACACTTGGAGACGATGATTTATCCCGAAGTTCACTTCCCAATGGAAGCTAGTCTCCGTTGGAGCGGCGCGGTGTTCACCAATGGCAACGGACAACAAGAGGTGGAATATATACTACACCAATGGCAACGGACAACAAGAGGTGGAATATGTACTACACCGTGCAAGGCCACAAGATGAAGGAGTTGCAAGAATCAAGGGGGGTGAAAGAGATGAAGATCAAGGAGATGCAAGAAAACCGGGAGCTCAAGATCATGGCAACGGACACGTCAAACATGCCGGCGGAACGGCAAGAGTACTTTGCCCAGGAGGTCGCGCGCATCATGAAGGCGAGGAAACAAAGGGCCGAGGATGCCGACACCCAAGAAGAATGATTTCCATGTGACCCCGGCGTCTAGACTTATTTTGGTGGCAAAAACTGTTGATGGCCGTGCCTGTGTTGGCCGGTGAGGCTGTTGCCTGTGTCTGTGTTGGCCGGAGAAGCTATTTGGCCGTGCCCTGTGTTGGCCGGTGAAACCATTTGGCCGTGCCTGTGTTGGCCGGTGAGACTATTTGGCCGGAACATTCGTGACCGGCCGGCAATTGTATATTTTGGGTTCGATTTGATCATTTGATTTGGGATCCGGCCGTATAGGGAGTGCCGGTGTGGGAGGGGGAAAAAGCGCCGGACAAGTGTCCGGCATCCCCAATTGGGCTTCTAATTGACACAATTTAGGCACCCCGGTGGAGATGCTCTTATTTCCATAAATAAAGCGTGGCAGCTCAGTTGCACATTGGGCAATCAGAAGAAGAACATACGAGTCTCAGCCACATATGTACGAAAATGCACATATGAATCCTGGCAACAATGTGCACGCAAAAGAGGAACACGCTTTTTACAGGTCTGGGTCTGGGTCTGGGTCTGGGGGTGCCCTCCACTCTTCATCGATCGAGGTTAATGACTACGGGTACCACACCAGCATTATGGACGCCGGCCTCCTGGCCTCCAGAGCTACAACCATGCACCAATGTAGATTTGCAACGCAGCACATAATAGGTACGTACGTCATTGGCAGTTCGGCAACGCGTCTGCCGGCGTATGCGCTTCAGGCCGGAGAATAGGCTAAACTCAGCGCATATAATTATAAAAAGCATCTTGTGGTATAATTTCCATGAAAACGGATTCATTTCCATCTTCCCATAAATCCGGTCCTCCATCCTAGAAAATGGCAGAACGTTTGCATGTAAAACATACTTTCCGGAACAAATGCTGTGAACAAGAAAGAAAAAGTGCATACTAGAGAGGGAAATCTAACACTATGACGAAACATCCTTCTCTAGGAGTTGTCTCGACATGAATATCCCCTTAAGGTTACCAAGTCGGCCGATTTTACCAAGAACTAGCAGACCACAACTTGGGACGACTTAGAAAATCCCACCCCTTTTCCCCTCTACAACGAAATTGAGAAACTACACGGGGTAGGAGGAAGGGTCCACGAGTATCAAACCAATCCATCCAAGAACTAAACCAACTCGAAGAATGTACAACCATGCCCGATTCTGCAGCAAAGAAACTACGGCCTCGCACGATCCTACAGCCAAGAAGGCACCCTACCACGAACTGGGCACAAGGAAGACTCAGAACAGAGCAAGAACGACACAAAGAAACATAAATACGCACCAAATTCGACCAAAGGGATCAAGATTTTGGTGAGAGAACGCCGAGAAATCAAGCACGAGGATACAATAGGACGCTGGAACTCAAAATATCCTTTACTAGGTTGTCTTGACAAGCCGATTTTACCAAGAACTAGCAATCCACAACTTGGGACAAATTAGACTATCCGACCCATTTTCCCCTCTAGCTAGAACAAAATTCAGAAACTACACGAGGTAGGAGGAAGGGTCCGCCAGTACCAAACCAATCCATCCAAGAATTACACCAACTGAAAGAATCTACAACCGCGCCCAATTCCACGGCAAAGAATCTAACAATTAAGGTACGGCCGTGCACGATCCTGGAGCCAAGAACTCACCCCCCGTGGTGCACATGGAGGACTCGGAAACAGAGCAAGAACAGTAGAACGACATAAAGAAACATCAAGACGCACCAAATTCCACTAAACGGATGATATCTGCGCAAACATTGAGCACCCAGGAGCTAGCTAGTTGGCAAATACTAAGCCTTAAGAGTCTCGATCTTGTAGGCAACAAACACAGGGCCGGCCCATAGGCCGGGCAAAAAGTGCGACCGCCCAGGGCCCTCAGATGATAAGGGCCCAAAATGGTATACAACAAAAAAAACTCTATATGTAAAAAAAATAAAGTATGAATTATTTTTTCTGATTAACAACGTATAAATTTGACTATGATTTTCACTTATATTATATCTAAAATACTATAAATAATATTATGAAATATTTCGTACGGAAAAATATAACTATATCATTTAACGAGGTAACCCAAACACTTTAGTTAACAATAACAGACCAATATGACCAGTAAGGACAAATTCAATTAACATGATATTCTCTTGCTGGTGGAAGGACTATAGATTTTACAGAATCTACGTAAATTGGTGTAAGCACATGACATATTAAATATTAAATTTAGATATGCAAATGTATTATAATCCACTTCATTTTATATTCATTGGTAGTTATTCTAAACAACATTGTATTAATATTAGGTACAAAGCATGCACACTTTGTTAAATTCTAACTTGCTAGACAATTTTTACGATGTAAAAGTAATGTCATTGGTTCAGTTTATAATGTAAAAGTTTTTATAAACATGCTTACTTAATCATACACTAGAAAGCGCTATTAAGATATTTGTTAGATCATACTCTTTACTTATGTTCACCATAAGCCCATATAAATTATATAGGATTATGCGTTGTAAAAAAAATTTAAAACAGACTTCCATATCTTTCAATAATATTCAATTCAAACAAAAAACAATCAATTAATATTTAGTTATATTGTCAGTTATGTGGTTGACTTATGCGAAAACATAAAATTATGTATGTAATAATATAATATGCTAAAAAATGTATTTAGAGAAGTATAAAAGTTTAGTATAAAATTTATTTATTTTGATCTGCACCGGGCCCAGTTTTTTATTGGACCGGCCCTGAACATACATGGAATAGGAAAGAGGCACTCAGCCAGACAAAATAAAGGAGTAATGATACGCGGTACTAGTAACTTGTACGGAATCATCTCGGACAGACGGAATCATCTCGGCTACAGAACCATCGACTAGTTGTTCTCTTCCTCACGGACGAGTGCGCGGAAGCCACCGAGGACGGTGCGGAAGTAGCCTCCAATCTCTTCCTCATGAATGACATAGGGCACAACGCTCGGGTAAGGAGGAACTGCACGATCAGGGCTCAGGATGCTCATCACCTTGTACACCGCATTGCTGGCCTCCACCACCGATGATGCCAGAACGTAGCCCTCGTTCCCCTGGATGGACACACGCCTTAGGCTCTTGGACGCGGTGATCAGGTCCTGCAGATTAGATGGAAGGAAACAGATCGATTAGTTAGACAACATGAACGAACATGTAGAGTCATGGATCTGAGAGCAAAGTTGGTACCTGGAGCTCGGGGGAGTACGGGTTGAGCTCTTTCGTGGTGTTGACGGTCTTGTTGATGACGGCGACACCCCTGTCTGCGGTCTCCACGAACTTGCCGGTGAGCTCCTTGTCACCAAACAGGGCGGCCGGGCGAAACTCCTCCTCAAACTTGCCCACGGCGTCCCAGTAGAGGTACTGGTACAGGGACATCTACATGCACATAACATAGGCGCGTGGCCGGATTAGTGCGAGCAAGAAAGCAAGGCGGATGAACGGAACGCGATCGAAAACGTGCGTGAGGTTACCTCCATGTCCTCGTCGTCCTCGCCGCGTGTGTTCATCGGATCGGAGCGCCCTGCAGCGCAGGCCAGGGTGAGGAGACGTGCCGGTGTCGGGCCACCGAGGCCGAGTCCCGCCGGCGCCGCGGCCGTCGCGCCCGCACCGCGCTCGAGACGGCCCCCCGAGCCAGCGGCCACGCCGAGGACACGGGACGGCGTCGGGCCACCGAGACCAGCGAGGCCGAGTCCCGCCGGCACCGCGGCCGTCGCGCTCGCGCCGCGCTCGAGACGGCCCCGCGAGCCAGCGGCCACGCCGAGGAGACCCACCAGGTCATGACCGGAGGCCGCAGCAGCAGGAGAGGCGCGGATGACGCCCGGCGCCGAGAAGCCGGCGACGACCCCGAGCCCCTTGGCGGCGGCCCCGACGAAGAAGTGGACGGAGTCCCGCCCGGTTGTGGCCGCGGAAACCGACGCGCGCAGAAGGTAGGCCTTGCTCCATGGTGTTGGCGGCTGCACGGAGACGAGGGCGGTGGGGAGAGGCATTGCAAGACGGGCGGTGGAGCTTGGAAAGAAGGTGGGCGGTTTTCTTGAGATGGAGGGCGCTGGAGCTGTGGCTGGTGATGAGGAGGGTGGCGTGGGTGCTGTGTGTCTTTTATAGGCGCGGCGCGGCGCGGCACCTCACACGCAGGAGGGTTCCCATCTTCCAAGGCAAGCAGAAGCGTTCGATTTGATCTGAACGGTGAGGATGATTCTAGGGCGCACAGGCACGGCCATCCATGCAGTGTGGGTTGGGATCGGTAGTGGGATGCGTTTGTGCCGGTGTATCCCACCGTGTGTCCATACTAATCCCGCTGCACTGCCACAAAAGATCCGGAGCTCCACAGCTGTTTGAATCGGACCGTCTCTCTCCTCGCAGGCCCCGTACGTCATGCAAGCATTTCGCCTAACTCAACCATGGTTTCTTTTGCAACCCTGGCCAGGTTTTTGGCCTGTTCCATCCATCTTCCATGGAATTTTTTTTAAATAATACACGAAAAATACTTAATTCCGGAAATATTACGCAAATTTTTTTTTCAAAAATAGAATCCAGTCGGTTTTGGTGAGGACGACAAGCCCCTGTCGTCTTTGGCGAGGACGACTACGGTCCTGTCGTCCATGGCGAGGACGAATACGTCCAGTCGTCGTACGCCCGAGGACGACAGATGCATGGCATGCATGGCGACGACGTCGACCGACGCTCGAGCCAGTCGTCTTCGGCCAAGACGACAAGGTGGGACCAGTCGGCATCGCCGATGCCGACAAGCACCTGGCCAGCGCCCGGCCCTCCTCTTTCCTCTCTTTCTCTCTTTCCTCTCTTTCTCTCTTTCCTCTCACTTGCACTGCCTTCTTCGTGTTCTTCATTTCCTCTCTCTCTACTCTCCACAAAAACTGAATTAAACTACCGATTTAGACCAACAATCTTCACGTTTGTCAGCATTAATCGGTAGTAGAAGGTCGAGGGAGGCTAGGGGAGCTCCGATCTCCTAATGGGATAGCTCGTGGTGGTGGTGGTGATGGTTGGCGGGTGGTGGTGGTGGTGGTGCTGATGGAGGGCTGCGGGTGGTGGTGCTGATGGAGGGCTGCGTGGTGGTGCTGCTCGTGGAGGTGCGCCGTTGATTCGAGACCGCCGGACGCCGTCGGCTCTCACGCTTCAAGGGTATAATTCGATTTATGAAAATTGTAGTGCTCTATTTTTTGAATGTATTTAAATGTGTTGTTAAAAAATAGTTTGTGACGGTAGTAAATATTGTAGCTGTATGTGTAGGTATATTTTAGCTATATTTTTTACGAGTTTATTTATGTGGAGTAATATTAACGATGGAAAAAAATGTGACGGTAGTAAATATTGTAGGTATTTTTGTAGGTTAATTAGAAAAAATGTAGATATATTTTGTAGGGGTTATTTTATGCGGAAAAATATTAGCAATGAAAAAAAAGTTTGTGACGGTAGTAAATATTGTAGCTATATTTATAGGTTAATAAGAAAAGATGTAGCTATATGTTTAGAAATTTATTTATGCGGAATAATATAAACGATGGAAAAATAGTTTGTGACGGTACTAAAGATTTTAGCTATATCTGTAGGTTAATAAGAAAAAATGTAGCTATATTTTTTAGAGTGTATTTATGCGGTATAATATTAACGATGGAAAAATATTTTGTGACGGAAGTAAATATTGTAGCTATATTTATAGGTTAATTAGAAAAATGTAGGTATATTAATGATGAT
Source organism: Puccinellia tenuiflora (assembly GCA_012064385.1). Taxonomy (NCBI): domain Eukaryota; kingdom Viridiplantae; phylum Streptophyta; class Magnoliopsida; order Poales; family Poaceae; genus Puccinellia; species Puccinellia tenuiflora. The sequence continues at coordinate 199,895 of QRDG01001955.1, forward strand.
GTAATATGCGGAAAAATAGTAACGATGGTCAATATTTATTTATGTCAGCGCAGATGTCTGATTTAGTGAAGATCAGGTTTTTCTATGGTCCCGGTAGAGTCCAAATGTGTGATACGGGAGCTGATCTGAGTGATTTTCAGTATATAGATGTGGACCTGCCAGCTCCTCAAACATGGACGTTAAGTCAGGTAAAAGATTGGTTGGCGGGAAGTTTAGGGCTTGATAGTCAGACACAGACCGTCAGTGTTCATGCTTGGTGGAGCCATTCAAGGACGAATATTTACTTCGTTCTTAAACCACTAGAGTGTGATTCTGATTGGGTGCGATGGTTAAAAGGCTGCGGAAAAAGGAATTGCTCTCCTTGTGCCCTAGTTCTTCCCGCCTTGAACGAGGTCACTGCCCCTGAGGAGGAATTTAATGCCCATGAAGGTGAGGGTGCTTATGATCCAAGTCAGGGAAGTGAAGAGATTAACATTTCTATGTCAAATTATGGGTCTGATTTTGGTGGTGGTGGTTACGAGTCGGGGCAGAGCAGTCAAGTACAAGGAGGGGACACTGAGGTAAATGACAGTGCGGAGGCGGATGGCGACGAGGTAGACGGGCACATGCAGAACGAGATGGAAGCTGAAGATGCAGATGGCTATAGTGGTGAAGACGATGATTCCGATGAGTCAGACGGGGAAGATAACGCATATGAGGTACCTAATCCTGCTGCATGGAATCAGGACCACTCTTCGGCGATGATCGTAAACGATGGTCATGATTCGGCATGGGAATATCATGAGAATAACATTGCGAAGGGTGCTTTGTATACTGACAAGCAAGCTTTGAGGGATGCAGTCGTTAAATGGGCATTGTCGACCCACAGGGTTATGAAAACTACCGTGTCGAATCAAAAATATTTGACAATGGAATGCGAGACAATAACTTGTCCCGGCAGGGTGCATGGACATCTCCCAAAGAATGGCTATAGTTGGAGGATAAGTGACTTCGTACCTCACTCCTGTGAAATTGATAATATCCCCGAAGAGCACCGTAACCTTTCTTCCACGCTTATAGCTCGGTTGCTGTACAGCGAGATAGTGTCCTGCGCTGCGATGGAAGTGAGTGCCCTGCAGACAAAAGTGGCTGTTAGATTTAAGTATGAAATATCTTATGGCAAGGCTTGGAGGGCTAAGCATACGGCGCTTGAGAACAGATTTGGTTCATATTTGGACGCATATGACTCTGTTATCCGGCTGTTGCGTACTCTGCAGTACCGGAATCCAGGCACCTATGTAGATATCCAAGATATGTTCAGGCCAGAGTTCCCAACTGTGAGGGTGCTGCATCGAGTGTTTTTCTCATTCGCCGTATGTATTGAGGCTTTCAGACATTGTCGTCCGGTGATATGTGTAGATGGCACCTTTCTCACAGGCAAGTATAGGGGACAGATCCTGACCGCAATTGGTCAAGACGGTAACAATATGGTTGTGCCCCTCGCATTTGCTTTTGTGGAGAGCGAGAACATTGACAGTTGGACTTGGTTCTTCAGGCAACTGAAAATAGCAGTTGTGAAGGATAAGCCGAACGTGTGCATCCTTCATGACAGGCATGCAAATATACTGAGCGCGATAAAGACACTCACCAATCCTTCGTCTGAGGAACAGACTCCATGGCAGGACATGCAGAGCCGTTGGTGCATGCGCCATCTTGGTGCTAACTTCTACTCGCAGTTTAGAAATAAAGACCTGATGAACCTATTCAAGAAACTCTGCAAGCAGAACCAACAATGGAAGTACACGAAAATACGTGACAGACTTGATTTGTGCACGCAGAGACATGTTCGGGACAGGAAGAGGGCACGAGCAGCAGCTATTGCTGCACATGCAGAAGTTGTTGCTGCACAGTTAGCTACAGGACCACCTGCAGAGGAGGATGAGCCTGTTGGTCTTTGCGACCTTCCGGGATTTGACCCGCCTGGAACTAGGAGAAGAAGTGGGAGGACAATTAAAACTTTCCAGCAGTGGATAGAGCATGAACCTTTGGAGAGGTGGTCTTTGTTGCACGACACACATGGAGCAAGATACGGTGTCATGACAACGAACCTGGCTGAATCATACAACTTTGTCCTCAGAGGAAACCGTGCGTTGCCACTAACAGCCATCGTGGAGGGTATTTTCTATGGCACCGTGAAATATTTCAGAGAAAGACGTGAAAGAGCTGTGAAGCATATGATGGACAACCCGACATCGCCTTATTGTGAGAAGGTTACGAAGTACATGAATGAGAAGCTGGAAAAATGTACCTCCCACAGTGTAACTGCCGTTGGGAATCAAGAAATGAGGTTCGAGGTCCGGTTAGCCCACAACAAGTTCGGATGTGCAAACGAAGTGAGGACGCATGAGGTGAAGATTGGTAATGAGGTTAGGCCAACTTGCGAGTGCACCTGCAACAAACCAAAATTGCTTCACCTTCCTTGCTCCCATGTCCTCGCTGCATGCAGGCAGTTACGGTTGAACGCAATCTCCTTCGTGTCTCCATATTATATGAAAGAGTCAGTTCTCAATACTTGGACAGGTGAGATGATGGATTTCGATTGATGGGTAACTTCAACAGTGTAACCCCTGGTGAGAGGCGGTACATTCCAGCTCCTGAGCTTTTGCGTGATGGGGTAGGCAGACGACAGTGTCGTCGCATCAGGAATGATATGGATGAATCCGAAGCCGGAGGTCGCACAATGCAATGCCTTCAATGCAACAGATTTGGTCATAGGGACCCTGATTGTCCCACTTTTCCTGGAGAGAGACCTCCCGTGCGTGCGCGGGTAACAGCGTGGCCGAGGACGAAGAGCGAGAGGAGAAACTAGGAATGACCAAGTTTGAATTTGTATTAAGTATTGAACTATGTGTGCCGAATTTGTATTAAGTATGGAAGTATGTTTGAATTTGTATTAAGTATTGAACTATGTGTGCCGAATTTGTATTAAGTATGGAAGTATGTTTGAATTTGTATTAAGTGGGAACTAAGTTGAATTTGTAATAAGTGTGGAACTATGTTTGAATTTGTAATAAGTGTGGGAACTATGTTTGGAATTTGTATTAAGTGTGGAATTATGTTTGAATTTGTATTAAGTGCGGAATTATGTTCATGTTTGTATTTGTACTAACTTTGGGATTCTAATATGTGCAGTAATGGAGGGAATGTGGTTACTGGATGCTACAATTGATAGTGCGCCTGTGCTAAGGTATTAGAGGGGAATCCGAGGAAACTGAAGCCCCTAATAACTCGCACGCCTAAGGAAAACTGGAGGATTCACCGGAGTGGGTACAGAGGTATTGGTCTTATTTATTTATTTTACGCATGCATGTTTTCTTTTTTATATTACTGTGCTAAACTAGATTGTTCCGTTCATTTTGATACACAGGTTGAAATGGGCCGGGCTCTTACCTTTCGCGCGTCTAGTAGAGGCCACTGAAAACTCTACGCGTATGATGATGGACGGATCTTTACTCAGCTGCTTGGTGGACCGATGGAGGCCGGAGACCCTGAAAGGGCATGGTTGCCCCTATGTGTTGTTTTGGTAATTAATGACAATCTCTATGCACTAATGTGTGCTTTGAGTTATATTTGTAGTGTTGGTCCATAAGGAATGCTTGGACTCCATATGTTGGAGTCAAGGCTAAAAGAAGAAGATTATATGTTGATCAAGGCTAAGTGCAAGATGATCAACATACAAGATTAGGGCATGTGGAGAAGATCATTTGTTGATCAAGATCCTATGTTGTCCATGGTGGATGGTGTGATCATATGTGTTGATCAAGATCCTATGTTGTCCATGGTGGATGGCGTCACGTGGTGATCATCATCAAGATAAAGGCCATGTAAAGATATGACGAAGAGTGTCTCTCCCATCTTGGTGTATGTGGGAGCAATATGCGTGTCTTCACCAAGCGGAGCAAAATCAAGAAAGGTGATCCACTTGAGAGTAGATCAAGATCGTCATCATCTAGCTCAAGTGGAATGCGCAAGGCAAAGGTATGATCTTGATAGGGTTTCTATTTTACCGGTCTCGCGGTGTATTTGGGAGACCGGGTTTTAGGATAGGTAACCGTACTATCAAGAGGGGCTCAAGTGAGCTTTAGCGTATCAGTTCGTAGTAGAGCCTCAAACCTTTGCATCCTTGGCATCACTCCCCCCTCTTATTGGTTCCTATTTGGCTTTATCGTGGTGTGGTATTGATGCTTGTCGTGCTTGTCATGACAAGGGCCAAGGTCACCGAAAACGGTTCTCATATGTGTTCCCTATTGAGTTTCGGTTGTTGGAGATTTGTCGGTCCATCTATGCGGAAGGTTTCACTCTTCCATTTATTAGCAAAATCTCCCTTGCTTGGTTTCAATATTCTCACTTGTTATTGGGTAGCATTTGTCGTCCTCTTTCCAACAAAAGTGGTTTGTGTCATTCGGACTTCATTGCAAAAGATATGGTTTTCCGGTTTTAATAGAAAGGTTTTACCTCTCATCATTTGGTTTACCATATCTTGTTGAACAATGATGTTTCTATATATTCTTGTGTGCTCGTTGTGACGATTCCAACGAGTCCAAGATTACCGAAAACGGAGTTCGTATGAGGAAGTTATTGCGTTTCGGTATCGGTCGCTTTTAGAAAGAGTATAGAGGAAAAGAAAAAAAGGGGGTGACCGGACCGGCCTGCCGACCGGCCCAGGCCGGGTCCCTGGCCGGCGCGGTCGGGTGGGCCGCCGGCCGCCAGGCCGGCCAGGCCGGGCTCTGGCAGGGCTCCGGCTCCCCGGCCGGCCCAGGCCGGGCCACAGGCCGGCGGTCGGGTGGGCCGCCGGCCGCCGGCCGGCCCAGGCCGGGTAGCAGGCCGGCGCGCCCGGTGTGCTGCCTCCTTCCCTTGCCGGCTCCCAGGCCGGCCCAGGCCGGGTTGCAGGCCGGCCTGGTTGCTGTTTCCCCTTTATCTTTTTCCAACGGCTCCTTTTGGAGCCCCTATTTAAGGGGCTTCTTCCCCAAAATAAACAACCTTTTGCCAACTCTTGAGCTATTCTCCCTCCTCCATTGTTGACCTCTTGAGCTTGGCTTTCTCTCATTCTCTCACTAGTTCGTGCTACTTCTTTGAGAGAAAGAGAGAGGAGATTTAGATCCGTGTTTCCACCAATTGATCTCTCCTCTAAGTGAGGAGAACACTTTGGATCTAAATCTTTGGAGTTTCTTTGTGTTCCTCCTTTGTTCTTCCTCCCTAATCCCTCCAAGCATTAGTTGCTTTGGTTGGATTCGGGTTGGAAGAACTTGACCACTTAGTGTGTTCTTGCCATTGCATTAGTTGCATCGTTTGAGTTCTCCACGGTGATTCGTGGAAAGTGAAGTTGAGAAGCTTGTTTCTCTGGGTACTTTGGTGCCCTAGAGCTTGTTCCTCTAGGGCACGTTGGTACCCTAGACGGTTTGATTTCTCGGAGTCTTGGTGCTTTCGGGATTTGTTGGGAGCCTCCAATTGTGGAGTGTGGCTCACCTTGTTTGCTTCGGAGCTTTCGGTAGCTACGAAGATATTGCCGGGAGCCATCAATTGAGTGTGGTGTGTGCCCCGGCCTTGGGCATCGAGTCTTGGCGGCTCGGTGCATTTGGTGAAGACCCTCCAACTTGTGGAGTGAGCTTCACCCTTGTAAAGGTTCTAGTTGTCAACCTCAACGGCAACATAGTGACAAGTGCCTCGCCACATTGGTGGTAAGACACAACGGAGATACGGTGTGCCATATCAAGGCTACTCGGTGCTTCACATTGGTGAACACCGCGCCGCTCCAACGGAGACTAGCTTCCATTGGGAAGTGAACTTCGGGATAAATCATCGTCTCCAAGTGCCTCAGTATTTCTATCCCGAGCTTCTTACTTATGCTATTTACTTTGTGATAGACATTAAGCTTAAAGTCATATATCTTGCTATCACCTAGTTGATCATATTGCTTAGCATAAGTTGTTGGTGCATAGGTGAACCTAGCTAGTTTAGGTTTTGGCTTGATAAATTAAACGTTAGTTTTATTCCGCATTTATTCAAGCCTTAACCGTAATAATTTTAAATCGCCTATTCACCCCCCCCCCCCCCTCTAGGCGACATCCGTGTCCTTTCAATTGTATCAGAGCGGGTTCTCTCTTTATAGGGCTTCACGGCTAGAGAGTAAAGATGTCGTCTAGTGGTTAAGTGCACAATGCCTCTTTAACATTCGATGCAACTAATTATAATGATTGGAGAAATCGCATGCTAAAATTACTTTAGGGACATTGATCCATCTATAGAGCAAATCTTAGATATGGGTTTTTCCTCCTCCAAAGGATCCGAAAAGATTATCTTTGGAGGATGAGGAAAATTCTTATCTAGATGCCTCAAGCTTCTAAAGTTGTTTTCATGTCTTTAAGAAATGCAGTTGCCTTGTCGATCACTCCTTATCGGAGTGCTCATGAGCTATGGACCAAGCTTCAAGACAATTATGGTGTGCCCATTGATAGTGAGAATGATTGTTCTCCCTCCATCTCCGGGCGTAATGAGTTCTCAACTTCTTCTACCTCACCTACATGTGGCAAGCCGCAAAACAATGCAATGGTGAGTAGGGATAAATTTTGCAATGATGATAGTGAGCTTCCTATAGATGATATCTCATCTCTATCTTATTGCAATGATTTATCTTTGGACTTAAACACATCTAGAACTATAAATGTTTCACATGCTGTGTTGATAGTCCTTGCATATCTTCTAAATCGTCAAGTAGTGAAGATCATGACAATAATGATGATAATGAAGAAGATGATGCTTATTTAATAAGAAAGGTCTAATGGTTCTTAATGCTCTTTCAAAGAATGAAAATGCTTGTGAGAACCTACATGAAATCATGAGCACCCTTGTCGAGCGAGAGCTTACTATTGAAAATTTGGAAGCTCGTGAAAATGAAAGCCTTCGCCGTGAACGTGATTATGCAAACACGATTGCGGATCTCGAGCAAGCTCTTGAAGAAATCCAAACCACCAAGAAATCTCTTGAGGAGACATTTACTCTAGAGTTATCTAAAGTAAATAAAACCCATGATAGAGCTCTCAAGGTGGCTAATGATTTTAAAATTAAAAATGATGAGCTTGTTGTTGAAATTGTTAGACTCCTTGAGGCTAATGTGAAATTTGAAAAGGATGCCAAGTCCTTGGAAGATTCTCTTGCACATCTCACTAAGTCTCATGATCAACTCCAAGCTCAATTACTAAAAGAGTTTCCTACTTGTTCCCCATTGCTATTAATGTTGATGCTTGTGCTACTAACTCTATCTCTTGTGAAGCATCCATTTTAAAGGAGAATGTTGAGCTAAGGGCTCAACTTAAATTGCTAACTAGCAAATATGATATATTGGAAGAAAGCCATGAGAAACTCTCGAGCTCTCATGAAGATCTTCTCGTATCTCATGATAAGCTAAAGTTAGCTCATGAGGCAATTGCTACCAAGGTAATATCTAGTGAGCCCCATGTGAACAATGGCACAACTCCTAATAAAAATGCTAAAATGCCATGTGCTAGTCCTAGTAATTCTTCATCTCACACCAATGCTAAATCATATGTTGAATTACATTTTGTGCCTAGTTGCTCTAACAATGAAGCTTCAACTTCCTCTAGTACTTGTGTAGCTACTAACCTTGTAGGGAAGACTAAAGAGCACAAGGCACAAGCCACTTCTTTGAAGAAAGATGTGGAGAAACGTCATAAAGGGAAGGCCACACTTGACAACATGTTGAGTGTACAAAAATCCCCCAATGACAAGAGTGGACTTGGATTCAACTCCAATATCAAGAGCAAGTCCAAGAGTAGCAATAAGAAGGGCCAAGAACAAGTCAATCACTCGGCCAAGATTGTTTGCTTCAAGTGCAAATTGAAGGGCATCATGTTAGAGATTGCCCAATGAAGAAGAAGCCTCTTAGTGAGAAGCAACTCGGGAAGAGGCCTTTTGTTCAATCTCTTGCTCAACCTCGGGTTGAACAAAGGCAACCCCCTAAGAAGACTCAACTCATTGCTCCTCAAGTTGAGGTGCCTATTAAGAAGAAAGAAAAGAGTCGATATTGCTACTTATGCCGTGAGAAGGGCCATTTGGCTTCTTCATGCACAAACGGTACTCTATCCAACCCCATAATTATTGATGATGTTTATTCTCTTAGGAAGGATAGGGTTGGCAATGTGTTTGCCAAATATGTGGGAACTCAAAGTGGTGTCAAGAAAAGAACCATTTGGGTTGCCAAGCCTATTGTGACTAACCTCTTAGGACCCAACTTGGTTGGGGACCAACAAGCTCAAACTTGATCAATAGGTTGTGATGAAGGACATTGGAGACTTGGCTATCCTTGAAGAATTAAGGGATCTTCTTGATGATTATTTCCACAAGCCAAGTTATTTGGATTATATTGTCATATCTCATATCCAATGCTCCTTCTTGCGGTAACTTATATTTAAATTATATATATTCATTGAAAGTTGCTTGCTCCCTAGCATGTGTTAGTTTTGTTCCTAGCATGTGCTTGTATATGTTGTGCTTATTACTTACCTTAAGCAATCAAGTTTGTGTATGTTAATGTGCGCTCCATATATGTGTAAACTTTGTGTTGAGTCCTTATTGGATCTTGTGTTGATTTCAATGGGCTCTTTTGAGAAATTAATGGACTATCCCATTTTGGGGGAGTGATATGCTTTGTGCACTCCACTAACCTAAAAATGTGTGTATATGAGTAACACCACCTAGTATTGATATATCAAGATTATCTAGTAACTATGTGGTGTGTCATGCTCATGAGAAATTCAAATTCTATAATGTCTATTAATTATCTCTATTTGATTTTATTTGCCTCTTGTTAAGAAGAAATGAATTATCACATTGTGGGGGAGTAATAAGCTATGTGCATATTACAATCCTACAAAATGTGAACATTTGAGGTTTGCCACTTAGATTTGATATTGTAAATTATCTTATTCCTATGTGGCATATTAGCTCGAACAAGTTCCAATTTGCTTTCTAGCTATCGTTTGGCTCTTGTTTGTGTGAGTTTGCTTGGTGTGGTTTTTCTCTAAAAATGCATTTCCATACATTAGTTGAGAAACCATTTGTTCCATATTATTCTAACCATGGCACTGCCGGTTGGTTTGAATAGTTGGAACTACCAACAAACCTTATTAAAATATGGTGTTTTATTTCTTATCCCTTGCCATATGTTTTATCTTGTGAGGATATTCTTGGATACCTCTATCACCGGGAAAATAATTCCAAATGGTCATTGTACTTGGACAATCCATACTTATGGTTATGATAGAATATTTTTGATTATCCTTACATGGGCATTGGCTTTTATTTGCTCCATCTCTTGCCAAAATATTTATTTTGACTCCCATTGCCTTCCTTGCCTCTTGCTAGGATCCTAAACCTCAAATTGGTAGTGTTTAGTGTTGTAAATAAAATATGAAGAGTAATGATCCCTTGTGCGTGCATTTTGTATTCAAATGCAAATATCAAAAATAATGCATGAATCTTGGGGGAGCATTTCTTTTATTTAGAACACTATCCTATCTATCACTATTTGATCCTTTCAATTGGCATTTGATTTCTATCGTATGTGTTTATGGAAGACAAATCTTTTTCTCTTGATGCTTTGTGCCATCATGAAAAGTATAGAGGGCGTTTGGTTTATTTAGTGTAACCTCGCTCTCTTTTGGGAGTCTTGCCTTCTCATATCTTGTTTTATGTTTATCCTATAGAATGAGAAAACCCTTTGAGCATATCTTTTTCTTTCATCTTATATGCTCATTGGCCTTGCCTAGGTACCTTCAATTGGTATTAATTGGAATTTAATATCTCCTCCATAGATATTTGTTTCAACTGATATTTATTGTGAGAATTTTGATACCTTACTACTTTATTTTACTTTACTTGATTTCGGTCAAGTAGTAACCTCCTCTTGGTATCTTGTCTCCTAAATGGTATCTTATTTTTCAATTGGTGTCTTATCTCTCATGTGTTGTTTGATTTGATTCCTATTGATGTCACACTTCATGTGTTGACGTGTTTTGGAATCAATCATATGTTGATTTGATTTTTCCTCAATCATGTGTTGATTTGGATTTTGATACAATTTGGACAACCTTTTTGTGTCACACTTTGGTGTGCTCTCTTCTTGGTTTACTTAGTGTTTTGTCCAAATTGTATCTCATTTAGTTCTTGTAAGTCCATGCATGCATATTTACTAATACATTTATTTTATGGCATGCTAGTCTTTCTTGATCCAATATATAGGGGATACTCCACCAAATCCTAAATTGGCTAAGATGTGCATGAAATTCAAGTTCATCTATATGCACATATTTATATGGAGTGTTTCCTATGTATTGTAGTGTATTTAACTACTATGGAACCCAATGAGTTTGGGAACCATGTTGTACTTGAATTTTGTTTTAGGTACAATGGAGATGCATTGGATGCTTGCCTCATTCATAAGGAAGGTGTTCTCACCATGTGATTATTTGAGTCAAGCTTTGATGATAAACAAAAAAAAAAATTCTCATCTGCATCATCACCAATGCTATTTCGGTAACAAGTATCTATCCCATGCATATGTTTCTTATATTCAACCGTGTGTAGGTTGCCCCCTGGCATGAAAACTTTAAATGTACAATTGTTGTGACTTTGGCTCCTTTCTTCACTTGGTATATCGTTGTGATATGTGTGATGGAAATGCAAAAGTTTTTTTTCTTCAATTGGTATTATTTCTTTATGATACTTGTTGCCTATCTCAAAGCATCTTCACTATCTCTTGTTCCCTTAGTGACATGTGGGATGTCTTTGATATTTTTGAAGTTCATTCATATACAATGAGATAAATTTGAGCTATGTGCTATGCTTTTAAGCAATAATATCTTTTGTATATTCATGACTTCCTTTTTTTATACCATGGTTTCCACGTGATCAACCATTTTATATGTGCAAGTTCCTTTGTCGACGAATATCATTGTCTACTTAGAAACCTATACATATGAGAGAGGTCACTTTTTATGTGGTATCCTACTTTCTTGCAAGCCACCTTGTCTTTTATCTATAATTCTTTGGTGGCTCCAAGTTTGACTCGTGAGTGCTTGTCTTATCTCTACTCGCACCTTTGGGCACTCACATTTTATTGAAGATTCTTCTCTTCATGCTCATCACGTGAGTATGTTGATTTTGTTGCCTAAATGTTCTCACTAGCTCGTTTTTTTTAATTGGTATTAGTTTCCAATTAGTATCCTTGAGCTTGTGAACATATCCTTCTTGAAAAATCTTATTTGTAAGTTATGTGTGTGTCAATACTCGATATATAACTTATCTCCATTTGGTCAAGACTATATGTCTTATCAAATTAATTGTCTTGTCACACACACACATACTCTTGGTTGGGCCTTCATTAATAATTTCTTTTAATTAGTATCTCCTTACGGCTCAACCACATCTTTGGTGCAAGTGCTTTGTTTTGCTTTAATGGTTACATCCTTGCACTTTGTGAGTGTTCTAGATGATTGTGGGGGAGTGAGGATTCCATATTTATTCACTCCGCAATAGTGTATGAACATTGGGGAGCTTCTCTATTTTATTTAGAATTCTCAGTTAGGATCTTCTTGATTGCTTTTCTTCTTTATGGAGATGTTTAGAATGACTTCATCTTATTTGCAATCTTTGATCCTCAATATAGTTTGATTTCCTCTAATTATTCGTCAATGGATATGTGCATTTGATTCCACTCACATTTTGAGAAATGCACACTTTATGGAGAAATTCAAACTATATTGGCTTTCTAAATTCTTCTTCCCATTTCGGCAATCGATGCCAATGGGGGAGAAGTTTTAGAGGGTTTAAGGGAATTTGGTCTTATGCTTTCGTTTGGTTCTTAAGCATTTTCCTCTCATGCTCTTGCATCCTTGCCTTGCAAGGTTGCTTAATTCATTATATAAACCCTCTCAAAAGGGATTGTCATCAATTACCAAAATGGGGGAGATTGAAAGGGCATGGTTGCCCCCATGTGTTGTTTTGGTAATTAATGACAATCTCTATGGACTAATGTGTGCTTTGAGTTATATGTGTAGTGTTGGTCCATAAGGAATGCTTGGACTCCATATGTTGGAGTCAAGGCTAAAAGAAGAAGATTATATGTTGATCAAGGCTAAGTGCAAGATGATCAACATACAAGATTAGGGCATGTGGAGAAGATCATTTGTTGATCAAGATCCTATGTTGTCCATGGTGGATGGTGTGATCATCTGTGTTGATCAAGATCCTATGTTGTCCATGGTGGATGGCGTCACGTGGTGATCATCATCAAGATAAAGGCCATGTAAAGATATGACGAAGAGTGTCTCTCCCATCTTGGTGTATGGGGGAGCAATATGCGTGTCTTCACCAAGCGGAGCAAAATCAAGAAAGGTGATCCACTTGAGAGTAGATCAAGATCGTCATCATCTAGCTCAAGTGGAATGCGCAAGGCAAAGGTATGATCTTGATAGGGTTTCTATTTTACCGGTCTCGCGGTGTAGTTGGGAGACCGGGTTTTAGGATAGGTAACCGTACTATCAAGAGGGGCTCTCAAGTGAGCTTTAGCGTATCGGTCGTAGAGAGCTCAAACCTTTGCATCCTTGGCATCATCTTTATTGGTTTCTATTTGGATCTTATCGTGGTGTGGTATTGATGCTTGTCGTGCTTGTCATGACAAGGCCAAGGTCACCGAAAACGGTTCTCATATGTGTTCCCTATTGAGTTTTCGGTGTTGGAGATTTTGCCGGTCCATCTATGCGGAAGGTTTCACTCTTCCATTTATTAGCAAAATCTCCCTTGCTTGGTTTCAATATTCTCACTTGTTATTGGGTAGCATTTGTCGTCCTCTTTCCAACAAAAGTGGTTTCGTGTCATTCGGACTTCATTTGCAAAAGATATGGTTTTCCGGTTTTCAATAGAAAGGTTTTACTTCTCATCATTTGGTTTTACCATATCTTGTTGAACAATGATGTTTCTATGTATATTCTTGTTGTGCTCGTTGTGACGATTCCAACGAGTCCAAGATTACCGAAAACGGAGTTCGTATGAGGAAGTTATTGCGGTTTCGGTATCGGTCGCTTTTAGAACAGAGTATTAGAAGGAAAAAGAAAAAAAGGGGCGTGACCGGACCGGCCTGCCGACCGGCCCAGGCCGGGTCCCTGGCCGGCGCGGTCGGGTGGGCCGCCGGCCGCCAGGCCGGCCCAGGCCGGGCCACTGGCCGGTTGCTTCTGGCAGGGCTCCGGCTCCCCGGCCGGCCCAGGCCGGCTCACAGGCCGGCGCGGTCGGGTGGGCCGCCGGCCGCCTGGCCGGCCCAGGCCGGGGAGCAGGCCGGCGCGCCAGGCCGGTGTGCTGCCTCCTTCCCTTGCCGGCTCCCAGGCCGGCCCAGGCCGGGTTGCAGGCCGGCCTGGTTGCTGTTTCCCCCCTTTATCTTTTTCCAACGGCTCCTTTTGGAGCCCCTATTTAAAAGGCTTCTTCCCCAAAAATAAACCCACCTTTTGCCAACTTCTTGAGACATTCTCCCTCCTCCATTGTTGACCTCTTGAGCTTGGCTTTCTCTCATTCTCTCCACTAGTTCGTGCTACTTCTTTGAGAGAAAAGAGAGAGGAGATTTAGATCCGTGTTTCCACCAATTGATTTCTCCTCTAAGTGAGGAGAACACTTTGGATCTAAATCTTTGGAGTTTCTTTGTGTTCCTCCTTTGTTCTTCCTCCCTAATCCCTCCCAAGCATTAGTTGCTTTGGTTGGATTCGGGTTGGAAGAACTTGACCACTTAGTGTGTTCTTGCCATTGCATTAGTTGCATCGGTTTGAGTTCTCCACGGTGATTCGTGGAAAGTGAAGTTGAGAAGTTTGTTTCTCTTGGGTACTTTGGTGCCCTAGAGCTTGTTCCTCTAGGGCACGTTGGTACCCTAGACGGTTTGATTTCTCAGAGTCTTGGTGGCTTTCGGGATTTGTTGGGAGCCTCCAATTGTGGAGTGTGGCTCAACCTTGTTGCTTCGGAGCTTCGGTAGCTACGAAGATATTGCCGGGAGCCATCAATTGAGTTGTGGTGTGTGCCCCGGCCTTGGGCATCGAGTCTTGGCGGCTCGGTGCATTTGGTGAAGACCCTCCAACTTGTGGAGTGAGCTTCACCCTTGTAAAGGTTCTAGTTGTCAACCTCAACGGCAACATAGTGACAAGTGCCTCGCCACATTGGTGGTAAGACACAACGGAGATACGGTGTGCCATATCAAGGCTACTCGGTGCTTCACATTGGTGAACACCGCGCCGCTCCAACGGAGACTAGCTTCCATTGGGAAGTGAACTTCGGGATAAAATCATCGTCTCCAAGTGCCTCGGTATTTCTATCTCGAGCTTCTTACTTGTGCTATTTACTTTGTGATAGACATTAAGCTTAAAGTCATATATCTTGCTATCACCTAGTTGATCATATTGCTTAGCATAAGTTGTTGGTGTGCATAGGTGAACCTAGCTAGTTTAGGTTTTGGCTTGATAAATTAAACGTTAGTTTTATTCCGCATTTATTCAAGCCTTAACAATAATAATTTTAAATCGCCTATTCACCCCCCCCCCCTCTAGGCGACATCCGTGTCCTTTCAGACCCACACGTTCCACTTTCGCTGGGGAGAGATGGCTCCTACTCTACAGGATGTATCATTCTTGCTAGGTTTACCTTTGGCGGGTCAGCCTATTGGACCTTTGGAGGCACCGGTAAATTGGGAGGCCGATTTGATAGACCGTTTCCAGGGTATTTTCGACGGTGCTCCACCTTTACAGGCGGGTTCTCACGGACCCAAGCTTGATTGGTTGCTTGCCTTTCAGGTTAGTTCATGTGTCTCATAATATGTTATTTCTCATTTGCTGTTGTACTAATAATTATTTTACCATGAATATAGGTCCACAAGTTTCCAGAGTATCCATACGATTTGGAACCGATACAACTCAATCGCAGCTTGGAGGCATACGTCATGTGGCTTCTTGGTAAGGTCATGTTCACCGAGAACCATGTCGACACTATTACCGCGCGCTACCTCCCTATCGCCCGGGAGATCGCTGATGCTACTGAGCCGGCACACATCAGACAGAGGAGTTGGGGTTCGGCTGTCTTAGCGGCTACGTACCGAGCTATGTGCAACGCTTGCATGCTGCATTCAGATAAGTCAGCCATTCTCGGATGCCCTCTTTTTCTGCAGCTCTGGTCGTGGGAGAGGTTCTCTATAGGACGGCCAACCATATCTGAAGAGCCTTTCCCATTGTGGGAGATCTTTGACGGTGACAACATCGACAAGCCTACTATTGCCACCGTGTATACACGCAATGTAGCGGACCTGCACTTAAAAATAGGCAAGATCCCTGTGTATAGTGCTAGTCCCTGGATCGAATCGCTAGCACGCACAGTTTACGATGAATACCATAACATTGTATCAATTTATTACACGAAGGATCCAGAATTTACAAATATCCATTACAACTTGCATAGCTCAAGGCTAGCATTTTACAAAGATTAGCACAGCGGAAATAAAATAGCAATGAGTCTCCATCATCTTCATGTGCCACAGGCGAACATGTTGGTTGTAGACTCGAAACCCTTAACGAAACCTCACTCTTCGTCAGAAAAACCTGATAAAACGTATCAACAAGGTGGGTCAGAACCATATAAAATGGAACTGGCAAGTGACACTTTGTGGACTCATAGAGGAAAACTCTAATAACCTATATGCATATTTGGCTTGGTGGAGTTTGAAGGCTATTTTGCAGAAAGCCAACTTTTTCCTAACTCTTTATAAAACTTTTCATCTATACGAGACTGGTATGACAACCATTGTCTCAACTACCCTTGTTCACCCATCAAGTTTTTAACTTAGGAAATTGGAATGATGAGATCCTCCGTTGAC
Organism: Puccinellia tenuiflora; assembly: GCA_012064385.1. NCBI lineage: Eukaryota > Viridiplantae > Streptophyta > Magnoliopsida > Poales > Poaceae > Puccinellia > Puccinellia tenuiflora. The sequence continues at coordinate 215,847 of QRDG01001955.1, forward strand.
GTCCTTGTCCAGCTTGCTCAGAATTGTCCGTAACCGGGGACACGGCTAAGTACTTAGTTTGACACTCTGCAGAGGTTGTGCACGTTCACCATAAGACCTCATCAACCCATTCTGACCTTGACCCTTCTTGAAGTGAAAAGGAAAGGAGGAGATGAAGCCGAGACCTTTCCGAAGTGTTTTCCCGACCACTGCCGTCCTGACGCGCTCCACCTACAAACCTCTACCACCACCTGTCAGGCCGGGCCGGTTCCACACTACATACTTAGTCAAGCCAGAGCCCATATGACTTATGGCTGCACGGTAAGCTAACTAAACTTGGAGTAACATCGGTCTCTTTGTCCCTGGGTGGCCATCCACAAGTGCACATACTCGGGTAAAACCATAGACATGGCCCCGAGTAGCCACTCAACTTTAAACCTCCATCCACATACCACATCCACCCAGGAGTTTCTTTAACTTAGTAGAATATTACTTTTTCACAAAACAACATTTAGCATAGCATTTCCATGATTCTACCAAGTTATAATAGGATTCTAGACCAACTAGTATAGGAGTACTATTCTAAACAGTTTTAGCATAGCAATACTAATAAACCTATCATGCAATTTTCTAAGTAAAAACTACAACATGCATATATCAAATTAATAGGACAAAGATATGCAAGTGTGCCACTTGCCTTGGCAACAAGAGTGACAGGAGTAGCAACCACCAAAGTCTTCGTGACTCTCCGAATAATCTAACAAAATTTGCAAACACCCAAATAAACATACAAACAAAATAACAATACAATAAAATATGCAATGTATGAAATGCATTTAAAATCACAAGAAAAATAACACACTAAGTTTTCTGGTTTGTAACAATATGCATGAAGTTAAAATGCATTTAAAACAATTTTTACTTTAACAACAATACAAAACAAATCCCAAAAAGGGCATAAACACTAATTTAAAACTACTGTTAAACAAAATAAATACAGAAAATATGGGAGTGGTCTTACTGGACAGAGGACTTCAAAACTAAACTAACCCAATTGGATTCACTCAAAAAGCTATTTTTAAACTAAAGTTATGCCAAAATTACTCAAATAACACATTTGAAAATTCAATAAATTTAAACTTGTCAAAACAGAAAACTAAAACGCCAGAAAGATTCTACAGGTTCTAAGGATTCCAAATATATAAAAATATTTTAATTTGGCCAAGCCAATAAAAAGATATGACAGATCTAAGTTGCAGGGGCTTTTCTGCAAAACTGCCATTTAAAAAAATCCAGAAAAAATCTTCTCCACGCTGGCGCTGACTGGATCTGACTTGGCGGCTTCTGATTGGCTGGGGGTGCTGACTGGGCTGCCACGGGTGCGCTGACTGGACCGTACCGGTTCGGTTTAAGTGATCTAATCTAGGCCGTCGGATTTAGATCCTATGGCTCAGGATCTAGGGTTTCTCACCTAGCGGCGTTGCTTGCCGGAGGTGATGTGGACGACGGCGGCGACGGCTCGGACGTCAAGGGCGCGGACGCTCCGGTGGTTCCCGCGCTTGGAGAAGACGACGGCGACGTGCGCGGGGACGATGCGAAGGAGATGGCGAGGGGGTTGCGTCGGGGGCGTCCTGGTGCTCCTCCAATTGCTCGCCGGAGTCGAGGACGGCGGCGGCCGGGCTCGGTCGACGATGCCCGCGTCGATCCTGTGCACGAAAAAATGCCGAACCTTGTCAAAAAGAAGCACAAGGAAGAATAAAATGAAAAGGAGGTGGAGAGAGGGCGCGGGGACGCCGGTCTTCACCGGAATCGAAGCTTGTCGCCGGCGGCAACGGCGGACTCGCGAACACGATTGTGAGCAGCCTGGGGGTGCTCGTGAGGTGTGACGAGAGGGGAAAGGACGAGGAGAGAGAGGGGTTTAAGAGGGACTTCGGGGAGTGGAGGATTAAGGCGAGAAACGCCCGAAATCAAGAGGGGGAGTAGTGTGGCCGTTTCGGCCATTGAAGGCCTCCAACGGGAGTGGAAGAGACGATGACGTGGTCGTCCCGACAGGTGGGTCCCGGGCGTCAGTGAGGGAGAGAGAGGAAGTGGGCTGCGGGGACGATGTTGGGCTGCTGCTGGGCTGGCTCGGGCTGAGTTGGTTCGGCCGGCCTGGCTCTTTTTTTTTTATCCTTTCTCCTTTTCTATTTTCTGAAAACTTTTGTATCTTTTGAAATAAGCATCCAAATGGATTCAAACAAATTTGAATTAATTTGGTAAAATCAAAATAATCATTTTAAATACTTTGGAACCTTTTCCATAATTTTTTTAAATAATGCAAAATTCAAATAATGCATAAAGGCCTATTTGGCACCTTTATGTTATTTTATAAAATTTGGTTTTATAATTTTCCTTTGAACTTGAATAAAATCCAGAAAAATAATATGGGTAATATCATGTAGTACAAACCATGATACACTCATTTTTATTTATTTTTACACAAAATAAATTACCACAAATACCCTTAAGGCATTTTAAATGGTAATTGGTGATATTTTCCAAAGTCAAAATGAAAATCAAATCTTTTCCAAATAATTTGAATAAATACTTTTAGAAATCTTATTCTAAACAGAACACTTTGGCACTATACTTGGCCATCAAATAAAATCATAAAAGTCAAAATATTTAAGAGAGCATAATAGGCCCCTTTTTATCATTTTCTCAAATAGGGTTTAAAGTGGAAATAGAATTCCAACTTTAGAAAATTTGAATGCAACAAGCCAAGAAAAAGATGAATGCATGCATGATTTTGGATTTCCAAAACAAAATATAATAATTTTCAAAAAGTTTTTGATTTTTCTGATTTTTCAAAGATTTGAAAATCTTGGGATGTTACACGCAACAAGGTACTTATCTTCTTATAATTTAGTACATCGACAAACTAACTATGAGCGACCGTGATTGAAAATAACTTGTGTTGTACGCAGAGACACTTTGCTACTGACCAGACGAAGCAGTGCTACATTGCTTTTAACGAGCAATTCGATATGTACACTTCGGTGATCTGGGAGCCGTACACGGAGGAGCTCATTCAACGAAGATACCCCGGAGGTATTTCTACTCTCTGCACACGTGACCAAGCGTATTGGATGACAAAATCGAAGATCATCTTCGATGTCTTCGTCGAGGAGATGTCTCAACAGAGGGTTATGAGGCAATTTGGTCTTCGCCAGTTGGTAGATCCTCCTCCAGTTGAGCGCCCCCTGCCAGATGCGTACCACAGGTTTGTGGAAAAAGTAATTTTTATGTTCGAATTTGTTCGCACTTAATTAATATTTACTGATAGAACACTCACCCTAAATTTAGGAACACAAGAAAGGGGATTACTCGGACCGCGGCAGGGTGGCTACAGAGGCTACAACCTTACGTTTCAGAGTGGGACACTGCGGCGACACGGATCTGGGTCGAGCCTCTCGGGTTTGATATCACTCTATACAATGCGTACTTGCACAGGTACATGTCCGGAACACGGCTTTTTATTGTTCGCCACTCTAACCCGGAGGTTATACCTGCCCCTACTACGTGGGATACATACCCGAGTTATGACACTTCGGCGTCCAGACAGCACGCGGTAATATTTATTTTCCTTTCACTAATCTTATATCTTATATATATATATTTACTAATTGGAGGCACCGTACGAGGCTCCACGTTAATTCTGAGAGAAAAGAAAATATTATGCGTCAGATCTTCTTCCGAGCGATCCAAAGCCGTCCGATGAAAAAAAAATGTTAACTTTGCATCCCGTCTCCCCGCAGGCTATTATTCTAGGGCTTTTGATGTCCTCAGGCTTATTAGCGATATTCCTCCGGCCGCCGCATCTTCATAGCCGACGCGCTCAGGCTAATGGGTCGCCGGCGGCCGGCCAACAAAGTAGGACGTCAAGCTGCTGATTCACATCCATGGCCGTTGCCTAAGGCGATCATCACCTGCTGCCATATCCTCATAACCTAGGCCCAACGGATCGCCCGCGGCCGGCCGACAAGGTCAGACGTACCAAGCTGCCGCTTCATCACGAAGCCCGACGCCTATCACGCTGGATCGATGGTCGTGACTCCAGCACGTTTAGATTCAGGTTTATTCTCAATTTGCCGTGCACTTATTTAATTAGACCCTTTGTTGGTCGGGATTCTTGATGTTTGGATCCTAGAAATAATGGGAGCATATCTTCACAATTGGACCTGCCGATTGGATACTTGATGTGCGTACATAAACAATCAGCTATACCCTGAAATAGTTTGAGTACATGGAAACAGAATTAAGCAGTGCACTTTATGATTGGTTGAGTACACAAGGATGCATATTTTTCCTTAAATTTATTGTTTTATTTTTGCTTATGAAATTTATTTTCTTCATGCAGTTTCGACCAGAACAGGGAAAGCATATCATGATTATCATCTTCATTGTATCATTCATGCAGTTGCTCTTATGTCGCCTCACCACTGCGTATTTCTCATGTACGGCGTTTTTATGCTACCTCCATCTACTGTGACTGTTATTCTCACTCTCCATCTATCCTAACTAATCAAGAGATGTGAGCACAGGGAGGTGGAAAGAGCTGGCAGATGGAAATTGGTCACAAATTTGAGAGTACGGTCAGCTATAGCTTATACCAATAAATATGGCCTGCGAGATGCAGACATGGACGGCCTGGACCTCGCCGTAACCAAGTTGGACAAGGACGGGAATTACCTGAAGCTCCGCTGCTCTATTTATCTATCCAGCCAAAAGAAAAATACGTATAATCTATCTTTTCTTTACCCAGTTCCTAACCTCCAATCCTTTCCCATCATCTGGCTCAGGCTTAATTAGATTTTTTGGTGACATGTTTTTCTAGATAATAATCCCATTTTGGATTGTAATTATCGATGACGTTTTGTAAGTACTCATCGCTCACAGCTTGCAGGTCTGATAATATTTTTAGTGCCCAGCTTATTGGTTGCGGTCTATATTCGCCATTGCTTAATGGCTTAACTAAATTTCTAAGTTACATGCTTCTGAATAGCTGTCTAAATAATACTCCCTTTTTCTTTATACTTTTGAATTGCATCTATTTGATTAATTATTTCAGGATGTGCTCGGCGGTGAGCCGGTGAATTTTAAGTTCTGCATGCAGATTGAATTGTTTCTGAACAACTGATCAAGTCGCAAACCAGTCGTCGCAACAGCGGCAAGAATCGCAAGATCCAAACAGAGAGGTAGGGTTTCAAAGAGTAGGGAGGCATGGAATCAACCGTGCGTCATTTTCTACAACCCATCAGGCCGTGGCGCACCCAGGGAACTACCGTTCATGGACGTGGACTACAGTTATGTGAATACTCGAGATGGCGACAGCTTGTGACTCTAGCCATGCCACCCGCAAACGTTGCCGTTTGACCCCTGATGCTGGCGTTTAGGGGGTCAGTCATGTTGATGCTCCAGGTAGAAGAGATAGTCGTTTAAGCCACAGCCCAACAGTCAGACACTGGTGTTTCTCATGCGTATGCTTACTTTAATCCCTTCATATTCCTACTATTTCTATATTATGGTAAACCAACAAATTAATGTACTTCTAACCATTATCTTTCGTTGGATATATTCATTGATCCCAGAGGGGATTTGTTTTTGTACATTCTTAGGTATTCCTGTTATATACAGGTGCTCTATAAGGCTACTAATTGGATTAGGCATTTGTTCTCGGAATAGGCACGACGGTTTGCAGGTGGTGCTATACTGGAGATATGTAATCGAGTTGAAGCCCTGGATTTCAGCGAGAGGGGGAGAATGAGGCCACATGGCAGAAGTTGCACAATACCGATGAGGTCTCATGCTTTTTTTTTTGTATCAGGTATAATGTTATTATCGTTTGCACCCAATTATGATCATCTGCTTTCATAATGTATTTTGATTGCAGGAACTAAGGAAAACAAAGACTTATATACACCTGAATTATAAGAAATCATGATCTCAATAGAAATCATACAAACTGAAGGTTCTTGGAGGAATGAACGTTCAAAACTCAAAACAGTTTAAATAGCTTCAGGGAGTAACTACTTCTTTCCCAGTTTACCCCTCTGCTTTCCGTAGGACTTCATGAAATATAATTAATTTCTGTACAAATTGTAGGATGTTCATGTCTCAATGGTCTCCTTACATTGCTCCTAGAATTTTTCCATGAAAGTATATTGTTTTTTCCTGGAGTATATTGTATCCATGCTGAAACATGCATGGTGTTTTCCTTACTAAATATTGTACCATGTCTCTACTTTCATCATGGAATTTCTCAGTTGGATTTTTACTACTATTCAGACTAGCTTCTATTCCTAAAAAAAAGGAGACTGCTATACAATCTGACATCAGCCTTTCTTCTCCTTTCAAGTAGTTGAATGCTCATTATCGATCTTTCAAATAATTAAATGTGGTTATATGTTTACTGATTTTTTAGAATGTCTCATTGGCACTATTACTTACAACAGTTTGAAGTACATGTCATTCAACAAAGAATAGGAGACACCGATTTCACCCTATCTTCACGTTTTCCATAGTTTCTCTATTGCTTTGCTTTGGATTTTTAAGGATCAAGAGCTGTTAATTTTCCCTTTTTAATAAACCATTTGAATTTACTCACATCTCAATAAATTCCTAATGCTGATTTGGAATGACAAACAGTCCCCTATTTTTAATCCGGAGATATAATAGTATTTATCTCAGTTGGTGTATCACCGGGTATTTCAAGCCTCATGCATTGCCTGACATAATCATGATCATGTTTATCTCTAACAAACAAAAAAATTGAGTTCATTCAGTGTACACTTCAAAATACATGATCATGTTTGTCTCTAGCAATATTAACTCTTCGAAATACATGTTTGGGCCCACGAAATGGGTTGTTGTACAACATGAGGATCAATAATGTATTTAGTGTGGTCCCGTTCCTTATGTTGAGATGCAAGGAAGCATCAAAACATGTGCTTACTTCCTCGGCAGTGTTTAACCACAAAAGGCAGCGCAGGACTTTGGTCCGTCACTTTTGTTACTAGAGACTTTGTTATCATGCTCAATAACCAGCTACAACTATTGCATTATTTAATTGTAGTATCTCAAACAAGAAATCCTCATATTTATCCCATAATAATTCAAATTTCCTATATAAATTCTCATACATGGATGTTACAATTGATCACAAAATAAATAGCCTGTGCGGATGCACGGGTTGACGACTAGTTCATCTAACCGGTACATGCTATATATATATATATATATATATATATATATATATATATATATATATATATATATATATATATATATATATATATATATATATATATATATATATATATATTTATTACTTTTTATTTCTATTGTCAGGCAAATTTGACACATGAGATTCAGACTGATGTCGCTCAGTATGGACGTTCTCTTTCCACTGGCCCTCTTTTGGTACCACGGGAGGAGCCGATGTCTTGGCTCAGGAGGCTGGAGGGGAAGCTACGGGACATCTACGCGACACTCACGTGCACCCGCACAGAGGACGTTGTTCGCCGCCCGATGGGAGAACGACCCCCGCGCCCCCCGTCACGACGCCAGCAGATGCATCAGGAGCAGCATCAGCACGAGGAGGAGCAGCACCACGAGGAGCAGACGCATCACCGACAGGAGCCGCGTCCACGTCTATCACCACAGCCCAGGCCACCTCCTCCTGACCAGGCAGGAGGTTCGTCGTGGCAGGGTGCCACTTCCAGTTACGGGTATCGGCCACAGTCTCCTCCTCAGTACCGAGGCCCCGCCCCGGAATTCCCGGATTACGGTACGTATTTTGTTTTCATATTTCATTTGAGACTGCATATTTCTTATGTCCTAATGATTCCTATCACGCCTACGTCCGTACAACAGGCGTCAGGATCTGGATCGGGGTGGGGGAGTGACCAGGAGGCTCGGGCCCACGCGGGGGAGGAATTGTCCAACTGGATAGGGCTTTTTGACACTCCAGCATACCCCACGCAGCCGTCGCAGGGTCTCATTTACGACACTCCTCCACCATACCCCATACAGGGTACACAGGCTGACAACGACTTGACAGTGCCTCGTCAAATCGTCGCACCAGATAGGTATGGCTGGACGACGCCCGACCAGCCCCCTCCTCGTGAACCTCGGCCGCGCAGGGGTCAGTGATATCTTCAGGACATATTCGTATTTAGGATGTATTATCTGAGACATATCTGTATTTCTATTTGTATGTGAGACATATTCATATTTATGTTTGTATGATACATATTATCTACGTTCCAGACATATTATTATCTATTGATACGAAACATTCCACATTGCATTGATAAATTAATTTAACATACAACTACAGGTCTACGTTACAACTTAAGTTGTTCGAAATACAGAGGTAGAACAACTACTTGTAAAATAGTACATGGAACTCAACGATAACTATTTCTAATCAACGACTTCACTTCCCTCTGCCACGTGTTCGTGATGGAGGCATGAAGTCGTCATCACTATTTTCATCGGCGATAGCCTTCGATGCAACAACATTCTTAAACTTACGCCTAAAGTTGCCTCGTTTAGGAGGCATGAAATCATCATCACTATCATCTTCAACGGCTTTTTTGGATGATCCACCACTCTTCGCCTTCGATATAGCCCTCTTCACTGCATCAGCGTGAATAGCATTCTATGGACGCCCATCAGGACAACCGCCAAAAAGAATTTCCATCCAACCAAAATGAGGGATCTCTTTGTTCAGAAACTGTGCGTCGGCAGGCCAGTGCTGCAAATTAACAATATCAGAGGATAATAAGTTAGTACGATAACACTAAATTCTAACGTAATATAACTTCGGTACTCAGTTACCTCAACGTGAAATGCATAGGCCTTCGGCGAAAAATGGATTATCTTCGACTTTGGTGTCATAGGCATGTCCCGAAGACCCGCCTCGATATCTTTTAGCTCATTCACTCTCTGCCATTTCCACCGCCACCCATTAATTTCATCTAAAATTTCTTCCGGGGTCATCTGCGGGATTTTGTATTTTTTGGCTAGAGTTTCTCCCAGCTCACGGATGTTGCCCCACTCACTAACTAGCTCGAAATAACAGCTCTTCGCCCTACCCTCTCTAATACTACCTTCGGTCCATCTTGCGGCTTCATACAAAATACACCATGACCTATATGGGTCCAAACCAGGACCCGAACTACCAGACATGGTTCCTATGCGACTAAGAAATTCACCACCCACCACACGCCTCCATCACAACATCTGTTGGGGTATATATAGGGTCACTCGGGAAAAAGCGCGCCAACAGAAGGGCGGGAACAAAAACGCGGGAGGAAAAGGGCAGGAACAAAAACGCTGGAGGAAAAGGGCGCGAACAAATACGCGGGAGAGGTGAAGAGCGGGAACAAACACGCGGGAGAGGTGAAAATGGGCGGGAGCAAAAACGCGGGAGAAATATGCACGGGACGCGGGAGCAAAAACGCGGGAGAAATATGGATGCGGGAGCAAAAACGCGGGAGAAATATGCACGGGATGCGGGAGAACACTAGTCGTCTTTGCCGATGACGAGTACGGTCGCAATCGTCCTCGCCAACGACGACTACGTCTTCGGCGTCGCTGGCAGCGTATCACGGCTCCAATCGTCCACAGCAAAGACGACTGGATGCTAGTCGTCCTCGCTAACACCGACTAGCTCCAGTCGGTCTTGCCGAAGCCGACTGGATTCTATTTTTGGAAATAAATAATTTTGCGTAATATTTCCGGAATTAAGTTATTTTCGTGTATTATTTAAAAAAAAAATTCTATTCCATGGAGGGAGGGAGGAAACCATGGCTGGGATGCGAGGAAAGCATGGCTGTATCGGTTTCTTTTTTCTGGTCCGCGTGGTGTCTGGACTCGAGTCAGGACGACTGTATGTAGAGCTGCTTTACCATCGATAATTCTTGTCTCTATCCTCAGGAGGCCTCTTTTGAATTTCTTTTATGATTCTTCTCGGCCAAGGCAAGGCAAGGCGTAGCGCAGCGCGGGAACTCTAGGAAAGTGGGGCTTGTCAGAGAGCTCTCTCTGCATTCTGTATGTGCAACGGCAGACAGGATCGGCCAGTGCACATCTTCTGTGGGACCAGCGAATGGCCAGCCAGCCACCAGCAGTAACCCAATCATTCGAGGGGGTGCCCTTCTACTCCATGGCTTGGACGACTCCGAGTACTACTCCACGTCAAGAAACACCATCTATAATTATTCGTGTACACACAGCACGTATCTATCAATTCATAAAATCTCGTATCCAAAATTTGAAACACATGACTAGAACCAAAAAAAAAAATTTAATCTAGGCGTCAACAGTAGTATAACGAAACTTTAATTGGGCTATGAATTCGGCGCATTACCATTATTATGGTCATATTTTTCTCGAGATACAAATTGCCTTTGGATTTGAAATTTTATAGCATATATAGTAGATATATGTCAATATGACTGTCTTAAAAATTATAATTACTTGTAGACATGTCAAAACGTGCGGGTGCATCATCAGTAGTACTCCTCGATATATATGGCACGTCAATACGCACGAGAGGGATGGAGAAGCTACCGTTCAAACAATTAATGCTCACTAGAACATAAGTGTTTTTTAACTAAGCATGACAACACGTGTGATACTTCTTCTTCCTCCTCCCATTCTCCCTCTTTGTAGCCCTCCTTGATGAGTTCAAGCAACCGCTACGCCCTCTGAAGAAGTACTACCATGCTCCTAGCGTCAAATCGTCGAGTACCAAGCAGAACCTTGAAGAAGGAAGCGTACGCTACTGCCCGGACCAGCGCAGGTCCTAGGGTTGTTTACCCCGGCACAAAGGGGAGGCGGACGAAGGGTATCCACTGTTAGGGAAATAGACTTGTTGTATTCCCTCAGGGCCAAAGGCCACAACATATAGTTACAATGTACAGGTGAGAATATGTAGGAAACCCCCTAACAGGTGGGGAAATACAAATATACAGATATATACTCTAACACCCCCCCCCCCCCCCCTCAAACTCATGGTGGATCCACAACACTGAGTTTGGAGAGTAAGAAGTCATGCTGAGCTCGGGTTTGTGCCTTTGTAAAGAAATCCGCCAACTGCAAATCTGAAGACACATAATGAAGCGCAACAACCTGATCCTGCACCTGATCACGTGTATAAAAAGCATCAACACCAATATGCTTGGTCAGCTCATGCTTGACCGGATCATGTGCAATACTGATAGCACCTGTACTGTCACAGAAAAGTGGAGTGGGTGTCGTAACAGAGACCCCAAAATCTGCAAGCAACCACCGTAACCAGGTCACCTCAGCAATCAACGAAGCCATAGCCCGCAGCTCAGCCTCAACACTCGAACGAGAAACCGCTACCTGTTTCTTCGTCTTCCAAGCAACAAGCGAACCACCAAGAAACACACAGTAAGCAGAAAGTGAACGACGATCCGAAGGATCACTCGCCCACGTAACATCGGAGTAGCACTGGAGCTGGAGAGAGCTGGAACTAGGAAAGAAAAGGCGACGAGTAATCGTGCCACGAAGATAACGAAGGACACGAAGAAGATGACTGTAGTGAACGGTGGTAGGAGCTGAGACAAACTGACTCAGAATATGAACAGGATAAGAGATATCAGGACGAGTGACAGCAAGATAAACAAGACTCCCAACAAGATGGCGATAACGTGTGGGATCGGGAAGAGGATCACCATCAGTAGGACGAAGCTTAACATTAAGCTCCATAGGAGTCTCAACAGTGCGCTCATCCACAAGAGCAGCACGAGCAAGAAGATCCTGAATATATTTCTCCTGAGAGATAGAAAAGCCATTAGAAGTAGAGGAAACCTCAATCCCAAGAAAGTAGCGAAGAGGACCAAGGTCAGTCATAAGAAACTGATCACGAAGACGAGCCTTGACAAAGGCAATATACTCAGGATCATCACCAGTAATGATCATATCATCAACATAAAGAAGGAGAAGAGTGCGTCCACGAGGAGAAGTGTGAACAAATAGTGCTGGATCATGAAGACTAGGAGAGAAACCAGCAGCAGTCACCACAGAGGCAAAGCGCTCAAACCAGGCACGAGGAGCCTGTTTCAGGCCATAAAGAGAACGTCGAAGACGACAAACCATCCCATGAGGTACAGAATACCCAGGAGGAGGCTGCATGTAAACCTCCTCACTCAACTCGCCATTAAGAAAAGCGTTCTGAACATCAAGCTGGGACACAGACCAGCGTCGAACAGAAGCAACAGCAAGAAGAGTACGCACAGTGGTCATATGAGCCACATGAGCAAAAGTCTCATCATAGTCACGGCCGTGCTCCTGCTGAGAGCCACGAGCCACAAGACGCGCTTTATAGCGTTCAAGAGATCCATCAGAGCGGGTCTTAATCTTATAGACCCACTTACACGTAATAGGACGGACACCAGGTGGTAGAGAAACAAGATCCCAGGTGCCGGTGCGCTCAAGCGCAGCAATCTCCTCAGCCATGGCAAGCTGCCATTCGGGATGTTGCTCAGCATCCCGATAAGAAGTTGGTTCGGAGACAACAGAGAGACCATACTGACTAGGAGATTAACGGTTTGGAGGACGACGCGAACGAACGGGCGGAAGAGGTGGAGAACTAGGAGACGCATCAACAGAAGACAACTCATTAGAAGAGGAAGAATCCGAAGCCGGAGAACGAGGAGAACTAGGAGAACTAGACGGAGGAAATGATGGCACCAACGAAGGAGGCGCATCAGAAGGAAAAGGTGCAGGAGAAGGGACAACAGGAGGTGTGTCAGGAAAGAGAAGAAAAGAGATATCATCCACCGGGTAAGTACCAGAGGTGGGGGGAGGATAGAAGGAACGCGTCTCATCAAACGTAACATCACGAGAGATGCGCATCCGACGACCAACAGGGTCCCAGCAGCGATAGCCTTTATGCTCATCACTGTATCCAAGAAAGACGCACTGAACAGACTGAGCAGTCAGTTTGGTGCGTTCACGAGGAGGGAGAAGGACATAGCAAACACAACCAAATAAGCGAAGAGTCGAGTAGTCTGGAGAGCTACCAGAGAGACGCTCGAGCGGAATGCCACCGTGAAGAGCAGCAGAAGGCTGAATGTTAATGAGGTAAGTCGACGTTTCAATAGCCTCAGCCCAGAAATGCGGCGGAAGAGAGGAAGCAATCATCATAGCACGGGTAGTCTCAAGAATATGACGATGCTTACGCTCGGCGACACCATTTTGGGCATGGGCACCGGGACACGAGAACTGGGCAAGGGTGCCCTGCTCAGCAAGGACACCACGCAGGTGCTGGGAGATATACTCTCCTGCAGAATCAGCACGAAACACACGAATAGGAGTGGAATACTGAGTACGAACCATGGCCACAAAGCGCTGATAAATAGCAAGCACCTCACTGCGAGAGCGCATAAAAAACAACCAGGTGTACCGTGAAAATCATCAATGAACAAAATATAGTATCGATGGCCCCCTTTAGAAGCAAAGGGTGCCGGACCCCAAACATCTGAATGAACTAAATCAAAAGGTCGCTGAGATACAGACGCACTAGTAGGATAGGGAAGCTGAATCTGTTTGCCTAACCTACAACCCTGACACGAATGTAAAGACACATCTCCTGAGACAGACCCCAGAAGACCACGACGAACTAATGACGATAAACGGGAGCCACAAAGATGACCCAGCCGATGATGCCACTGCTGAAAAGAGCCAGTGACAGAAGCAGCAACCGCAGAAGGACTGGCTGATGAAGTGTCAGCGGAAGGAACGCGAAGCCAGTCTAACTCCCATAGCCCCGGGGACTCAAGGCTGCGAGGGCCAGCTCCAACCAGGGCCTGTGTACGACGGTCCTGAACAGCACAAGAATCAGCGTCAAGAATGACGCGACAACCAGAATCAGTAAGCTGACTAGCAGAAAACAGGTTCATCTTAAGACTAGGAACATGAGAAACATCAGGAACAGAGAAAGAGGAAGTAGAAAGGGTGCCTCGACTGGAAACAGGAAGAGAGGTACCATCAGCCGTGATAACACGGACAGGAGAAATAAAAGAGCGAAGAGCAGAAAGAATAGAAGACGCAGAAGTCATATGAAAAGAAGCTCCAGAATCCAGATACCACGAGGATGACGTACCTGACTATGTAGAAGGTGGTGGTCACACGGTGCCAGAAGAGCTAGGCACAGAACCAACAGTACCCGTCGGGGAAGAGCCTGTAGCAGCGAGCAGACTACGAAGACCTCGGATAATGTCCTGATCAGACAGTGCAGTAGCAGAAGATCCTGACAATCCAGCCTGGGCAACAGCAGAAGATCCTGAAGAACCAGCCTGCCGACGAGCATGGTACTGCTGATGTAAGCTGGGATCCCTCTTCCAGCAGCTCGAGATATCATGACCAAGCATGTTACAGTAGGCGCAGGGAGGACGAGGAGATGCACGGGGCTGCTGAGGCTGACTCTGACCCTGGGCCGGAGGAGGAGAGAGTATCGGCGGACCTGGAGACCGCAACGAGGCTGGCGGCACAGAAGGACCACGAGCAGACGGCAGGAGGACCACGAGCAGCAAGTACAGAGGGAACCTCAAGAAGACCAGCACCACGAAGACGAGTCTCCTCAGCCCGAAGCTCAGCTAGTACCTCAGAGAGCGGAACACGACCACGGGCAAGCAGCTGGGCACGGCGCGGCTCAAACTCCTTGCGGAGCCGCGACAAGAACTCATAGACGCGCTGAAACTCCAGATCTGCGCGCACAGTCAGACAGCAGGGACAGGTGCCACACACAGCAGTACGAAGAGAATCAAGCTGACGCCATATAGCAGCACTCTGAGTGTAGAAGTCATCAATAGTGGAATCACCCTGCTGAAGATCATGCTCCTGATGAACCACGGACAGGTAAAGAGCATCGCCAGACGGCTGATAGCGCTGACGAAGAAAAGTCCACTGAGCAGCAGCAGTGGGAAGACCCATGAACTCAGCAGCATACTGCGGCAGAACACTGGAAGTGAGAACAGCAGCAGTAGCACGAGCATCCTCATCGATCCACTGAGCATAATCAGACAGATCCAGCCGGTACGTTGCAACAGCAGTAGAACGCTCCTGGACCTCCTGGTCATAAGCAGTCATAGCAGTATCATAAGCACTCTGGGCTGCATCCTTGACCTCCTGAGTAGCATCGGGAGCAAGGGCAACAGGCGGCGGCGCAATGGGTGCCAGAGGAGCAACGGGGCGCAGCGGACAGGAGACCTCGCCAGAAAGCACACCCCAAAGACGAAGACCGCGTATGTGGATGCGCATGAAGGCAGCGAAATCAGGGTAATTCGCACCATCAATAATCACCAGGCAGCGAGGAATCGCAACATAGCCCGACGAGGAAGACATTGTACACATGAGAAACCGTTTTCGGTGACCTTGGCCTTGTCATGACAAGCACAACAAGCACCAATACCACACCACGATAAGAGCCAAATAGGAACCAATAAAGATGATGCCAAGGATGCAAAGTTTTGAGCTCTCTACGACCGATACGCTAAAGCTCACTTGAGAGCCCCTCTTGATAGTACGGTTACCTATCCTAAAACCCGGTCTCCCAACTACACCGCGAGACCGGTAAAATAGAAACCCTATCAAGATCATACCTTTGCCTTGCGCATTCCACTTGAGCTAGATGATGAAGATCTTGATCTACTCTCAAGTGGATCACCTTTCTTGATTTTGCTCCGCTTGGTGAAGACACGCATATTGCTCCCCCATACACCAAGATGGGAGAGACACTCTTCGACATATCTTCACATGGCCTTTTATCTTGATAATGATCACCACGTGATGCCATCCACCATGGACAACATAGGATCTTGATCAACAAATGATCTTCTTCTTCACATGCCCCAATCTTGTACGTTGATCAACTTGCACTTAGCCTTGATCAACATATAGTCTTCTTCTTTTAGCCTTGACTCCAACATATGGAGTCAAAGCATTCCTTATGGACCAACACTGCAAGTATAACTCAAAGCACACATTAGTCCATAGAGATTGTCATTAATTACCAAAAAAACACATGGGGGCAACCATGCCCTTTCAACACTGATTAAACAAAAAAATAGTGACAGGTGAACAAATAATCAATACATGTCGAATAGAAATTTTAGTGACGAGGTCAGGAACAAATCATGAAATCTCTCTCTCTCGCTCTTTCCCTATCTCCTGAAACCCTGTGTGAATGCAGCCGTGCGAAATCAAAGGTTGTGTAAGGTGAATTGCGATGAAGGTTGAATCACAATAGGTCAAAGCGTGCGGCGATAGCGGCAAAAGGCACCACATCAGGTCCTTCATCCATTAGGCTTGTGGGAGCATGGCGGCCATCCCGATGATATGTCCTACACTAAGTTGGTAGTCTAGCAATTGATGTAAAAAAATTCCAAATTCATATTTTGGAGTGTTTTATGAAATAAAAAAACTAACCTATTATTAATTCGGACCAAATATAAATGTCTTAGAGCATCTCCACGGGGGGGGGGGGGTAAAAGGGGCCGTAAAGCTCCTTTAGGGCGCCGGACAGAAAAACAAGCCACACCGGGGGTTCGCAAAGCCTTTGTCCGGCCCAAAATCTTTTCGGCACCGCGAACAGGGCCTCCAACTATGGGGGCTGCCTTCGTGATGATGGACACTATCGGCCCGAGTCTCCGACAGATATGGCCCGCCCGTCATACACACGAAGCGAATGGCGCAAAATTTCCCCTACATTGCGCGCCGGCCACCAAAACCTCCTCTCTATTGCCGCACCGGCCGCCAAATCTTCCCTCCATTCTCATAAACCCCTCCCCTTCTACTGCCTCACCGTTGCCGCTGCCCACCCCTTCTCCTTGCTCGTCACCGCCGCCACCGGTGAGATCATCGTCTCCAACCTCTCGTCGGCTCCGATGGCGCCGGTGGGTCTGAGAAAGCCCATCCAAACCAAATCCGCCAAGGCAAAGGGGTCGACGAGGGCCGTGGAGATGAAGTTGCTGGCGATGAAGGCGGAAGACCTGGAGTTACCGTTCAACGCGGATGAGTTGCGGTCGGCGGCGTCCGCTTTACGAGCAGGCCGGCGACAACGCGCGAAATTGAGGGTAGCGGAAGCGGAGCTCCTCGCCGGCCAATCTGTAGGTGGCCCGAGCCAAACGAGCTCGTCGGCTCGCCCTCCTCGTCGATCATCGCTGTCTTCCCTAAACTACTTCAATGATCCATCGTTGTCGGTGTTCCACCCATCGCGCTTCTCCAGTTCGCCGGACGAGGGGGGCGAGAGCCGAGGCATCGACCTCAACCAGGATGCCCACTTCAGCGACTCGCCTGTGCTTCGTCGATCTACAGACACCGCGGTCGTAGAGCCGACGCAGCTGTTCAGTGATGACGAAATAGATGTTGCGAACGTGCTCGGCGGATTGGCGGCTGGCGAGGTACGTTTTGATCATTTCTGTGTGGCCGGCTGTTTGAGTTGTGCATTTAATGAGGTCGCCGGCATTTTGAATTGTGCATTTAATCATCTTGCCGCTAGTTTGAATTGTATTTAATAACATTGATGAACTAGGATGCCATGAACAATATTATCCATGGCGAGGACGATCACGAACACAACCGAGAGGATGAGGGCGAGGAGGAGGAGGAGAGGGGGAGGAGGAGTGAGGGAAGGAGGAGGAGGAGAGCCAGGTTGTGCACGATGTTGAAACCGGCGACTATATCAAGCTTCCGAAGGGGAATAGAGGCAGGACATGGAGACCAAAGGAGGATGCGGCTTTGTGTGTGGCATGGATGGGGGTATGCCAAGACTCCATCATCGGCGCACAACAAAATAGTAATTCGTATTGGACCCGAATTCACAAAGACTTACTCGAGAGGACGGCGTACCCGCCACTGAATGTGCCTCGACGTCGCAAGTCCAACACAATAGAGAAGCGGTGGGGGTCCATACGAGAGGCCGTCAACAAGTTCCATGGATGTTATGATCAAGTGAAAACAAGAAACGAGAGTGACACCAACCAAGTCGATGTAGTAAGATGCTAAACAAAAGCTCTCCTCTTTTTGGCATGCACCAAAGTTTATATTGTTCGCGTAACATGTCTTTTTTGATTTAGTTGAAGGAAACTAGCGAGATATATCAAGAGTTGAACAAGAACAAGGCCTTCAAGTACATGCATTGTTGGAAAGTGCTTCAAGAATGTCAAAAATGGGGTGCATTGCATGCGTCCATTAGCCAAGGTGGTGTTGTCGATGAAACCCAAATTCTGGGGCCCGGGCCAACTCCACGGCCAACTGGGAACAAGAAGGCGAAGGTGGCGGCACACAAGGCCGGGGCGCCTTCCGCCCTACAAGAGTCTCTTGCCACGTTCATGGTATCCTCCAACGTTCTCAAAGAGACGATGCACGAAGCCAACAACAAGAGGTGGAATATGTACTACACCGTGCAAGGCCACAAGATGAAGGACTTGCAAGAATCAAGGGGGGTGAAAGAGATGAAGATCAAGGAGATGCAAGAAAACCGGGAGCTCAAGATCATGGCAACGGACACGTCAAACATGACAGCGGAACGGCAAGAGTACTTTGCCCAGGAGGTCGCGCGCATCATGAAGGCGAGGAAACAAAGGGCCGAGGATGCCGACACCCAAGAAGAATGATTTCCATGTGACCCCGGCGTCTAGACTTATTTTGGTGGCAAAAACTGTTGATGGCCGTGCCTGTGTTGGCCGGTGAGGCTGTTGCCTGTGTCTGTGTTGGCCGGAGAAGCTATTTGGCCGTGCCCTGTGTTGGCCGGTGAAACCATTTGGCCGTGCCTGTGTTGGCCGGTGAGACTATTTGGCCGGAACATTCGTGACCGGCCGGCAATTGTATATTTTGGGTTCGATTTGATCATTTGATTTGGGATCCGGCCGTATAGGGAGTGCCGGTGTGGGAGGGGGGAAAAAGCGCCGGACAAGTGTCCGGCATCCCCAATTGGGCTTCTAATTGACACAATTTAGGCACCCCGGTGGAGATGCTCTTATTTCCATAAATAAAGCGTGGCAGCTCAGTTGCACATTGGGCAATCAGAAGAAGAACATACGAGTCTCAGCCACATATGTACGAAAATGCACATATGAATCCTGGCAACAATGTGCACGCAAAAGAGGAACACGCTTTTTACAGGTCTGGGTCTGGGTCTGGGGGTGCCCTCCACTCTTCATCGATCGGGGTTAATGACTACGGGCACCACACCAGCATTATGGACGCCGGCCTCCTGGCCGCCCATCCAGAGCTACAACCATGCACCAATGTAGATTTGCAACGCAGCACATAATACGTACGTACGTCATTGGCAGTTCGGCAACGCGTCTGCCGGCGTATGCGCTTCAGGCCGGAGAATAGGCTAAACTCAGCGCATAATTATAAAAAGCATCTTGTGGTATAATTTCCATGAAAACGGATTCATTTCCATCTTCCCATAAATCCGGTCCTCCATCCTAGAAAATGGCAGAACGTTTGCATGTAAAACATACTTTCCGGAACAAATGCTGTGAACAAGAAAGAAAAAGTGCATACAGAGAGGGAAATCTAACACTATGACGAAACATAATTCTCTAAGTTGTCTTGACATGAATATCCCGTTCAGATTACCAAGTCGGCCAATTTTAACAAGAAGTAGTAGATCACAACTTCGGACAAGTTAGAAAATGCCACCCCTTTTGGCCTTTTCCCCTCTAGAACGAAATTCAGAAACTACACGAGGTAGGAGGAAGGGTCCACGAGTATCAAACCAATCCATCCAAGAACTAAACCAACTCGAAGAATGTACAACCATGCCCGATTCTGCAGCAAAGAAACTACGGCCTCGCACGATCCTACAGCCAAGAAGGCACCCTACCACGAACTGGGCACAAGGAAGACTCGGAACAGAGCAAGAACGACACAAAGAAACATAAATACGCACCAAATTCGACCAAAGGGATCAAGATTTTGGCGAAAGAACGCCGAGAAATCAAGCACGATGATACAATAGGACGCTGGAACTCAAAATATCCTTTACTAGGTTGTCTTGACAAGCCGATTTTACCAAGAACTAGCAATCCACAACTTGGGACAAATTAGACTATCCGACCCATTTTCCCCTCTAGCTAGAACAAAATTCAGAAACTACACGAGGTAGGAGGAAGGGTCCGCCGAGTACCAAACCAATCAATCCAAGAATTACACCAACTGAAAGAATCTACAACCGCGCCCAATTCCACGGCAAAGAATCTAACAATTAAGGTACGGCCGTGCGCGATCCTGGAGCCAAGAACTCACCCCCCGTGGTGCACATGGAGGACTCGGAAACAGAGCAAGAACACATAAAGAAACACCAAATTCCACTAAACGGATGATATCTGCGCAAACATTAAGCACCCAGGAGCTAGCTAGTTGGCAAATACTAAGCCTTAAGAGTCTCGATCTTGTAGGCAACAAACACAGGGCCGGCCCATAGGCCGGGCAAAAAGTGCGACCGCCCAGGGCCCTCAGATGATAAGGGCCCAAAATGGTATACAACAAAAAAAACTCTATATGTAAAAAAAATGAAGTATGAATTATTTTTTCTGATTAACAACGTATAAATTTGACTATGATTTTCACTTATATTATATCTAAAAATACTATAAATAATATTATGAAATATTTCGTACGGAAAAATATAACTATATCATTTAACGAGGTAACCCAAACACTTTAGTTAACAATAACAGACCAATATGACCAGTAAGGACAAATTCAATTAACATGATATTCTCTTGCTGGTGGAAGGACTATAGATTTTACAGAATCTACGTAAATTGGTGTAAGCACATGACATATTAAATATTAAATTTAGATATGCAAATGTATTATAATCCACTTCATTTTATATTCATTGGTAGTTATTCTAAACAACATTGTATTAATATTAGGTACAAAGTATGCACACTTTGTTAAATTCAAACTTGTTAGACAATTTTTACGATGTAAAAGTAATGTCATTGGTTCAGTTTATATTGTAAAAGTTTTTATAAACATGCTTACTTAATCATACACTAAAAAGCGCTATTAAGATATTTGTTAGATCATACTCTTTACTTATGTTCACCATAAGCCCATATAAATTATATAGGATTATGCGTTGTAAAAAAAATTAAAACAGACTTCCATATCTTTCAATAATATTCAATTCAAACAAAAAACAACCAATTAATATTTAATTATATTTTCAGTTATGTGGTTGACTTATGCGAAAACATAAAATTATGTATGTAATAATATAATATGCTAAAAAATGTATTTAGAGAAGTATAAAAGTTTAGTATAAAATTTATTTATTTTGATCTGCACCGGGCCCAGTTTTTTATTGGACCGGCCCTGAACATACATGGAATAGGAAAGAGGCACTCAGCCAGACAAAATAAAGGAGTAATGATACGCGGTACTAGTAACTTCTACGGAATCATCTCGGACAGACGGAATCATCTGGGCTACAGCACCATCGACTAGTTCTTCTCTGCCTCACGGATGAGTGCGCGGAAGCCACCGAGGACGGTGCGGAAGTAGCCTCCAATCTCTTCCTCATGAATGACATAGGGCACAACGCTCGGGTAAGGAGGAACTGCACGATCAGGGCTCAGGATGCTCATCACCTTGTACACCGCATTGCTGGCCTCCACCACCGATGATGCCAGAACGTAGCCCTCGTTCCCCTGGATGGACACACGCCTTAGGCTCTTGGACGCGGTGATCAGGTCCTGCAGATTAGATGGAAGGAAACAGATCGATTAGTTAGACAACATGAACGAACATGTAGAGTCATGGATCTGAGAGCAAAGTTGGTACCTGGAGCTCGGGGGAGTACGGGTTGAGCTCTTTCGTGGTGTTGACGGTCTTGTTGATGACGGCGACACCCCTGTCTGCGGTCTCCACGAACTTGCCGGTGAGCTCCTTGTCACCAAACAGGGCGGCCGGGCGAAACTCCTCCTCAAACTTGCCCACGGATTCCCAGTAGAGGTACTGGTACAGGGACATCTACATGCACATAGCATAGGCGCGTGGCCGGATTAGTGTGAGCAAGAAAGCAAGGCGGATGAACGAAACGCGATCGAAAACGTGCGTGAGGTTACCTCCATGTCCTCGTCGTCCTCGCCGCCTGTGTTCATCGGATCGGAGCGCCCTGCAGCGCAGGCCATGGTGAGGAGACGTGCCGGTGTCGGGCCACCGAGGCCGAATCCCGCCGGTGCCGCGGCCGTCGCGCCCGCACCGCGCTCGAGACGCCCCCCCCCCCCCCCCCCCGAGCCAGCGGCCACCCCGAGGAGAAGGGACGGCGTCGGGCCACCGAGACCAGCGAGGCCGAGTCCCGTCGGCGCCGCGGCCGTCGCGCTCGCACCGCGCTCGAGACGGCCCCGCGAGCCAGCGGCCACGCCGAGGAGACCCACCAGGTCATGACCGGAGGCCGCAGCAGCAGGAGAGGCGCGGATGACGCCCGGCGCCGAGAAGCCGGCGACGACCCCGAGCCCCTTGGCGGCGGCCCCGACGAAGAAGTGGACGGAGTCCCGCCCGGTTGTGGCCGCGGAAACCGACGCGCGCAGAAGGTAGGCCTTGCTCCATGGTGTTGGCGGCTGCACGGAGACGAGGGCGGTGGGGAGAGGCATTGCAAGACGGGCGGTGGAGCTTGGAAAGAAGGTGGGCGGTTTTCTTGAGATGGAGGGCGCTGGAGCTGTGGCTGGTGATGAGGAGGGTGGCGTGGGTGCTGTGTGTCTTTTATAGGCGCGGCGCGGCGCGGCACCTCACACGCTGGAGGGTTCCCATCTTCCAAGGCAAGCAGAAGCGTTCGATTTGATCTGAACGGTGAGGATGATGCTAGGGCGCACAGGCACGGCCATCCATGCAGTGTGGGTTGGGATCGGTAGTGGGATGCGTTTGTGCCGGTGTATCCCACCGTGTGTCCATACTAATCCCGCTGCACTGCCACAAAAGATCCGGAGCTCCACAGCTGTTTGAATCGGACCGTCTCTCTCCTCGCAGGCCCCGTACGTCATGCAAGCATTTCGCCTAACTCAACCATGGTTTCTTTTGCAACCCTGGCCAGGTTTTTGGCCTGTTCCATCCATCTTCCATGGAATTTTTTTTAAATAATACACGAAAAATACTTAATTCCGGAAATATTAGGCAAATTTGTTTTTTTTTCAAAAATAGAATCCAGTCGGTTTTGGTGAGGACGACAAGCCCCTGTCGTCTTTGGCGAGGACGACTACGGTCCTGTCGTCCATGGCGAGGATGAATACGTTCAGTCGTCGTACGCCCGAGGACGACAGATGCATGGCATGCATGGCGACGACGTCGACCGACGCTCGAGCCAGTCGTCTTCGGCCAAGACGACAAGGTGGGACCAGTCGGCATCGCCGATGCCGACAAGCACCTGGCCAGCGCCCGGCCCTCCTCTTTTCTCTCTTTCTCTCTTTCCTCTCTTTCTCTCTTTCCTCTCACTTGCACTGCCTTCTTCGTGTTCTTCATTTCCTCTCTCTCTCTACTCTCCACAAAAACTGAATTAAACTACCGATTTAGACCAACAATCTTCACGTTAGTCAGCATTAATCGGTAGTAGAAGGTCGAGGGAGGCTAGGGGAGCTCCGATCTCCTAATGGGATAGCTCGTGGTGGTGGTGGTGATGGTTGGCGGGTGGTGGTGGTGGTGGTGATGGAGGGCTGCGGGTGGTGGTGCTGATGGAGGGCTGCGGGTGGTGGTGCTGATGGAGGGCTGCGTGGTGGTGCTGCTCGTGGAGGTGCGCCGTTGATTCGAGACCGCCGGACGCCGTCGGCTCTCACGCTTCAAGGGTATAATTCGATTTATGAAAATTGTAGTGCTCTATTTTTTGAATGTATTTAAATGTGTTGTTAAAAAATAGTTTGTGACGGTAGTAAATATTGTAGCTGTATGTGTAGGTATATTTTAGCTATATTTTTTACGAGTTTATTTATGTGGAGTAATATTAACGATGGAAAAAAATGTGACGGTAGTAAATATTGTAGCTATTTTTGTAGGTTAATTAGAAAAAATGTAGATATATTTTGTAGGGGTTATTTTATGCGGAAAAATATTAACAATGAAAAAAAAGTTTGTGACGGTAGTAAATATTGTAGCTATATTTATAGGTTAATAAGAAAAGATGTAGCTATATGTTTTAGAAATTTATTTATGCGGAATAATATAAACGATGGAAAAATAGTTTGTGACGGTAGTAAAGATTTTAGCTATATCTGTAGGTTAATAAGAAAAAATGTAGCTATATTTTTTTGGAGTTTATTTATGCGGTATAATATTAACGATGGAAAAATATTTTGTGACGGAAGTAAATATTGTAGCTATATTTATAGGTTAATTAGAAAAAATGTAGGTATATTAACGATGATGTAATATGCGGAAAAATAGTAACGATGGTCAATATTTATTTATGTCAGCGCAGATGTCTGATTTAGTGAAGATCAGGTTTTTCTATGGTCCCGGTAGAGTCCAAATGTGTGATACGGGAGCTGATCTGAGTGATTTTCAGTATATAGATGTGGACCTGCCAGCTCCTCAAACATGGTCGTTAAGTCAGGTAAAAGATTGGTTGGCGGGAAGTTTAGGGCTTGATAGTCAGACACAGACCGTCAGTGTTCATGCTTGGTGGAGCCATTCAAGGACGAATATTTACTTCGTTCTTAAACCACTAGAGTGTGATTCTGATTGGGTGCGATGGTTAAAAGGCTGCGGAAAAAGGAATTGCTCTCCTTGTGCCCTAGTTCTTCCCGCCTTGAACGAGGTCACTGCCCCTGAGGAGGAATTTAATGCCCATGAAGGTGAGGGTGCTTATGATCCAAGTCAGGGAAGTGAAGAGATTAACATTTCTATGTCAAATTATGGGTCTGATTTTGGTGGTGGTGGTTACGAGTCGGGGCAGAGCAGTCAAGTACAAGGAGGGGACACTGAGGTAAATGACAGTGCGGAGGCGGATGGCGACGAGGTAGACGGGCACATGCAGAACGAGATGGAAGCTGAAGATGCAGATGGCTATAGTGGTGAAGACGATGATTCCGATGAGTCAGACGGGGAAGATAACGCATATGAGGTACCTAATCCTGCTGCATGGAATCAGGACCACTCTTCGGCGATGATCGTAAACGATGGTCATGATTCGGCATGGGAATATCATGAGAATAACATTGCGAAGGGTGCTTTGTATACTGACAAGCAAGCTTTGAGGGATGCAGTCGTTAAATGGGCATTGTCGACCCACAGGGTTATGAAAACTACCGTGTCGAATCAAAAAATAGTTGACAATGGAATGCGAGACAATAACTTGTCCCGGCAGGGTGCATGGACATCTCCCAAAGAATGGCTATAGTTGGAGGATAAGTGACTTCGTACCTCACTCCTGTGAAATTGATAATATCCCCGAAGAGCACCGTAACCTTTCTTCCACGCTTATAGCTCGGTTGCTGTACAGCGAGATAGTGTCCTGCGCTGCGATGGAAGTGAGTGCCCTGCAGACAAAAGTGGCTGTTAGATTTAAGTATGAAATATCTTATGGCAAGGCTTGGAGGGCTAAGCATACGGCGCTTGAGAACAGATTTGGTTCATATTTGGACGCATATGACTCTGTTATCCGGCTGTTGCGTACTCTGCAGTACCGGAATCCAGGCACCTATGTAGATATCCAAGATATGTTCAGGCCAGAGTTCCCAACTGTGAGGGTGCTGCATCGAGTGTTTTTCTCATTCGCCGTATGTATTGAGGCTTTCAGACATTGTCGTCCGGTGATATGTGTAGATGGCACCTTTCTCACAGGCAAGTATAGGGGACAGATCCTGACCGCAATTGGTCAAGACGGTAACAATATGGTTGTGCCCCTCGCATTTGCTTTTGTGGAGAGCGAGAACATTGACAGTTGGACTTGGTTCTTCAGGCAACTGAAAATAGCAGTTGTGAAGGATAAGCCGAACGTGTGCATCCTTCATGACAGGCATGCAGGTATACTGAGCGCGATAAAGACACTCACCAATCCTTCGTCTGAGGAACAGACTCCATGGCAGGACATGCAGAGCCGTTGGTGCATGCGCCATCTTGGTGCTAACTTCTACTCGCAGTTTAGAAATAAAGACCTGATGAACCTATTCAAGAAACTCTGCAAGCAGAACCAACAATGGAAGTACACGAAGATACGTGACAGACTTGATTTGTGCACGCAGAGACATGTTCGGGACAGGAAGAGGGCACGAGCAGCAGCTGTTGCTGCACATGCAGAAGCTGTTGCTGCACAGTTAGCTACAGGACCACCTGCAGAGGAGGATGAGCCTGTTGGTCTTTGCGACCTTCCGGGATTTGACCCGCCTGGAACTAGGAGAAGAAGTGGGAGGACAATTAAAACTTTCCAGCAGTGGATAGAGCATGAACCTTTGGAGAGGTGGTCTTTGTTGCACGACACACATGGAGCAAGATACGGTGTCATGACAACGAACCTGGCTGAATCATACAACTTTGTCCTCAGAGGAAACCGTGCGTTGCCACTAACAGCCATCGTGGAGGGTATTTTCTATGGCACCGTGAAATATTTCAGAGAAAGACGTGAAAGAGCTGTGAAGCATATGATGGACAACCCGACATCGCCTTATTGTGAGAAGGTTACGAAGTACATGAATGAGAAGCTGGAAAAATGTACCTCCCACAGTGTAACTGCCGTTGGGAATCAAGAAATGAGGTTCGAGGTCCGGTTAGCCCACAACAAGTTCGGATGTGCAAACGAAGTGAGGACGCATGAGGTGAAGATTGGTAATGAGGTTAGGCCAACTTGCGAGTGCACCTGCAACAAACCAAAATTGCTTCACCTTCCTTGCTCCCATGTCCTCGCTGCATGCAGGCAGTTACGGTTGAACGCAATCTCCTTCGTGTCTCCATATTATATGAAAGAGTCAGTTCTCAATACTTGGACAGGTGAGATGATGGGATTTCGATTGATGGGTAACTTCAACAGTGTAACCCCTGGTGAGAGGCGGTACATTCCAGCTCCTGAGCTTTTGCGTGATGGGGTAGGCAGACGACAGTGTCGTCGCATCAGGAATGATATGGATGAATCCGAAGCCGGAGGTCGCACAATGCAATGCCTTCAATGCAACAGATTTGGTCATAGGGACCCTGATTGTCCCACTTTTCCTGGAGAGAGACCTCCCGTGCGTGCGCGGGGTAACAGGCGTGGCCGAGGACGAAGAGCGAGAGGAAGAAACTAGGAATGACCAAGTTTGAATTTGTATTAAGTATTGAACTATGTGTGCCGAATTTGTATTAAGTATGGAAGTATGTTTGAATTTGTATTAAGTATTGAACTATGTGTGCCGAATTTGTATTAAGTATGGAAGTATGTTTGAATTTGTATTAAGTGTGGAACTAAGTTTGAATTTGTAATAAGTGTGGAACTATGTTTGAATTTGTAATAAGTGTGGAACTATGTTTGAATTTGTAATAAGTGTGGAACTATGTTTGAATTTGTATTAAGTGTGGAATTATGTTTGAATTTGTATTAAGTGCGGAATTATGTTTCAATGTTTGTATTTGTACTAACTTTGGGATTCTAATATGTGCAGTAATGGAGGGAATGTGGTTACTGGATGCTACAATTGATAGTGCGCACCGTGCTAAGGTATTAGAGGGGAATCCGAGGAAACTGAAGCCCCTAATAACTCGCACGCCTAAGGAAAACTGGAGGATTCACCCGGAGTGGGTACAGAGGTATTGGTCTTATTTATTTATTTTACGCATGCATGTTTTCTTTTTTATATTACTGTGCTAAACTAGATTGTTCCGTTCATTTTGATACACAGGTTGAAATGGGCCGGGCTCTTACCTTTCGCGCGTCTAGTAGAGGCCACTGAAAACTCTACGCGTATGATGATGGACGGATCTTTACTCAGCTGCTTGGTGGACCGATGGAGGCCGGAGACCCTGAAAGGGCATGGTTGCCCCTATGTGTTGTTTTGGTAATTAATGACAATCTCTATGCACTAATGTGTGCTTTGAGTTATATTTGTAGTGTTGGTCCATAAGGAATGCTTGGACTCCATATGTTGGAGTCAAGGCTAAAAGAAGAAGATTATATGTTGATCAAGGCTAAGTGCAAGATGATCAACATACAAGATTAGGGCATGTGGAGAAGATCATTTGTTGATCAAGATCCTATGTTGTCCATGGTGGATGGTGTGATCATTTGTGTTGATCAAGATCCTATGTTGTCCATGGTGGATGGCGTCACGTGGTGATCATCATCAAGATAAAGGCCATGTAAAGATATGACGAAGAGTGTCTCTCCCATCTTGGTGTATGGGGGAGCAATATGCGTGTCTTCACCAAGCGGAGCAAAATCAAGAAAGGTGATCCACTTGAGAGTAGATCAAGATCGTCATCATCTAGCTCAAGTGGAATGCGCAAGGAAAAGGTATGATCTTGATAGGGTTTCTATTTTACCGGTCTCGCGGTGTAGTTGGGAGACCGGGTTTTAGGATAGGTAACCGTACTATCAAGAGGGGCTCTCAAGTGAGCTTTAGCGTATCGGTCGTAGAGAGCTCAAACCTTTGCATCCTTGGCATCATCTTTATTGGTTTCTATTTGGATCTTATCGTGGTGTGGTATTGGTGCTTGTCGTGCTTGTCATGACAAGGCCAAGGTCACCGAAAACGGTTTTCATATGTGTTCCCTATTGAGTTTTCGGTGTTGGAGATTTTGCCGGTCCATCTATGCGGAAGGTTTCACTCTTCCATTTATTAGCAAAATCTCCCTTGCTTGGTTTCAATATTCTCACTTGTTATTGGGTAGCATTTGTCGTCCTCTTTCCAACAAAAGTGGTTTCGTGTCATTCGGACTTCATTTGCAAAAGATATGGTTTTCCGGTTTTCAATAGAAAGGTTTTACTTCTCATCATTTGGTTTTACCATATCTTGTTGAACAATGATGTTTCTATGTATATTCTTGTTGTGCTCGTTGTGACGATTCCAACGAGTCCAAGATTACCGAAAACGGAGTTCGTATGAGGAAGTTATTGCGGTTTCGGTATCGGTCGCTTTTAGAACAGAGTATTAGAGGGAAAAAGAAAAAAGGGGCGTGACCGGACCGGCCTGCCGACCGGCCCAGGCCGGGTCCCTGGCCGGCGCGGTCGGGTGGGCCGCCGGCCGCCAGGCCGGGCCACTGGCCGGTTGCTTCTGGCAGGGCTCCGGCTCCCCGGCCGGCCCAGGCCGGCTCACAGGCCGGCGCGGTCGGGTGGGCCGCCAGCCGCCTGGCCGGCCCAGGCCGGGGAGCAGGCCAGCGCGCCAGGCCGGTGTGCTGCCTCCTTCCCTTGCCGGCTCCCAGGCCGGCCCAGGCCGGGTTGCAGGCCGGCTTGGTTGCTGTTTCCCCTCTTTATCTTTTTCCAACGGCTCCTTTTGGAGCCCCTATTTTAAAAGGCTTCTTCCCCAAATAAACCGGAACCTTTTTGCCAACTCTTGAGCTATTCTCCCTCCTCCATTGTTGACCTCTTGAGATTGGCTTTCTCTCATTCTCTCCACTAGTTCGTGCTACTTCTTTGAGAGAAAAGAGAGAGAGGAGATTTAGATCCGTGTTTCCACCAATTGATCTCTCCTCTAAGTGAGGAGAACACTTTGGATCTAAATCTTTGGAGTTTCTTTGTGTTCCTCCTTTGTTCTTCCTCCCTAATCCCTCCCAAGCATTAGTTGCTTTGGTTGGATTCGGGTTGGAAGAACTTGACCACTTAGTGTGTTCTTGCCATTGCATTAGTTGCATCGGTTTGAGTTCTCCACGGTGATTCGTGGAAAGTGAAGTTGAGAAGCTTGTTTCTCTTGGGTACTTTGGTGCCCTAGAGCTTGTTCCTCTAGGGCACATTGGTACCCTAGACGGTTTGATTTCTCGGAGTCTTGGTGGCTTTCGGGATTTGTTGGGAGCCTCCAATTGTGGAGTGTGGCTCAACCTTGTTGCTTCGGAGCTTCGGTAGCTACGAAGATATTGCCGGGAGCCATCAATTGAGTTGTGGTGTGTGCCCCGGCCTTGGGCATCGAGTCTTGGCGGCTCGGTGCATTTGGTGAAGACCCTCCAACTTGTGGAGTGAGCTTCACCCTTGTAAAGGTTCTAGTTGTCAACCTCAACGGCAACATAGTGACAAGTGCCTCGCCACATTGGTGGTAAGACACAACGGAGATACGGTGTGCCATATCAAGGCTACTCGGTGCTTCACATTGGTGAACACCGCGCCGCTCCAACGAGACTAGCTTCCATTGGGAAGTGAACTTCGGGATAAAATCATCGTCTCCAAGTGCCTCAGTATTTCTATCCCGAGCTTCTTACTTATGCTATTTACTTTGTGATAGACATTAAGCTTAAAGTCATATATCTTTCTATCACCTAGTTGATCATATTGCTTAGCATAAGTTGTTGGTGTGCATAGGTGAACCTAGCTAGTTTAGGTTTTGGCTTGATAAATTAAACGTTAGTTTTATTCCGCATTTATTCAAGCCTTAACCGTAATAATTTTAAATCGCCTATTCACCCCCCCCCCCCTCTAGGCGACATCCGTGTCCTTTCAATTGGTATCAGAGCGGGTTCTCTCTTTATAGGGCTTCACGGCCTAGAGAGTAAAGATGTCGTCTAGTGGTTAAGTGCACAATGCCTCTTTAACATTCGATGGCACTAATTATAATGATTGGAGAAATCGCATGCTAAATTACTTTAGGGACATTGATCCATCTATAGAGCAAATCTTAGATATGGGTTTTCCTCCTCCAAAGGATCCGAAAAGATTATCTTTGGAGGATGAGGAAAATTCTTATCTAGATGCTCAAGCTTCTAAAGTTGTTTTCATGTCTTTAAGAAATGCAGTTGCCTTGTCGATCACTCCTTATCGGAGTGCTCATGAGCTATGGACCAAGCTTCAAGACAATTATGGTGTGTCCATTGATAGTGAGAATGATTGTTCTCCCTCCATCTCCGGGCGTAATGAGTTCTCAACTTCTTCTACCTCACCTACATGTGGCAAGCCGCAAAACAATGCAATGGTGAGTAGGGATAAATTTCGCAATGATGATAGTGAGCTTCCTATAGATGATATCTCATCTCTATCTTATTGCAATGATTTATCTTTGGACTTAAACACATCTAGAAATATAAATGTTTCACATGCTTGTGTTGATAGTCCTTGCATATCTTCTAAATCGTCAAGTAGTGAAGATCATGACAATAATGATGATAATGAAGAAGATGATGCTTATTTTAATAAGAAAGGTCTAATGGTTCTTAATGCTCTTTCAAAGAATGAAAATGCTTGTGAGAACCTACATGAAATCATGAGCACCCTTGTCGAGCGAGAGCTTACTATTGAAAATTTGGAAGCTCGTGAAAATGAAAGCCTTCGCCGTGAACGTGATTATGCAAACACGATTGCGGATCTCGAGCAAGCTCTTGAAGAAATCCAAACCACCAAGAAATCTCTTGAGGAGACATTTACTCTAGAGTTATCTAAAGTAAATAAAACCCATGATAGAGCTCTCAAGGTGGCTAATGATTTTAAAATTAAAAATGATGAGCTTGTTGTTGAAATTGTTAGACTCCTTGAGGCTAATGTGAAATTTGAAAAGGATGCCAAGTCCTTGGAAGATTCTCTTGCACATCTCACTAAGTCTCATGATCAACTCCAAGCTCAATTACTAAAAGAGGTTCCTACTTGTTCCCCCATTGCTATTAATGTTGATGCTTGTGCTACTAACTCTATCTCTTGTGAAGCATCCATTTTAAAGGAGAATGTTGAGCTAAGGGCTCAACTTAAATTGCTAACTAGCAAATATGATATATTGGAAGAAAGCCATGAGAAACTCTCGAGCTCTCATGAAGATCTTCTCGTATCTCATGATAAGCTAAAGTTAGCTCATGAGGCAATTGCTACCAAGGTAATATCTAGTGAGCCCCATGTGAACAATGGCACAACTTCTAATAAAAATGCTAAAATGCCATGTGCTAGTCCTAGTAATTCTTCATCTCACACCAATGCTAAATCATATGTTGAATTACATTTTGTGCCTAGTTGCTCTAACAATGAAGCTTCAACTTCCTCTAGTACTTGTGTAGCTACTAACCTTGTAGGGAAGACTAAAGAGCACAAGGCACAAGCCACTTCTTTGAAGAAAGATGTGGAGAAACGTCATAAAGGGAAGGCCACACTTGACAACATGTTGAGTGTACAAAAATCCCCCAATGACAAGAGTGGACTTGGATTCAACTCCAATATCAAGAGCAAGTCCAAGAGTAGCAATAAGAAGGGCCAAGAACAAGTCAATCACTCGGCCAAGATTGTTTGCTTCAAGTGCAAAATTGAAGGGCATCATGTTAGAGATTGCCCAATGAAGAAGAAGCCTCTTAGTGAGAAGCAACTAGGGAAGAGGCCTATTGTTCAATCTCTTGCTCAACCTCGGGTTGAACAAAGGCAACCCCCTAAGAAGACTCAACTCATTGCTCCTCAAGTTGAGGTGCCTATTAAGAAGAAAGAAAAGAGTCGATATTGCTACTTATGCCGTGAGAAGGGCCATTTGGCTTCTTCATGCACAAACGGTACTCTATCCAACCCCATAATTATTGATGATGTTTATTCTCTTAGGAAGGATAGGGTTGGCAATGTGTTTGCCAAATATGTGGGAACTCAAAGTGGTGTCAAGAAAAGAACCATTTGGGTTGCCAAGCCTATTGTGACTAACCTCTTAGGACCCAACTTGGTTGGGGACCAACAAGCTCAAACTTGATCAATAGGTTGTGATGAAGGACATTGGAGACTTGGCTATCCTTGAAGAATTAAGGGATCTTCTTGATGATTATTTCCACAAGCCAAGTTATTTGGATTATATTGTCATATCTCATATCCAATGCTCCTTCTTGCGGTAACTTATATTTAAATTATATATTCATTGAAAGTTGCTTGCTCCCTAGCATGTGTTAGTTTTGTTCCTAGCATGTGCTTGTATATGTTGTGCTTATTACTTACCTTAAGCAATCAAGTTTGTGTATGTTAATGTGCGCTCCATATATGTGTAAACTTTGTGTTGAGTCCTTATTGGATCTTGTGTTGATTTCAATGGGCTCTTTTGAGAAATTAATGGACTATCCCATTTTGGGGGAGTGATATGCTTTGTGCACTCCACTAACCTAAAAATGTGTGTATATGAGTAACACCACCTAGTATTGATATATCAAGATTATCTAGTAACTATGTGGTGTGTCATGCTCATGAGAAATTCAAATTCTATAATGTCTATTAATTATCTCTATTTGATTTTATTTGCCTCTTGTTAAGAAGAAATGAATTATCACATTGTGGGGGAGTAATAAGCTATGTGCATATTACAATCCTACAAAATGTGAACATTTGAGGTTTGCCACTTAGATTTGATATTGTAAATTATCTTATTCCTATGTGGCATATTAGCTCGAACAAGTTCCAATTTGCTTTCTAGCTATCGTTTGGCTCTTGTTTGTGTGAGTTTGCTTGGTGTGGTTTTTCTCTAAAAATGCATTTCCATACATTAGTTGAGAAACCATTTGTTCCATATTATTCTAACCATGGCACTGCCGGTTGGTTTGAATAGTTGGAACTACCAACAAACCTTATTAAAATATGGTGTTTTATTTCTTATCCCTTGCCATATGTTTTATCTTGTGAGGATATTCTTGGATACCTCTATCACCGGGAAAATAATTCCAAATGGTCATTGTACTTGGACAATCCATACTTATGGTTATGATAGAATATTTTTGATTATCCTTACATGGGCATTGGCTTTTATTTGCTCCATCTCTTGCCAAAATATTTATTTTGACTCCCATTGCCTTCCTTGCCTCTTGCTAGGATCCTAAACCTCAAATTGGTAGTGTTTAGTGTTGTAAATAAAATATGAAGAGTAATGATCCCTTGTGCGTGCATTTTGTATTCAAATGCAAATATCAAAAATAATGCATGAATCTTGGGGGAGCATTTCTTTTATTTAGAACACTATCCTATCTATCACTATTTGATCCTTTCAATTGGCATTTGATTTCTATCGTATGTGTTTATGGAAGACAAATCTTTTTCTCTTGATGCTTTGTGCCATCATGAAAAGTATAGAGGGCGTTTGGTTTATTTAGTGTAACCTCGCTCTCTTTTGGGAGTCTTGCCTTCTCATATCTTGTTTTATGTTTATCCTATAGAATGAGAAAACCCTTTGAGCATATCTTTTTCTTTCATCTTATATGCTCATTGGCCTTGCCTAGGTACCTTCAATTGGTATTAATTGGAATTTAATATCTCCTCCATAGATATTTGTTTCAACTGATATTTATTGTGAGAATTTTGATACCTTACTACTTTATTTTACTTTACTTGATTTCGGTCAAGTAGTAACCTCCTCTTGGTATCTTGTCTCCTAAATGGTATCTTATTTTTCAATTGGTGTCTTATCTCTCATGTGTTGTTTGATTTGATTCCTATTGATGTCACACTTCATGTGTTGACGTGTTTTGGAATCAATCATATGTTGATTTGATTTTTCCTCAATCATGTGTTGATTTGGATTTTGATACAATTTGGACAACCTTTTTGTGTCACACTTTGGTGTGCTCTCTTCTTGGTTTACTTAGTGTTTTGTCCAAATTGTATCTCATTTAGTTCTTGTAAGTCCATGCATGCATATTTACTAATACATTTATTTTATGGCATGCTAGTCTTTCTTGATCCAATATATAGGGGATACTCCACCAAATCCTAAATTGGCTAAGATGTGCATGAAATTCAAGTTCATCTATATGCACATATTTATGTGGAGTGTTTCCTATGTATTGTAGTGTATTTAACTACTATGGAACCCAATGAGTTTGGGAACCATGTTGTACTTGAATTTTGTTTTAGGTACAATGGAGATGCATTGGATGCTTGCCTCATTCATAAGGAAGGTGCTCTCATCATGTGATTATTTGAGTCAAGCTTTGATGATAAACAAAAAAAAAATTCTCATCTGCATCATCACCAATGCTATTTCGGTAACAAGTATCTATCCCATGCATATGTTTCTTATATTCAACCATGTGTAGGTTGCCCCCTGGCATGAAAACTTTAAATGTACAATTGTTGTGACTTTGGCTCCTTTCTTCACTTGGTATATCGTTGTGATATGTGTGATGGAAATGCAAAAGTTTTTTTTCTTCAATTGGTATTATTTCTTTATGATACTTGTTGCCTATCTCAAAGCATCTTCACTATCTCTTGTTCCCTTAGTGACATGTGGGATGTCTTTGATATTTTTGAAGTTCATTCATATACAATGAGATAAATTTGAGCTATGTGCTATGCTTTTAAGCAATAATATCTTTTGTATATTCATGACTTCCTTTTTTTATACCATGGTTTCCACGTGATCAACCATTTTATATGTGCAAGTTCCTTTGTCGACGAATATCATTGTCTACTTAGAAACCTATACATATGAGAGAGGTCACTTTTTATGTGGTATCCTACTTTCTTGCAAGCCACCTTGTCTTTTATCTATAATTCTTTGGTGGCTCCAAGTTTGACTCGTGAGTGCTTGTCTTATCTCTACTCGCACCTTTGGGCACTCACATTTTATTGAAGATTCTTCTCTTCATGCTCATCACGTGAGTATGTTGATTTTGTTGCCTAAATGTTCTCACTAGCTCGTTTTTTTTAATTGGTATTAGTTTCCAATTAGTATCCTTGAGCTTGTGAACATATCCTTCTTGAAAAATCTTATTTGTAAGTTATGTGTGTGTCAATACTCGATATATAACTTATCTCCATTTGGTCAAGACTATATGTCTTATCAAATTAATTGTCTTGTCACACACACACATACTCTTGGTTGGGCCTTCATTAATAATTTCTTTTAATTAGTATCTCCTTACGGCTCAACCACATCTTTGGTGCAAGTGCTTTGTTTTGCTTTAATGGTTACATCCTTGCACTTTGTGAGTGTTCTAGATGATTGTGGGGGAGTGAGGATTCCATATTTATTCACTCCGCAATAGTGTATGAACATTGGGGAGCTTCTCTATTTTATTTAGAATTCTCAGTTAGGATCTTCTTGATTGCTTTTCTTCTTATGGAGATGTTAGAATGACTTCATCTTATTTGCAATCTTTGATCCTCAATATAGTTTGATTTCCTCTAATTATTCGTCAATGGATATGTGCATTTGATTCCACTCACATTTTGAGAAATGCACACTTTATGGAGAAATTCAAACTATATTGGCTTTCTAAATTCTTCTTCCCATTTCGGCAATCGATGCCAATGGGGGAGAAGTTTTAGAGGGTTTAAGGGAATTTGGTCTTATGCTTTCGTTTGGTTCTTAAGCATTTGCCTCTCATGCTCTTGCATCCTTGCCTTGCAAGGTTGCTTAATTCATTATATAAACCCTCTCAAAAGGGATTGTCATCAATTACCAAAATGGGGGAGATTGAAAGGGCATGGTTGCCCCCATGGTTGTTTTGGTAATTAATGACAATCTCTATGGACTAATGTGTGCTTTGAGTTATATTGTAGTGTTGGTCCATAAGGAATGCTTGGACTCCATATGTTGGAGTCAAGGCTAAAAGAAGAAGATTATATGTTGATCAAGGCTAAGTGCAAGATGATCAAACATACAAGATAGGGCATGTGGAGAAGATCATTTGTTGATCAAGATCCTATGTTGTCCATGGTGGATGGGTGTGATCATCTGTGTTGATCAAGATCCTATGTTGTCCATGGTGGATGGCGTCACGTGGTGATCATCATCAAGATAAAGGCCCATGTAAAGATATGACGAAGAGTGTCTCTCCCATCTTGGTGTATGGGGGGAGCAATATGCGTGTCTTCACCAAGCGGAGCAAAAATCAAGAAAGGGTGATCCACTTGAGAGTAGATCAAGATCGTCATCATCTAGCTCAAGTGGAGATGCGCAAGGCAAAGGTATGATCTGATAGGGTTTCTATTTTACCGGTCTCGCGGTGTAGTTGGGAGACCGGGTTTTTAGGATAGGTAACCGTACTATCAAGAGGGGCTCTCAAGTGAGCTTTAGCGTATCGGTCGTAGAGAGCTCAAACCTTTGCATCCTTGGCATCATCTTTATTGGTTCTATTTGGATCTTATCGTGGTGTGGTATTGATGCTTGTCGTGCTTGTCATGACAAGGCCAAGGTCACCGAAAACGGTTCTCATATGTGTTCCCTATTGAGTTTTCGGTGTTGGAGATTTTGCCGGTCCATCTATGCGGAAGGTTTCACTCTTCCATTTATTAGCAAAATCTCCCTTGCTTGGTTTCAATATTCTCACTGTTATTGGGTAGCATTTGTCGTCCTCTTTCCAACAAAAGTGGTTTCGTGTCATTCGGACTTCATTTGCAAAAGATATGGTTTTCCGGTTTTCAATAGAAAGGTTTTACTTCTCATCATTTGGTTTTACCATATCTTGTTGAACAATGATGTTTCTATGTATATTCTTGTTGTGCTCGTTGTTGACGATTCCAACGAGTCCAAGATTACCAAAAACGGAGTTGAGTATGAGGAAGTTATTGCGGGTTTCGGTATCGGTCGCTTTAGAACAGAGTATTAGAAGGAAAAAGAAAAAAAAGGGGCGTGCACCGGACCAGCCTGCCGACCGGCCCAGGCCGGGTCCCTGGCCGGCGCCGGTCGGGTGGGCCGCCCGGCCGCCAGGCCGGGCCCACTGGCCGGTTGCTTCGCTGCAGGGCTCCGGCCTCCCCGGCCCGGCCCAGGGCCGGCTCACAGGCCGGCGCGGTCGGGGGGCCGACCGGCCGCCTGGCCGGCACCAGGCCGGGAGGCAGGCCGGCGCGCCAGGCCGGTGTGCTGCCTCCTTCCCTTGCCGGCTACCAGGCCGGCCCAGGCGGGTTGCAGGCGGCCTGGTTTGCTTGTTTTCCCCCTTTATCTTCTTTCAAACGGTCTCCTTTTGGAGCCCCTATTTAAAAGGCTTCTTCCCCAAAAATAAAAGCTAACATTTTAGCCAATCTCTTGAGCTATCTCTCCACTCCTCCATTGTTGACCTCTTGAGCTTGGCTTTCTCTCATTCTCTCCACTAGTTCGTGCTACTTCTTTGAGAGAAAAGAGAGAGGAGATTTAGATCCGTGTTTCCACCAATTGATCTTCTCCTCTAAGTGAGGAAGAACACTTTGGATCTAAATCTTTGGAGTTTCTTTGTGTTCCTCCTTTGTTCTTCCTCCCTAATCCCTCCCAAGCATTAGTTGCTTTGGTTGGATTCGGGTTGGAAGAACTTGACACTTAGTGTGTTCTTGCCATTGCATTAGTTGCATCGGTTTGAGTTCTCCACGGTGATTCGTGGAAAGTGAAGTTGAGAAGCTTGTTACTCTTGGGTACTTTGGTGCCCTAGAGCTTGTTCCTCTAGGGCACGTTGGTACCCTAGACGTTTTGATTTCTCGGAGTCTTGGTGGCTTACGGGATTTGTTGGGAGCCTCCAATTGTGGAGTGTGGCTCAACCTTGTTGCTTCGGAGCTTGGTAGCTACGAAGATATTGCCGGGAGCCATCAATTGAGTTGTGGTGTGTGCCCCGGCCTTGGGCATCGAGTCTTGGCGGCTCGGTGCATTGGTGACCCTCCAACTTGTGGAGTGAGCTTCACCCTTGTAAAGGTTCTAGTTGTCAACCTCAACGGCAACATAGTGACAAGTGCCTCGCCACATTGGTGGTAAGACACAACGGAGATACGGTGTGCCATATTACGGCTACTCGGTGTTTCACATTGGTGAACACCGCGCCGCTCCAACGGAGACTAGCTTCCATTGGGAAGTGAACTTCGGGATAAAATCATCGTCTCCAAGTGCCTCGGTATTTCTATCCCGAGCTTCTTACTTATGCTATTTACTTTGTGATACATTAAGCTTAAAGTCATATATCTTGCTATCACCTAGTTGATCATATTGCTTAGCATAAGTTTGTTGGTGCATAGGTGAACCTAGCTAGTTTAGGTTTTGGCTTGATAAATTAAACGTTAGTTTTATTCCGCATTTATTCAAGCCTTAACCGTAATAATTTAAATCGCCTATTCACCCCCCCCCCCCTCTANTCATGAGTGAGACTCCATGGGTGTTGGATCGCGGAAATGTAAACTAGATTATTGACTCTAGTGCAAGTGGGAGACTGTTGGGAATATGCCCTAGAGGCAATAATAAAATGGTTTATTAAGCATATTCAAGTTTATGATAATAGTTTATTATCCATGCTATAATTGTATTAAATGAAACATAATACATGTGTGGAATATAAACACCCGGAGTCCCTAGTGAGCCTCTACAGGACTAGTTCGTTGATCAAGAGATAGTTAGAGTTTCCTAACTATGGACTTGTTATAGTCACTTGATAACGGAGTCATATCATTAGGAGTAATGGTGTGATGGACATGACCCAAATAAAGAGTTGCAATTATCGTGTCACAAAAGTTTTGTTGTCAACACTTTTAATATGCCAAATATAGTTTCCTTAGACCATGAGATTATATCACTCCCGTTCGCTGGAGGAATACTTTGTGGACATCAAACGTCACTTCGTAACTGGGTGATCATAAAGGTGGCTTTCAGGTATCTCCGATGGTGGGTTGTTGGGTGATATGAATCAAGAGTGGAATTTGTCCCTCCTTGTGACGGAGAAGATATCTCCAGGCCTTCTCGGTAATATAGCATCAAGAGTCTGCAGACAAGTGATTAAGTTGTAATCACCGGGATCCTATATTATGGACGAGTAAAGAGAACTAGCCGGTAACGAGATTAAACTGGACATGGGGATGTCAACGATTATATCTCGGGCAAGTAAAATATCGTGAGACAAAGGGAATCGTATATGAGATTAATTGAATCTCCGGCATTGTGGTTCAATCGAGAAAAGGTTTTCGTTGAGTGTATAGGAATTAATATGGACATCCCGGTCCCGCTATTAATTATTGATATGATCATGTCTATGCATTCTCGAACCCGTAGGGTCACACACTTACGTTCCGATGAAATTAGGTTTTGCGATGAATTAAATGATGACGTGAACGAATGGTGATTCGGAGTCTCGGATGGGATCCCGGACATCACGAGGAGTTCCGGAGGAGTCCGGAGAATAAGATTCATATATGGAAAATGGTTTCCGGAGGTTTCGGAAAAGTTCCGGAAATTATTTAAAGGGTACCGGAAGGTTCCGGAATGTTCTAGAAGAGTCTAGAAGTGGGACCGCATAAATTGTATGGGGCCCACATGGTGCAAAGGGGTGCTGCCACCACTAGGTGGGGCGCACCACCTAAGCCCATGGGCTGGTGCGGCATGCATAGGAGGGGGAGTCCCACTCCTAGTTGGACTAGGAGGTGGGCTCCCACCCCTTTAGGAAAGGGCCCAAGGAGGAGTCCTTGTTGGACTCCAACTTGGGGGCAAGACAAAGGGGGGGGGGCCGGCCGGCCCTGCCCTTGCCCTAGCCGCCACCTATATAAGGAGGGGCAGGGGGGGCGCACCACACACATTGGAGGCTGCCGCACCCCCCCTCTAGCCGCACCCCCCTCTCACCCCTCAACCCTAGCCGCACCCCTCTCTCTCCCGGAGGGCTGCCGCCGCCTCACCACCACACCTAGCCGCACCCCCCTTGCCCTAGGGGCTGCGCCACCTTCTCCTCTCCCTCTCCTCTTGCTTGGCTTGGCGAAGCCCTGCTCACGGAGATCGTCATCGTCACCGGCACTACCGTCGTGCTGCTGAGATCATCAAGGCCACGTCGTCTTGCTTGCGGGATCAAGGAGTCGACGTCTTCATCGAGCTGTACGTGTGGACGCCGCGGAGGTGCTGCCCGTTGCCGCACTTCACCGGATTGGATCTCGAGGATAATACATCTCCTCGCGACTAGACGAGTCTAGTTGCGGGGATCGACTAGTCAACCCCTGCATCGACAAAACACGTTTGTTGATCTTCGAGGGTAAGAGATTGGATCTCATCTTCGCTATCTTCATCTCGTTGATCTAGATCCTTGGGGTTTATTCCGCTTTGCCGCGTAGAAAATTTTTGTTTTCCATGCTGCGACCCCATCACTTTGCCGTGTGCCCTTACACGGCAAAGTTCCGTACTGCACCCAATTTTTGTTGTTTTTCTTTAATCCCTGCAATTCAAACAGTTTGACATATGGATACAATTTGATATATATCACAATTCTGACAAACATGTAGATCACAACGGCAATTCACACAAATATATACACGACGGCAATTCACACAAACATATAGATCACGACGACAAACATATCACAAGTCACACAATGCTCCATAATCACACAATTCACAAACATATCACATATAGGTCATGAAGGCGAAGATGGACATGAAGCTCCACATGTAAGTCACGACGGCGAAGATGGACATCATTGAGGAGGATCCTCCTACATGTTTGCAAAAAAAATGATTGAGTTCGACAACTAAATGTCAAGTGCATAGGCATAATTTAACTAATTAGGTGGAAATGGCATAGTCATGGCATTAAAAGAAAGCGAACTAAAATTTGATGAGTTGAACTAACTAAAATTTGACAAGTTCAACTAATGGGTAAAATTTGACAAGTTCAACTAATGGGTAAAATTTGACAAGTTCAACTAACTAAATTTTGACAAGTTCAACTAAAGTGGCAATGGCATGGCAAGCTAAATTATGAGTCATGCGAGCATACCCACGGGAGCCTCCGGACAACGGAAGGGTTGGAGATATGGGGATGCCCCTCCGGATCGTCCTGGCCACCAGGCGGCGGCGGCGCCATCGAGTGAGATCCACCCGCCGATCCTGGATTCATCTACAACATGGAAAAATGCTCGCATTACACAAATAATTTAGTTACAACAATAAGATGGATAGAATGACAAGTTTGACAACATACCCATGGGAACATCGGTGGAGGAAAAGCAAGAGTCCCGTCCGCAGGAGCCAAGCGATGAATCGTGCTCGTCATCCACTCCATCATCTGCCTGGACTGCTCCTGCTGCTGCCGGATCTGCTCCTGCTGCTGCTCATAGAGCAACTGCTGCTGACTAACCTGCTCCCGGAGCTGGTCGACAACAAGACCCGAAACTCGTGGGCGGGTCTCCACAGCAGGCGCACCAGGCGCCCTCCCACGGCGGACCTGGCATAGGGACGGGACGGGACGGTGCGAGGGTCGACGGAGCCGTCACCTATCCACAAGCGGCCATTCTCCTTGCCTCCCCCCGCAAGCACGACAGCCTCGACGTCAAGTGGACTGGTGAGAGGGTCAGCATCCTCACCGTGGCGCTCCTTGAACTTCGTCGTGTACCCCGTGCTCCGGAGCTCGACACCGCTGTTGATCCACATTGACCCTGTCTCAGGATCCGGCTCATCCCTGGTACGCATCTTTGACCAAACGGCGAAGGGCGAGGGGTCTACGCCGGTCTTCACTTTCTGCAAAGAGAGCACGAACATAGGTGAAAAGGAGACGATATTGCAAAAGAGAGCACGAACATAGAATGCATTTGCTCACCTCTTTTTGCACACATTCGTAGAGGCTGAGGTTGCCTTGGCGGTGTGTTCCACCCTTGTTGTGCGCCCGCTTTGCCTTTCCTTCCTCGTGCAGCTTGAGGTACTCCGAGCTATTCCACCACGCTACCATCGCGAGGTGGCACGCTGCGTTGTTACCAACGTACGGAGGAGGCACCTACGTACAAAGAACACACATATTAATGATATTACATGGCGGTCAACAAAATTGATAATATAGAAATGAAGCTACCTGCAGGTACTGCCATGGCTGCAGTAACATGTCCCGGGCACGCTTCTTGTCCAGCGCAATCATCTTTTCGGCGTACCAGTTACGGACAGATTTCACGCGAGCCTCGTAGTGCATGTCCGTCACCATATTAGAGGCTATCTCCACAAGGACGTTCGTGCACCCGTCCTCGTCCTCCGGCCGGTAGGAGAAGAAGTTCTACAAGCATGCACATAGGTAAAATAGGGTCAAAGCCATTAGTGCAATATCGGATTTATAGAATGATGAGAAGTCAAACAAACTTACCCATAAATAGCGGAGTGTCTTATCTGCCATGTTGTTGTACTCGCCCTCGGGATCCGCCTCATAGGTGTAATGCTTGAAAGTCCAAGCTACACTCTTGCCACCATTTCGGAGTGTCTTATCCGCCTCCGTGGTGCGACCCGCTTCACCGACCCCGCTTACTCCGTAGTAAGTTCCGACACTTAGAGGTGAAAACTCCCGTTTCGGGTGCCGGGCAT
This sequence comes from Puccinellia tenuiflora, assembly GCA_012064385.1. NCBI lineage: Eukaryota > Viridiplantae > Streptophyta > Magnoliopsida > Poales > Poaceae > Puccinellia > Puccinellia tenuiflora. The sequence continues at coordinate 259,165 of QRDG01001955.1, forward strand.
GGAATCCTGCGACGGACCACATGGAATGTTGGTTCCCCATGGTTCTATGTACCAACCTAACACAACCAAGAAAAAAGTTCATGCGTCTACCCCCTCTCGGCGCCGGTCAAAGGGGTAGATCGACAGGTTGGACTTTTTTGCAGCGGGTGTAGGGTTTCACCGTAGCGGGGGTCCGGAGCGTCGGAATCCCACCAAAACTTGCATGGGTCCCTCATATATGTATAAGAGTGTGTTGGTAGGTTGCGGGAACCAATATACATCTCTGAGGTGCGACCCGCTTCACCGACCCTGCTTACTCCGTAGTAAGAAACTTAGTAGAGAGAGAGAGAGTGCGGTCGGTGAAGATGGTCACACACCGGAGTAAAATCTTGCACTTAAAAAACACCCAACACACTTGTACACACATGGTAGGGCAAAACCTAGGTTTGGGTGGGTTTCCGACGCTCCGGGGCCCCGATTCGATAAAACCCTAGATCCGCTGGAAAAACCCTAACGTTTTCGTCTACCACCTTGACCGGCGTCGAAAGGGGGTAGGCCGGTGGACTTTTTACCTTGGTTGTGTTTGGTCATGACATAGTGATGCATGTAAAATGCATACATAAACTTTGCATTATATTACTTATGTTTCAATCATATTTGCATCATATAAGGGTTATATCATTGTTTTATAATGATTTTGAGAAGATTTCACAGTTTTCCTATTTTTCTGGAATTAACCCTGCACTGGCAGAAAACCCTATTTTCTATATTTTGATGTTTCAGGGACCCAAACGATGTCCAAATGACCTAAAAATTTACGAGCATCAGTTTTTGGAAGGAACAAAGCGTAGGAGCGGAAGACGCGAAAAAGTGGAAGCCCGAAGGCCAAAAGAGGGGGGCCCACGCGGCCAGATTCCTTGGCCACGTGGGGCCCACCAACTTGGCCCTCGTGGCTCCGTTTCCGTCGATCTTTCTTCCCGAAGCTTCCTTTTGACCTAAAACCGACTATAAAAATAGTCCCCCGATGTTTTCCAGAAGGGAGCGCCGCCGAAACACAGAAACACCGAAACAGAGACCTGGAGCTGCAGATTTGAGGGGGAAAACTCCGGCGGGGCGCTGCCGGGGTGGTCTCCATCTCCCCCAACGACATCTCCACCGTCTCCATGATGAAGAGGGAGTAGTCTCCCTCGGGGCTGAGGGCTCATGCCGGTAGCTATGTGGTTTATCTCTCTCTCTCCCATGGTGTGATCTTTATGTGATCATGAGCTTTGTAATCTAGTTGAATCCATAGATGTTACTCTTCATTATCTTATGAATTATGCTACTCAAGTGGTTTTATTAATGTAATCTCCGGAGTCACCTTTGTCCCATGGTGCGAAGTTGACAGTGTGCGCACCATGTGTGGCTCTTAGGCTAAAGATTACAGGAATACTTATCATGAGTTATTATTTGTGTTGGATGTCTCTATGAAATTGTGGTGTTTGTCTAGTACTATCTTAGGGTTCTCAAGTTGATAGTGTGGGGTTCCCTAGATGTGGAATGCGACTTTAAGGTGTGCTTTTATAGCCCTACGCGATGGATTGGTGTTCGTTATCCAACCGGAGGATAGTTCGGGGTAGCATAGTGAAGAGAAAATATTTATGTATTCAATTATATTATTATTGTTGAGAGTGTCCACTAGTGAAAGTATGATCCCTAGGCCTTATTTCCAAGCATTGAAACACACACTTGAGCTTGTCCTCTTGCTGCATAGAGGATTGGGCTTTCTCTCTTCGAGAGCTTTTAGTTGCTACCATTTACCTTCAGCATTTTTACCAAAAATCACAAAAACCCTTGCATCTTTCATTGTTTTATTTACCATTCTTGTTAACCAATACCTTCAGCTCCTCGTGGGTTCAACAACCTTTTCTAATCGAAAGGTACTACAATTGATCTCCTGCACTTGGGAGTCATCAAGATACTTTTCTGGCGCCGTTGCCGGGGAGCGTAGCGCTATTGGTAAGAAGTTTGGTAAGGAAACTTGAAAGCTGAATTTTATTTACTGTTTTATCTCATTGTTACTATGGCATTTATGAATCGTGCTTCGCTGCATCTTGCTTTATATGAAAGTGCTTATGCTAATGCTCCTAAAGTTGTTGAAACTACTGTGTCTGAGGTACCTAAAGTGGGAATTAAAATTCCCATTGGTCATGTTAAAAGAGTTATGAAAAATCCATTTACAGGGGATGGAACTAAGTCTGCACGTGAACATGTGGAGACAATTGAAGAAATATGTGGTTTATTTAGGCTTCCTGGTATTTCTGAGGATCAGGTAAAAAGGAAGCTATTATATTTATCTTTATCTGGTAATGTTCGTATCTGGTTCATGTCTTTGGATGAAGAAGTCACTATTGAATGGAGTATTTTGAGGAAGGTTTTTCTTAAATATTTTACTCCTAATGAAAGAATTCTGGCTGCCACGGAAAATACTAATATTTTGCAGGAAGAGGAGGATAAAAACCTAAGCTTGGGATGCCCATGCATCCCCAAGAAGAGGAGGAATACCAACCTATGCCTAATGAGAACATTATTGATAATAATTTTAAAGATGATAATGAGGAGTATTGCTTAAATATGCTATATGATAATGCTTTGGATGATGGTCCTATTTTGCTTGATAATCCTCCCTGTTTAGAACTTGTTACTAAATTATGTGAGGATAAAAATGATATACTTGCAGCTTGTGACAATACTCTCACTTATGAGAGTCCTACCTTATTTTTGAATTCTCCTATTCACACCATGGAGGAGAAGCTTTTATGTGTTGAAAAGTACTTATGTGGGCTGAAATTATCTTATACTAATAACCATTTCACCCACGACCATCATGTTTATGGGGAGCGGCGTTTCTGCTCCCGGGCTCACCAGCTCCTGCTTACTTCGGTGAAAATAAAAAAATAGTAAAACTTTATTAAAAAATATGAAAAAATTTGGAGACACATGCATACAAGTTGTTCACACCCGTGAATTTTTTCGGAATGAAAAGAAATCGCCTGTGCTCTGCACAAAAAGACAAAGTGAGTGTGTCAAAATAGATCTAAAAACACATTTTTGAAAAAGCTGATTTTGTCTTTTTTACACAGATCGCAGGGGATGTCTTTTCATTCCGAACAAATTCACGAGTGTGAACAACTTGTATGAGGGTGTCTCCAATTTTTTTTCAGATTTTTTCATGAAGTTTTACTATTTTTTATTTTCGTGCAAAAAAGCAGGAGCTGGTGAGCTCGGGAGCAGGATTGAATTTCCGATGTTTATGGTGCTTCTTGCAATTATTTTGAGAGAGGAAAACATGCTAATATCTTACATGATAGTTTTAATAATCCTCTATATGTTTCTAAGTTTGCAAAGTTGCACCAATCTAAAAGTTCCTTTGTCAAATTTGTTTCTACTACTTGTAACTATTATGAGAAGGGAAAATATGGTTCTAAACATTTCAATATTATTACGTTTCCTCTCTTTAAGTTCAAAGTCTTGAAATTGCTCTTATTTTATCTTCCTATGCTACTTGCTTTGTGTTTCAATGATTTATTTTCTTACAAGATCCCAATGTATAGGAAGTGGGTGAGACTTAAATATGTTTCATATTTTTCCTTTGATGCTCACCTTTGCGTTTCAATTCTTATTCCTATGTGAGCATCATTAAAACTATCATGGCTGTCCAGAAAACAGATTCCTAAGCTTCACTACGAAATTTTTAAAAAATCACAGGAAAGGAATTTTGACCTGAACTTTTACGACAGCAATCTTCATTTATTAATACACATTCCATTAGTTCAAAATTTTATGATTTGAGCAACTTAAGTGCCTCTAAAAATTCACTCTTTACGGGCTGTCCAGTTTTTGACAGATTCTGTCTTTATTTTACATTACTCTCACTACTTGTGTTTTGTGTAGTTCTATTGATCAAAGAGCAATACACAACCATAGTAACAGTGGTTAATGTTTAGAATCAAATCATGATATGTCTTTGCTGTACCTATATGGATTTAATTTATGGAGACACTAACCCCTCTAATCAAGTTTTATGATGAGTTTTGTGTAAAGAAATTTTCAAGTGGAAGAGTTGAAGGTGATGAACAATGATCAAGAGGAACAAACACTCAACCTTGGGGATGTTACCCCTAGGATCACCCTACATGTTTTGAAGAAGTACAAGAATTCAAGCTTGGGGATGTCAAGCCACCTCACTCCAACCATCTTGATATATACCAAGTAAGTAAGCCTAGCTATATGGCTATAAAGAAAGCGCTTTACGGTAGGCAACCCGATTGTTTTTATTTTTGATTTTCTTTGTGTCCTATTGCTGTCACAAGAGACTTAGTTTTTAGTTTTGTTTCTGGAATTTTTAATAAAGTGCCATGTTTTACCTATTTTGGTTTGAAAAAGTTGCTATTTGTATTCGGAGATTTTATTCCAGCACGAATCTATGCACGGTATGATTTTTAATTCCTATTATGTAACTACGAATGATATGATATTTTAACAGTAGTTGAAAATTTTCATCGTCAGTAAGTGTGAAGTTTTTCAGAATTTTTAGACATATTTAAGTAGGGTAGAAAAATGCGTTTTTCTGCTGCTGTTTTTCTGGACAGATTCTGTCCCATTTTGTTTGATGCATCCTTTGAACTTTTAACTTGAATATTTTTGATCCAATTGAGTTTATAAGTAGGCATACAACATTATACACTTTCTGTACATTCATATGAATTTTTGTTTAAGGATTATATGCAGCAAGAAATGCATTTGTTTATCACTATTAATGTCACCCCCACAGAAAAGAAATGGGAGAAACAGTGTTTTGAAGTTTTTTCACAGGGATTAAAGGAGATGCACCAAGAGCTATCCAAGGATGGTGAAGACCATAAGCTTGGGGATGTGAAGACAATCCCACTAGACCAACACACTCTCGGTTTGCACACGTCTAACTTCTGTTTTTTCGATAAATTCACTTTATCGCATAAACTTGGAGCGTCTTTTATTTGCTTTTTATTTTGGTTTGATTTTTGTTTTGAGACCACCACTATCATTTTTATATGAGAGAGCTACTGGAAGTTTGGGTTGAATAAAGTTGGATGCTAAATAAAAAATTGGGAATGGGATGTTTAAGTTGATTTAAAAAGATACATATAGTTGCATAATTCATATGTTTTTAATGAGTATCAAATTGCAAGTGTTTTATCAAGAGCTATTTTATATTCATGTTTAGATGCTGAATGGTACTTTACTTGGTTTAACATGGATTGAGTAGTTCTATGGACACTTGTGCATGCATTTAGACGGTCAACTTTCTCCCTTTTGCTAGCCCAAAAATTCCAACAAGTAAAAACTTGTTTTCCAACACCTTCAACCAAAGTTTTTCCAGTGAGTCCACCATATCTACCTATTAGCTTTATGCTATTCCGAGTATGTTTATCATGTTACTTTGTATTATCTATACCTTTGAATTAAAATGCTTATTTTATTGATTGTTATGGGAAAGTTGGTTAAATAGCTCTCACACCTTACTATTGCACTTAATAAACATGAACCATTGTGATTAAAATTAGGAAGTTGTGAATTTGACAAGAGTCTGGTTGCTAGTTGATGCATGTAAAATGCATACATGAACTTTGCAATATAATACTTGTATTCCATTCATATTTGCATCATATAAGGGGTATATTACTGTTATTTAATGATTTTTGGTAATTAATAATGATTTCCCCTTTTTATGGAATTAATCCTGCACAGGCAGAAAACCCCTATTTCTTTCCTTATTTGTTTCAGGGCCTTAACGACGTCATAATGAGCTATAAATTTACGGGGATCATTATTTTGGAAGGAGGAAGACCTAGGAGCGAAAGAAGCAAGCGAACAGAGGCCGGAGGGACAAAAGGGAGTGCCCCACACGGCCAGGTACAGGGGCCGTGTGGGCCCACCTCTTTTGGCCCTCGTGGCCTCGTTTGCATCGATCCTTCGCCCTGAAGCATCCTCATGACCTAAAAACGCCTATAAAAAGAGCCCCCCCGACATTCTTCGAAGGGAGAGCCGCCACACAAGAGAAACAACAAACAGAGACCAGGAGACTGCAGATTGCAGGGGGGGAAACTCCGACGGAGCACTGCCGGAGAGGTCTCCTTCTTCTCCATCGACATCTCCACCATCTCCATGATGAAGAGGGAGTAGTCCACCTCTAGACTATGGGTTTGTGGCAGTAGCATATGTATCTCTCTCTCTCTTGAGCTTCACTAATTGGCACCGTATGAGCTGCTGAACATGATTACGGTCATCGTTGTATTACCTTTGTGGTGGATCTTTTTATGAGTTAATATATGTTGAGATTGCAATGTTTATTTCAGTTATGAAAGTAGATGCATATTATGTACCCCGTTCTTGTATCCTTGTTTTGATCAAGCATGTTTATGAGAGTGTATGAGGGGGAACGTGTGCATTAGTTGGAGTAACGGGGGTGGTGATGTGATAAGCTGACAACTTTGTTGCCTCACTAGGGATAAACCAAAATACCATGTTGCAAGGTTGAGGAGTGACAAGCCTCTACCTATGACTAGATCCATCATGTCCTTATTTTCACGTCATGTCATTAATCTTAAAGCTATACTCTGAGTCATCTTAATTACTGAGGTGTATGATTTAGTTCGCATCTTGGTGGAGTATAAGTGAGACTAATAATCAAAAGGTCTCTATGTTAGGACGTGATGCCCATATAATTAATAACATGTCATTAAACTTGTTTGCAATCTCATATGTTAATCCTATGTCTACTTATTTGCCACACTATATTAAAGAGAGAGTGCATGTGTGAAACCATGAACCCCGGTCCATTTTTAATCATAAGAAACAACTTTCCAACCACTTTTAAGCATTTTCTACATTCAGCCATTTTAAAACCAGAAAATATAAAACACTTTTATTCATTGCATACACATATAAAAACCCCAAAAATATCATCCATCATCATTACTATCATCCTTGCATTACTACTTACCACCATTGCATATTTATTTACTGTTTTGCATTCATTATTATCTTAATATCATTCTCACACCTTGTGCTTGACAACCACTTGGTGAGGTTGAGGGCACAAAGCAATCTACTTTGTTTGCAGGAAATCTAGAGAAGGACAAGGAGATAAAATACCCACTACTGATCCTCCGAGAGTTCGATATTAAACCCTCGAGTCACCCTCGTGGGGAAAAAACTTCCACTTCTACATACTCTGCACTTGGAGGCTCAACCTATCCCATATATTATTTTCCTTTCAGGGTATCAATAGTGCTTGTTGGCGTAGTTGAGGGAGAAACACTCTCATCAATTCTGTCATCACGTGTTTTTTCTGACGCCGTTGCCGGGGAGTCATAGCTGGAAGGTTTTATCCAAGGATATCACAACAAAGTCAACTTCATCACCAACTTGTGCTAACACCTAAGCTTGGGGAGGTTGCACCTACGTGAGCATCATCTTGTCCATCTTTACCTTCAAGCAATTTATTTTGTTTTGTTATTGTCTTGCATATCATATTTAGATTTCGGTTTGCATATTTTATTTTCAGTTTTGCATTTTGTTTTGCATTAGTTAATTCGGTTTGCATTATTTAGTGTCATTTTACTTTCAGTTTTTCATTTATAATCATAAAACCCCAAAAAAAAGAATGTGTGTTAAAATATGGAGAAACTTTCTGGAATCTCTATACCTAATGGTTATGTCAAAACTATGGGAGCTTACTATGAATATCGATCAACCAAAGAAGGAAATAGAATGCTTGAATTACTTGAACATCTCAATGATATGGCTATTGAGTTTTGTGAATTACATGATGTAACTTGCTGCTTTAGAAAAGACTATAAACACTCTCCCTATCAATGTAAGCACAACAGTGATCCTCTAATTGCTTGTTATCATGAAAATAAATTTTCATGCCCTGATATAGAACAAGTTGAGAAATATATTGCTTATGTTGCAGCCCATGAAATAGACTTTCTTATTGATAAATTTTTTGCAACTAGTCATGAAGCTCGTGTAATGAAAGGACACATTTCTATTATTCTCCAACTTTGTAAAAAAGAATTTAGTGACAATGTTTATGTTAAAGAAAGAATTCTTGCTTCCATGGAAAGTACTAATATTTTGCAGTAACAGGATGATGAAAACATAAGCTTGGAAGAGGAAGAATGTGAAGAGGAGATTGAAATGGATATGTTCCAACCTAAGCTTGGGGAAGAGTTGGATCTCCCAACTTCACCGTCAACATTTGATAGTAGCACTCAATCTCAAAAATCTTTTGTTATTTATGATAACCCATGCTATTATGATAAAACTAATAATGCTCCTTTACTTTTTAATGATGCTACTAGTGAACTTATTGATGATAATGAGGAGTGTTGTTTAAATATGCTATATGATAATGCTTTAGATGATGGTCCTATGCTTATCGATAATCCTCAATGTTTAGAAGTTGTTACAAATTTATGTGAGGATAAAAATGATATACTTGCAGTTTGTGATGGTACTCTTACTCATGAGAGTCCTACTTTGTTCTTAAATTCTCCTAGTTACACCATGGAGGAGAAATTTGCTTATGTTGAGAAATACTTATGTGGTTTGCAATTATCTTTAGCTCCAAATATTTGTTGCAACCATGATATTAAACATAATATTGATCTTAATAACTATTTTGAAAGAGGGAAGCACGCTAATGAATTCCAAAATAAATTTAATGATCCTCTTTATGTGCCTATATTATCTAAGATGAATGGTTCTTGTGATTATATGGTTGAATTTATTTCTTCTACTTGCAACTATTATAAAAGAGGAGGTAATAAGAACCCTCTGTATGCTACTAATAATTATGGGCTGCAAGTAACTATTGTTAATATGCATTGGAAAACTTCTATTTATTGTGATTCATTCATATACAAAATGCCAATGCATAGGAAGAGAGTTAGACTTCGTTGTTATTACTTTTGTGTTTTGTTTTTATCTCTACTAGGTTTCAACTTGAATATTATTTTCATTGGCTTGAGAGCACCATGGGATCCTGGTATAATGCATGGAACACTTCCCAAGGAAGAAGGGCACAACTTTTAAGCTCCCTCATGAGCTTCATCTTCGGTAAACAACAAGTAAGTAAGCCTAGCTATATGGCTATAAAGAAAGCGCTTTACGGGAGGCAACCCGGTTGTTTTTATTTAGATTTTCTTTGTGTCCTATTGCTGTAACAAGATATTGTTTTCTTAGCTTATTTTCTAGAATTTTTAATAAAGTGCCAAGTTTTACCTATTTTGGTTTGAAAAAGTTGCTACTTCTATTCGGAGATTTTATTCCTGCACGAAGTCTGTGCACGGTTTGATTTTTCATTGCTATTATGTAACTCCGATTGAGCTGAGATTTTAACTGTAACTGCAACTTTGCATCCTATGTATGCCTGAATTGTTTCAGAATTTTTAGATGAGTTTAAGTAGGACAGAAAAATACGTTTTTTTGCTGCTGTTTTTCTGGACAGATTCTGTCCCATATTGTTTTATGCATAGTTTGAACTTTTGAGTTGAATCTTTTTGATCCAATTGAGTTTATGAGTAGGCATACAACACTATACACTCTCTGATCATTCATATGAATTTTAGTCCATGGATTATATGCAGCAAGAAGCCTATTTGTTTATCTCTACTAATATCACCCCACAGAAAAGAAATGGGAGAAACAGTGTTTTGAAGTTTTTTCACAGGGATTGGAGGAGATGTATGATACGTGCATTTTATATCATCATTTTTATATCTTATATTATCATATTGGTATGTTATTTGCATTGTTATATCGATGTTTTGCATGTTTTAGATGATTTATGGGACTTTCATACAAAGTCCCTATTTTTGGCATTTAACATCTGGGAGGCAGAATACCCCCCTTTTCATGTTTTTATTGTTTCAGGAGTTTCGCGGACTCAAATAATTAAAGGAAAAATACCATGCCAGTTTTTCATCAGGAGAAGGGTGGAGGAAAGAAGACCGAAGACAAGAGGGCCACGAGGGCCAAATGGGGTGGGCCCACGCGGCCCATGTACCTGGCCGCGTGGGACCCACCAAGTAGGCCCTCGAGCACCTCCTCGCGTGAGGCTTTTTACCAACACCTTCGTCTTCGCCGAAAAGGGACGCCCTAATTTTCCCCAAATTATCTGAGGCCGAGAAGGCGGCAGAGCTCCTGATTCTCTCCGAAGGGGGTCAGATCCTACTGCTCCGGAGCTCCGGAGAGGGGGGAAATCGCTGCCATCATCATCACCTCTCCTCCTTGGCGTGGGAGGAGGCCTCTACATCACCATCATCACCATCACCAGCACCATCTCCATCACCATCTCCGTGATCCATTCCGTTCCCCTCATAGTTTGAGAGTTGCTATACCCTAGATCATTGGCTAATGCTCCTATTCATGTTTGTGATTGGATACTTGTCATTATTTGGTGGTGAAGTATTTATTTCAGATTGTGTTGTACCCTTTATGCCACTGATTATGATCATGTTTGCACGTTGTGAGTAGTTCCCATATGTTCCTGAGGGCATAGGATGAATTGGCAATGATTTATATATAACATGTGTTGGTATTTTGTCAAGAGTTTATCTTTTATGTGATTCTATGATGGTGTTGTGCGAACGTCGACTGCACAACACTTCACCTTTAAAGGGCTCATAGGAGAACAATGTAGTGTAATGAATTGAGGAAGACTTGGGAAAACAACTAAGCCCAAGACAGAGTTATGCAGTTATATTATGTGGGTAGTAGTGTCGGGGACCTTTGAAAGGATACGGATGTCGCCTAGAGGGGGGGGGGGGGTGAATAGGCGATTTAAAATTATTACGGTTAAGGCTTGAATAAATGCGGAATAAAACTAACGTTTAATTTATCAAGCCAAAACCTAAACTAGCCTGGTTCACCTATGTGCACCAACACTTATGCTAAGCAATATAATCAACTAGGTGATAGCAAGATATATGACTTTAAGATCGATGTCTATCACAAAGTAAATAGCATAAGTAAGAAGCTCGGGTATAGAAATACCGAGGCACTTGGAGACGATGATTTATCCCGAAGTTCACTTCCCAATGGAAGCTAGTCTCCATTGGAGCGGCGCGGTGTTCACCAATGTGAAATACCGAGTAGCCTTGATATGGCACACCGTATCTCCGTTGTGTCTTACCACCAATGTGGCGAGGCACTTGTCACTATGTTGCCGTTGAGTTTGACAACTAGAACCTTTACAAGGATGAAGCACACTCCACAAGTTGGAGGGTCTTCACCAAATGCACCGAGCCGCCAAGACTAGATGCTTCAAGGCCGGGGCACACACCACAACTCAATTGGTGGCTCCCGACAATGTCTTCGTAGCTACCAAAGCTCCGAAGCGAACAAGGTTGGGCCTCCCTCCACAACCTAATTGGAGGCTCCCAACAAATCCCGTAAGCCACCAAGACTCCGAGAAATCAACAACCGTCTAGGGTACCAACGTGCCCTAGAGGAACAAGCTCTAGGGCACCCAAGCACCCAAGAGTAACAAGCTTCTCAACTTCACTCAAACGAATCCTCATAGAGAACTCAAACCGATGCAACCGATGCAATGGCAAGAACACACTAAGTGGTCAAATCCTTCACTCTCAAATCCCACCAAAAGCAACTAATGCTTGTGGGGGGAGAAGAGAGGAAGAACAAAGAAGAACTCAACAAATGGAACTCCAAGATCTAGATCCAAAGGGTTCCCCTCACTTAGAGGAGAGATGGTTTGGTGGAAGTGTAGATCTAGATCTCCTCTCTCTTTTCCCTCTAATTGGAGGCAAGAATCATGGAGGAATAGAGAGAAATCTAAGCTCAAGAAGGTCAACAATGGGGGGCTTTTTCGTGCTAAAGAGCTGTGTTCACTTGGGGAAGAAAGGGGGCTTTTATAGGACCCCATGAAAAAGAGTCATTGCAGGAAAAACATAGACCGGATATTCTGGTTCAGATTTGGACCGGAATTTCCGCCCTAGTCCGCGCAACTGCTGAAACCTTCTGGAGGTCACCGGATATTTCCAACCGGAGATTTCCGGAAGGAAAAGACTAGCTATCACCCGGGGGATCCACCGTTTTGTTCCTCCGCCTCCTCTGTGCACCACGTGTCCTACTCCGTGGCGGCCCACCACGTTCCCAGCTTATTTTCTGAATCGTTTTCTCTTTGATTCGTGTGTCTGTTGAGAACGGAACGGCAGACGCACGTGTGTGGGACCCAGCAGGCCAGCATCCCAACCTTATCTCCTCCACTGATTCGTTCAGTCCCCTTTCCTCTTCCTTCTTCTTTCTTCACTTCCCGTCCCGCAAACTCCATGACGGTTGCATCGATCTGGTGACTAGTGCCATGCGCCATTTTGGCGCCAGATCTGGCGCTGCAGCTTGTTGGGCGCCGTCCCGCGACGCCATGGCAGTGCTCCCGTGGGAGGTCCTGGCGATGCTGCCGAAGCATTGCGGATGTGCTCTCATGGGAGGTCGCCGGTGCTGCCGAAGGAGAGCGACAGTGCTCCGTGGGAGAGCGGCCGTGCTGACGACGGAGAACGGTGGCGGTGCTCACATGGGAGGTTGTCTGTGCTGCCGAATAAAAGCGGCGGTGCTCCCATGAGAAGGCGGCGATGCTGCCATGCTGGCATGCTGTCGAAGGTGCTCGGCGGACGGCGGTGCGACAAGTGCTCACCGGATGTGCTTCCAATGGAGGCGGTGGTGCTGTGGAAGAAGCGCGGTGGTGCTACCATGGGAGAGCGTCGGTGCTACCATGGGAGAGCGTCGGTGCTGCCATGGGAGGGCGAGACGAGGGTCTTGTCGAAGGAGAGCAGCACTGCTTCCATGGAACGGCGGCGGTGCTCCCATGGGAGGCCGTCGGTGCTGCTGAAGAACAGCAGCGGTGCTCCCATGCCAGGGCGGCGAAGGTGTCGAAGGTGCGCGGTGGTGCTATATGAGCTCATCGGATGTGCTTCCAATGGAGAGCGGTGGTGCTGCGGAAGAAGCGTGGCGATGCTATCATGGAGAGCGCTGGTGCTGTCATGGGATGGCGACGGTGCTGTGACGGCGTCGTCTCGACGACGACGTCTTATCCGGCAACGCGGGCAATATACACTCCGAGGGCGCTTGTTCTGGTGGGGAGGGGATATTTCCTTTTTCTATTTTTTCTGTGGGAAAAAGGGAGAGGTACATGCCGATCATTGCTCGCTTGACCACGACACGAGACACGTGTCGCCCTGTCGACCCGGGGGATCGGAGGGAATTATCCCCCGGGGGACGCTCAGCGTTACCCTTTCCGGAAGGACCGGAATATCCGGTTTTCTGAAAACTGACAGAAACATCAAAACTTTTTCATCCGGACTCCAATTTCGATGATCTTGGGCTCGTTGAAATCACAACGAAGAGCTCTACAAGATCATGCAGAGAAACATCATAGTACATCATGTGAGGAGGAGGTCACAAGGAAAGAGTTTGACCTCTCTAGAAAAGACAAGCCGGTAAAACCTCCAACATAAAAAACGCAACAAGATATGCATATGAAATCCGTTTTTGATGAATTAGAGCTTGGTATGGAGATGAACACAAGCTCTAAATACTCATATGGATGAAAGACAAATAAGAATAGGCAATGGAGATTTTATTATGGGTAGGAAGGTGTGAACCTTTCCTCACGGGTGAACCGTCAAAATCTCCACAACCGAAAACGCAATAGAAGATGCAACCCAATCTTGTTTTCGGTGAACTTGGCCTTGTCATGACAAGCACGACAAGCACCAAAACCACACCACGATAAGAGCCAAATAAGAACCAATAAAGATGATGCCAAGGATGCAAAGGTTTGAGCTCTCTACGACCGATACGCTAAATCTCACTTGAGAGCCCCTCTTGATAGTACGGTTATCTATCCTAAAACCCGGTCTCCCAACTACATCGCGAGACCGGTAAAATACAAAACCCTATCAAGATCATACCTTTGCCTTGTGCATTCCACTTGAGCTAGATGATGACGATCTTGATCTCCTCTCAAGTGGATCACCTTTCTTGATTTTGCTCCGCTCGGTGAAGACTCGCATATTGCTCCCCCATACACCAAGATGGGAGAGGCACTCTTCGACATATCTTCACTTGGCCTTTATCTTGATGACGATCACCACGTGACGCCATCCTCCATGGTCAACATAGGATCTTCCTCTTGATTCATGCTCATGGAGAAACACCTTGGCCTTGATCAACAAATGATCTTTTCTTCTTTTAGCCTTGACTCCAACATATGGAGTTCAAAGCATACTAATGGACCAATACTGCAAATATAACTCAAAGTACAAATTAGTCCATAGAGATTGTCATTAATTACCAAAACAACACATGGGGGCAACCATGCTCTTTCAATCTCCCCCATTTTGGTAATTGATGACAATCCCTTTTGAGAGGGTTTATATAATGAATTAAGCAACCTTGCAAGACAAGGATGCATGAGCATGAGAGGCAAATGCTTAAGAACCAAACGAAAGCATAAAACCAAATTCCCTTGAACCCTCTAAAACTTCTCCCCCATTGGCATCGATTGCCGAAATGGGAAGAAAAATTTAGAAGGCAAATATAATATGAGTTCCTCCACAAGGCATGCATTTATCAAGATATGAGTGAAATCAAATGCACATATCCATTAACGGATAATAGAGGAAATCAAACTATATTGAGGATCCAAAGATTGCAAAAGGATGAAATCATTCTAAACATCTCCACAAAGGAGAAAAGCAATCAAGAAGATCCTAACCGAGAGTTCTAAATAAAAATAAGGAAGCTCCTCAATGTTCATGCACTATTGAGGAGTACACAAATATGGAATCCTCACTCCCCCAAAATCATCTAGAACCCTTACCAAGTGCAAGGATGTAAAATTTAAAGGAAAACAAAGCACTTGCACAAAAGATGTGGTTGAGCCATAAGGAGATACCAATTAAAAGAAATTATCAATGAAGGCCCAACCAAGAGTATGTGTGTGTGACAAGACAATTAATTTGGTAAGACACATAGTCTTAACCAAATGGAGATAAGTTATACATCAAGTATTGACACACACAACTTACAAAGAAGATTTAAAAAAAAATATGTTCACAAGCTCAAAGATACCAATTGGAAATTAAAACCAATCGAAAAAAAACCAAGAGCTAGTGAGAACATTTAGCCAACAAAATCAACATACTCACCGTGATGAGCATGAAGAGGAGAATCTTCAATAAAATGTGAGTGCACAAAGATGCGAATAGAAATAAGACAAGCACTCACGAGACAAACTTGGATCCACCAAAGAATTATAGATAAAAGACAAGGTGGCTTGAAAGAAAGTAGGATACCAAGTAAAAGTTGACCTCTCTCATATGTATAGGTTTCTAAGTAAACAAATCGTTAATGATATTCATCGACAAAGAAACTTGCACATATGAAATGGTCGAAGAAGGGAGACCATGGTAACCAAAAGGAAGTCATGAATATACAAAAAAAATATTTCTTAAAAGCATAGCACATAGCTCAAATTTATCTCATTGTATATAAATGAACTTCAAACACATCAAATGCATCACACATATCACTAAGGGAACAAGAGATAGTGGAAATGCTT
The DNA here is from genome assembly GCA_012064385.1 of Puccinellia tenuiflora. Classification (NCBI taxonomy): domain Eukaryota; kingdom Viridiplantae; phylum Streptophyta; class Magnoliopsida; order Poales; family Poaceae; genus Puccinellia; species Puccinellia tenuiflora. The sequence goes on from QRDG01001955.1 coordinate 274,814, forward strand.
TGAGATAGGCAACAAGTATCACAAAGAAATAATACCAATTGAAGGAAGGTTTTTTTTTTTGCAATTTCATCAAAAATATCACAAAGATATACCAAGTGAAGGAAATAAGCCAAAACCACAACAATTGCACATTTAAAGTTTTCATGCTAAGGGGCAACCTACACAAGGTTGAATACAAGAAAAATATGCATGGGATAGATACTTATTACCGATATGCATTGGTGATGACGAAGATGATCTTTTGTTAGTCATCATAGCTTGACTCCTAAAATCACACGGTGAGACCACCTTCCTTATGAATGAGGCAAGCATCCAACGCTTCTCAGTTGTACCTAAAACATAATTCAAGTACAATATGGTTCCCAAACTCATTGCGTTCCATAGTAGTTAGATACACTACAATACATAGGAAACACTTCACATAAATATGTGCATATAGATATGAAATTGAATTTCATGCACATCTTAGCCGATTTAGGATTTGGTGGAGTATCCCCTATATATTGGATCAAGAAAGACTAGCATGCCATAAAATAAATATGCTAGTAAATATGCATGCATGGACTTGCAAGAACAAAATGAGATACAATTTGGACAAAACACCAAGTAAACCAAGAAGAGAGCACACCAAAGTGTGACACAAAAGGTTGTCCAAATTATATCAAAATCCAAATCAACACATGATTGAGGAAAAATCAAATCAACATATGATTGATTCCAAAACACATCAACACATGAAGTGTGATATCAATAGGAGTCAAATCAAACAACACATGAGAGATAAGACACCAATTGAAAAATAAGATACCAACTAGGAGACAGGATACCAAGAAGAGGATAATACTTGACCGGAATCAAGTAAAGTCAACTAAAGTAATAAGGTATCAAAATTCTCACAATAAATATCAATTGAAACAAATATCTATGGAGGAGATATTAAATTCCAATTAATACCAATTGAAGGTACCTAGGCAAGGCCAATGAGCATATAAGATAAAAGAAAGAGACATGCTCAAAGGGTTTTCTCATTCTATAGGATAAACATAAAACAAGAAATGAGAAAGCAAGACTCCCAAGAGAGAGCGAGGTTACACTAAATAAACCAAGCACCCTTTACACTTTTCATGATGGCACAAAGCATCAAGAGAAAAAGATTTGTCTTCCATAAATACATACGATAGACATCAAATGCCAATTGAAAGGATCAAATATTGATAGATAGGATAGTGTTCTAAATAAAAAGGAATGCTCCCCCAAGATTCATGCATTACTTTGATATTTGCATTTGAATACAAAATGCATGCACAAGGGATCATTACTCTTCATATTTTATTTACAACACTAAACACTACCAATTGAAATTTAGGATCCATGCAAGAGGCAAGGAAGGCAAAGGGAGTCAAAATAAATATTTTGGCAAGAGATGGGGCAAATAAAAGACAATGCCAATGTAAGGATAATCAAAAATATTCTATCACAAACATAAATATGGATTGTCCAAGGACAGTGACCATTTGGAATTATTTCCTGATGATAAGATGTATCCAAGAATATCCTCACAAGATAAAACATATGGCAAGAGATAAGAAATAAAACATCATATTTTAATAAGGTTTGTTGGTAGTTCCAACTATTCAAACCAACCGGCAAGGCCATGGTTAGAATAATATGGAACAAATAGTTTCTCAATTAATGCATGGAAATGCATATTAGAGAAAAACCACACCAAGCAAACTCACACAAACAAGAGCCAAAAGATAGCTAAAAAGCAAATTGGAACTTGTTCGAGCTAATATGCCACATAGGAATAAGATAATTTACAATATCGAATCTACGTGGCAAACCTCAAATGTTCACATTTGTAGGATTGTAATACGCACATAGCTTATTACTCCCCCACAATGTGATAATTCATTTCTTCTTAACAAGAGGCAAATAAAATCAAATAGAGATAATTAATAGACATTATAGAATTTGAATTTCTCATGAGCATGACACACCACATAGTTACTAGATAATATTGATATATCAATACTAGGTGGTGTTACTCATATACACACATTTTTAGGTTAGTGAAGTGCACAAAGCATGTCACTCCCCCAAAATGGGATAGTCCATTAATTTCTCAAAAGAGCCCATTGAAATCAACACAAGATCCAATAAGGACTCAACACAAAGTTTACACATATATGGAGCGCACATTAACATACACAAACTTGATTGCTCAAGGTAAGTAATAAGCACAACATATACAAGCACATGCTAGGAACAAAACTAACACATGCTAGGGAGCAAGCAACTTTCAATGTATATATAATTTAAATATAAGTTACCGCAAGAAGGTGCATTGGATATGAGATATGATAATATAATCCAAATGACTTGTCTTGTGGAAATAATAATCAAGAAGATCCCTTAATTCTTCAAGGACAGCCAAGTCTCCAATGTCCTCCATCACAACCTATTGATCAAGTTTGAGCTTGTTGGTCCCCAACCAAGTTGGGTCCTAAGAGGTTAGTCACAATAGGCTTGGCAACCCAAATGGTTCTTTTCTTGACACCACTTTGAGTCCCCACATATTTTGCAAACACATTGCCAACCCTATCCTTCCTAAGAGAATAAACATCATCAACTATTATGGGGTTGGATATAGTACCATTAGTGCATGAAGAAGCCAAGTGACCCTTCTCACGGCATAAGTAGCAATATCGACTCTTTTCTTTCTTCTTAATAGGCTCCTCAACTTGAGGAGCAATGACTTGAGTCTTCTTAGGAGGTGGCCTTTGTTCAACCCGAGGTTGAGCAAGAGATTGAACAATAGGCCGCTTCCCTAATTGCTTCTCACTAAGAGGCTTCTTCTTCATTGGGCAATCCCTAACATGATGCCCTTCAACTTTGCACTTGAAGCACACAATCTTGGCCGAGTGATTGACTTGTTCTTGGCCCTTCTTATTGCTACTCTTGGACTTGTTCTTGATATTGGAGTTGAATCCAAGTCCACTCTTGTCATTGGGGGATTTTTGCACACTCAACATGTTGTCAAATGTGGCCTTCCCTTTATGACGCTTCTCCACATCTTTCTTCAAAGAAGTGGCTTGTGCCTTGTGCTCTTTAGTCTTCCCTACAAGGTTAGTAGCTACACAAGTACTAGTGGAAGTTGAGGCTTCATTGTTAGAGCAACTAGGCACGAAGTGTAATTCAACATATGATTTACCACTAGTGTGAGACAAAGAATTACACGGACTAGCACATGGCATTGTAGCATTTTTAGTAGAAGTTGTGCCATTGTCCACATGAGGCTCACTAGATATTACCTTGGTAGCGATAGCCTCATGAGCTAACTTTAGCTTATCATGAGATACTAGAAGATCTTCATGAGAGCTCGAGAGCTTCTCATGGCTTTCTTCCAATATCTCATGGCTTTCTTCCAATATTAAAAGAGGCTCTAGAACAAATACTATGGCAGCAACCACCACAGTTACAATTGCATATTCCACCTGATAATTTAGGAGTGTTACCACCACCTAAAGGGGATCCTAGTTTTGAATTAAAACCTTTGCTTGACAATTTGAAATATGCATATTTAGATGATAAGAACATATATCCTATCATTATTAGTGCTAACCTTTCAGCTGAAGAAGAAGAGAAAATACTTGATGTACTAAAAGCTCATCGACCAGCTATTGGATACTCTCTTGATGATCTTAAAGGTATAAGCCCAGCTCTATGTATGAATAAAATTAATNTTAAGTTGAGCCCTTAGCTCAACATTCTCCTTTAAAATGGATGCTTCACAAGAAATAGAGTTAGTAGCACAAGCATCAACATTAATAGCAATGGGAGAACAAGTAGGAAGCTCTTTTAGTAATTGAGCTTGAAGTTGATCATGAGACTTAGTGAGATGAGCAAGAGAATCTTCCAAGGACTTGACATCCTTTTCAAATTTCACATTAGCCTCAAGGAGTCTAACAATTTCAACAACAAGCTAATCATTTTTAATTTTAAAATCATTAGCCACCTTGAGAGCTCCATCATGGGTTTCATTTACTTTAGATAGCTCTAGAGTAAATGTCTCCTCAAGAGATTCTTGGTGGTTTGTTCTTCTTCGAGGGCTCCCTTAAGATCCGCAATCGTGTTCGCATAACCACGTTCGCGGCGAAGACTTTCATCTTCACGTGCTTTCCAAATCATCTAATTCTTGCTTGTACCCAACAAAAGTAGTTATGAATTCTATGAAACTATCATGAGCATTTTTATCATTTTGAAGAGCACGTTCAATCATTCACTCTTATTCATAAGGAGGTCAAACAATTATCCTTATCTTCATCATTATCGTCATCATCATTAGATGTATATAAGTAATTTTTTGAAGATATGGAAGGACTATCAACACAAGCATGTGAAACATTTCTAGTGCTAGATGTGTTTAAGTCCAAAGATAAATCATTGCAATAAGATAGAGATGAAATATTATCTAATAGAAGCTCACTATCATTATTGCAAAATTTATCCCTACTCACCATTGCATTATTTTGTGGCTTGCCACATGTAGGTGAGGTAGAAGAAGTTGAGAACTTATTACGCCCGGAGGTGGAGTGAGAACCATCATTCTCACTATCCAAGGACACACCATAACTGTCTTGAAGCTTGGTCCATAGCTCATGGCCATTCCGATAAGGAGAGATCGACAAAGCAACTGCATGACTCAAAGACTTGAAAATCACATTAGAAGCTTCATCATCTAGATAAGAATTTTCCTCATCCTCTAGAGGAGAAAAACCCATATCTAGAATTTGCTCTATATTTGGATCAATGTCACGAAATAATTTAGCATGCGATTTCTCCAATCATTATAATTAGTGCCATTGAATATTAAAGAAGCATTGTGCACTAAACCACTAGACGACATCTTTACTCTCTAGGCCGTGAAGCCCTATAAAGAGAGAACCCGCTCTGATACCAATTGAAAGGACACGGATGTCGCCTAGAGGGGGGGGGGGGGTGAATAGGCGATTTAAAATTATTACGGTTAAGACTTGAATAAATGTGGAATAAAACTAACTTTTAATTTATCAAGCCAAAACCTAAACTAGCTAGGTTCACCTATGTGCACCAACAAACTTATGCTAAGCAATATGATCAACTAGGTGATAGCAAGATATATGACTTTAAGCTCTATGTCTATCACAGGGTAAATAGCATAAGTAAGAAGCTCGGGATAGAAATACCGAGGCACTTGGAGACGATGATTTATCCCGAAGTTCACTTCCCAATAGAAGCTAGTCTCCGTTGGAGCGGCGCGGTGTTCACCAATGTGAAACACCGAGTAGCCTTGATATGCACACCGTATCTCCGTTGCGTCTTACCACCAATGTGGCGAGGCACTTGTCACTATGTTGCCGTTGAGGTTGACAACTAGAACCTTTACAAGGGTGAAGCTCACTCCACAAGTTGGAGGGTCTTCACCAAATGCACCGAGCCGCCAAGACTCGATGCCCAAGGCCGGGGCACACACCACAACTCAATTGATGGCTCCCGGAAATATCTTCGTAGCTACCAAAGCTCCGAAGCAACAAGGTTGAGCCACACTCCACAATTGGAGGCTCCCAACAAATCCCGTAAGCCACCAAGACTCCGAGAAAACAAACCGTCTAGGGTACCAACGTGCCCTAGAGGAACAAGCTCTAGGGCACCAAAGTACCCAAGAGAAACAAGCTTCTCAACTTCACTTTCCACGAATCACCGTGGAGAACTCAAACCGATGCAACTAATGCAATGGCAAGAACACACTAAGTGATCAAGTTCTTCCACCCCGAATCCAACCAAAGCAACTAATGCTTGGGAGGGATTAAGGAGGAAGAACAAAGGAGGAACACAAAGAAACTCCAAAGATTTAGATCCAAAGTGTTCTCCTCACTTAGAGGAGAAATCAATTGGTGGAAACACGGATCTAAATCTCCTCTCTCTTTTCTCTCAAATAAGTAGCACGAACTAATGGAGAGAATGAGAGAGAGCCAAGCTCAAGAGGTCAACAATGGAGGAGAAAGGATAGCTCAAGAGTTGGCAAGAAGGTTAAAGTTTATTTGGGGAAGAAGCCCTTTTTATATGGGCTCCGGAAATACGACCGTTGTAATATATATTGTGTGCAGGAAAAAAGCAAAGCAGCTAAAAGGAAGGCAGGCCGGGGCACAACCCGCACGGACCGGCCTGGGAGCCGGCCCAGGCCGGCAGGCAGGCCGGCGGGCACAGGAGCGTGCTGGACACCCGGGTGGGCCGGCCAGGGAGCCGGCCCAGGCCGGGGGTGAGGCCGGCGGGGTGCCCGAGCGGGCCGGCCGGGGAGCCGGCCCAGGCCGGGGGCGAGGCCGGCGGGGTGCCCGAGCGGGCCGGCCGGGGAGCCGGCCCAGGCCGGAGGCGAGGCCGGCGGGGTGCCCGAGCGGGCCGGCCGGGGAGCCGGCCCAGGCCGGTGATGAGGCCGGCAGTACTCCCCCCCTTTTCTTTTTCCCTTTAAAATTCCGTCTAAAAACTTCCGATACCGAAAACGCAATATCTTCCACATACGAACTCCGTTTTCGGTAAACTTGGACTCGTTGGAATCGTCACAACGAGCACTACAAGAATATGCACAGAAACATCATTGTTCAACAAGATATGGTAAAGCCAAATGATGAGAGGTAAAACCCTTTTATTGAAACCCAGAAAACCATATCTTTTGCATATGACGTCCGAATAACACAAAACCACTTTTGTTGGAAAGAGGACGACAAATGCTACCCAATAACAAGTGAGAATATTGAAACCAAGCAAGGGAGATTTTGCTAATAAATGGAAGAGTGAAACCTTCCGCATAGATGGACCGGCAAAATCTCCGACACCGAAAACTCAATAGGGAACACATATGAGAATCGTTTTCGGTGACCTTGGGCTTGTCATGACAAGCACGACAAGCACCAATATCACACCACGATAAGAGCCAAATAGGAACCAATAAAGATGATGCCAAGGAGGCAAAGGTTTGAGCTCTCTACGACCGATACGCTAAAGCTCACTTGAGAGCCCCTCTTGATAGTACGGTTACCAATCCTAAAACCCGGTCTCATAACTACACCGCGAGACCGATAAACTAGAGACCCTATCAAGATCATACCTTTGCCTTGCGCATTCCACTTGAGCTAGATGATGACGATCTTGATCTACTCTCAAGTGGATCACCTTTCTTGATTTTGCTCCGCTTGGTGAAGACACGCATATTGCTCCCCCATACACCAAGATGGGAGAGACATTCTTCGACATATCTTCACATGGCCTTTATCTTGATGATCACCACGTGACGCCATCCACCATGGACAACATAGGATCTTGATCAACAAATGATCTTCTTCTTCACATGCCTTCACATGCGCTTATCTTGTATGTTGATCAACTTGCACTTAGCCTTGATCAACATATAATCTTCTTCTTTTAGCCTTGACTCCAACATATGGAGTCCAAACATTCCTTATGGACAAACACTACAAATATAACTCAAAGCACACATTAGTCCATAGAGATTGTCATTAATTATCAAAACAACATATGGGGGCAACCATGCTCTTTCAGAAGGTTTACAAGACTGGCTAGACCATTTATGATCTCAGTTTGTAACCCATTGTAAATATTATTTTTTTATATAAAATGAAAAATGACGCAGTGGGGGTTTTCCCCACTGTATACAGCGTGAAAAAAATGATGCTTATGAAGATGAGTCTGCTACTGTTATATATGATAATCCGTGCTTTATTGATAAATCTTATGATAATCCTTTATTTGTTCCTGCCATTGAGGTACATGTTAATGAAGAGTTGTGCTTAGAAAGTTTAAATGCTAATGCTCTTGACGACGGTCCTATGTTACTTGATGATAAACATTATAATTCTATTGAAAGTGGGTTTGATCCCACTATTTTTGAGATGGACCGAAATTATGTGCTTGTAGATCATAAAAAGCCTGTTTTAAGTGATAGATATATTGTTGAGTTTGTTCATGATGCTACTGAAAATTATTATGAGGGAGGAAAATATGGTTATTGGAGCTTTCATGTTACTAAAACACCTATCTTTATGTTGTTTTACCTTCCTATGCTTAATGCTTTGTGCTTCATGGATTTATTTTCGTACAAGATGCTGATGCATGTAAAATGCATACATGAACTTTGCACTATAACACTTGTTTCCATTCATATTTGCATCATATAAGGGGTATATTACTGTTATTTAATGATTTTTGGTAATTAATAATGATTTCCCCTTTTTATGGAATTAATCCTGCGCAGGCAGAAAACCCCTATTTCTTTCCTTATTTATTTCAGGGCCTTAACGACGTCATAATGAGCTGCAAATTTACGGGGATCATTATTTTGGAAGGAGGAAGACCTAGGAGCGAAAGAAGCAAGCGAACGGAGGCTGGAGGGGCAAAAGGGAGTGCCCCACGCGGCCAGGTACAGGGGCCGCGTGGGCCCACCTCTTTTGGCCCTCGTGGCCCCGTTTGCATCGATCCTTCGCCCTGAAGCATCCTCGTGACCTAAAAACGCCTATAAAAAGAGCCCCCCGACATTCTTCGAAGAGAGAGCCGCCACACGAGAGAAACAAGAAACAGAGACCAGGAGGCTACAGATTGGAGGGGGGAAACTCCGGCGGAGCGCTGCCGGAGAGGTCTCCTTCTTCTCCATCGACATCTCCACTGTCTCCATGATGAAGAGGGAGTAGTCCACCTCTGGACTATGGGTTTGTGGCAGTAGCATATGTATCTCTCTCTCTCTCTCTTGAGCTTCACTAATTAGCACCGTATGAGCTGCTGAACATGATTACGGTCATCGTTGTATTACCTTTGTGGTGGATCTTTTTATGAGTTAATATATGTTGAGATTGCAATATTTATTTCAGTTATGAAAGTAGATGCATATTATGTACCCCGTTCTTGTATCCTTGTTTTGATCAAGCATGTTTATGAGAGCGTGTGAGGGGGAACGTGTGCATTAGTTGGAGTAATGGGGGTGGTGATGTGATAAGATGACAACTTAATATCGCGATCCATTGGGTGTTTACCTTACTTTGTTGCCTCACTAGGGATAAACCAAAATACCATGTTGCAAGGTATGAGGAGTGACAAGCCTCTACCTATGACTAGATCCAGCATGTTCTTATTTTCACCCCATGTCATTAATCTTAAGGCTATACTCTGAGTCATCTTAATTAGTGAGGTGTTATGATTTAGTTCGCATCTTGGTGGAGTATAAGTGAGACTAATAATCAAAAGGTCTCTATGTTAGGACGTGATGCCCATATAATTAGTAACATGTCATTAAACTTCTTTGCAATCTCATATGTTAATCCTATGTCTACTTATTTGCCACACTATATTAAAGAGAGAGTGCATGTGTGAAACCATGAACCCCGGTCCATTTTTAATCATAAGAAACAACTTTCCAACCACTTTTAAGCATTTTCTACATTCAGCCATTTTAAAATCAGAAAATACAAAAACACTTTTATTCATTGCATACACATATAAAAACCCCCAAAAATATCATCCATCATCATTACTATCATCCTTGCATTACTACTTACCACCATTGCATATTTATTTACTGTTTTGCATTCATTATTATCTTAATATGATTCTCACACCTTGTGCTTGACAACCACTTGGTGAGGTTGAGGGCACAAAGCAATCTACTTTGTTTGCAGGAAATCTAGAGAAGGACAAGGAGATAAAATCCCCACTACTGATTCCCCGAGAGTTCGATATTAAACCCTTGAGTCACCCTCGTGGGAAAAAAACTTCCACTTCTACATACTCTGCACTTGGAGGCTCAACCTATCCCATATATTATTTTCCTTTCAGGGTATCAAGAGTGCTTGTTGGCGTAGTTGAGGGAGAAACACTCTCATCAATTCCGTCATCACGTGTTTTTTCTGGCGCTGTTGCCGGGGAATCATAGCTGGAAGGTTTTATCCAAGGATATCACAACAAAGTCAACTTCATCACCAACTTGTGCTAACACCTAAGCTTGGGGAGGTTGCACCTACGTGAGCATCATCTTGTCCATCTTTACCTTCAAGCATTTTATTTTGTTTTGTTTTTGTCTTGCATATCATTTTTAGATTTCGGTTTGCATATTTTATTTTCAGTTTTGCATTTTGTTTTGCATTAGTTAATTCGGTTTGCATTGTTTAGTATCATTTTACTTTCAGTTTTTCATTTATAATCATAAAAACCCAAAAAAAAGAATGTGTGTTAAGATATGGAGAAACTTTCTGGAATCTCTATACCTAATGGTTATGTCAAAACTATGGGAGCTTACTATGAATATCGATCAACCAAAGAAGGAAATAGAATGCTTGAATTACTTGAAAATCTCAATGATATGGCTATTGAGTTTTGTGAATTACATGATGTAACTTGCTGCTTTAAAAAAGACTATAAACACTCTCCCTATCAATGTAAGCACAACAGTGATCCTCTAATTGCTTGTTATCGTGAAAATAAATTTTCATGCCCTGATATAGAACAAGTTGAGAAATATATTGCTTATGTTGCAGCCCATGAAATAGACTTTATTATTGATAATTTTTTTGCAACTAGTCATGAAGCTCGTGTAATGAAAGGACACATTTCTATTATTCTCCAACTTTGCAAAAAAGAATTTAGTGACAATGTTTATGTTAAAGAAAGAATTCTTGCTTCCATGGAAAGTACTAATATTTTGCAGGAAGAGGATGTTGAAAACATAAGCTTGGAAGATGAAGAATGTGAAGAGGAGATTGAAATGGATATGTCCATACCTAAGCTTGGGGAAGAGTTGGATCTCCCAACTTCACCATCAACATTTGATAGTAGCACTCAAACTAAAAAATCTTTTGTTATTTATGAGAACCCATGTTATGATGAGTGTCAAACTAAAAATTCTATGGTCCTATGTGATAACCCATGCTATTATGATAAAAATAATAATGCTCCTTTACTTTTTAATGATGATACTAGTGAACTTATTGATGATAATGAGGAGTGTTGTTTAAATATGCTATATGATAATGCTTTAGATGATGGTCCTATGCTTATTGATAATCCTCAATGTTTAGAAGTTGTTACAAATTTATGTGAGGATAAAAATGATATACTTGCAGTTTGTGATGGTACTCTTATTCATGAGAGTCCTACTTTGTTCTTAAATTCTCCTAGTTACACCATGGAGGAGAAATTTGTTTATGTTGAGAAATACTTATGTGGTTTGCAATTATCTTTAGTTCCAAATATAAAGATTCATGTTTAATCTGACGATGCAATATGATCAATGATACCCAGGGTCCATGCTGTATGTTTGCTTTGGTGGAGATAGAAGGAAGAGGAAAACTGACTCAACATTTAAAAGTAAGAGAAAGTCCCTTCACAGAGGGAAGCAGGGATTAGTCATGTTGTAGAGCTTTTTGATTTTGAAAAACAGAGATAAAAGCAATTTGGAGAGATGCATAATTCCGTCAACGATTACATAGCTCAGAAGCCCATTAGTCCCCTATGTCAAGCAAGGTCTTTAGAGTTGTGAGAGTGGCTGGTTTTAGAGGAACGAGTACATTCCTCTTTCTCCTTTGTTTCACCACTAACGAATGTTTGAGCTGATTTCTCAGATTTTCATTGTGCGGAGGAGAATGGTGAGTTATATTTATATTTTGCTTAAGCCGCTCTCGGGTTGATTCAAGTGAGGACGTAAACCATCAACACCGGGTGAAATAGAGAGGGAAAGAAAAAAAAGAAAAAAAGAAAAACCTTGCTCGACATAAGCTATAACGAACCCCCTCCTTACTTCCTCATGAGCTTGAAAACAGAGGCACCAAAACGAGAATATTTTGAATGTTTTAAAGGTAGCACATGACAAATTTACTTGGAATGGCAGGAAATACCATGCATAGATAGATATGGTGGACTCAGCTGGCAAGATAGTTTGGCTCTGGGATTTGGATGCACGAGTGGACATCACACTCAGTACAGAGTTTTTTGGCTTAGCAAAAATGGTATTTGAAGCAAACATACAACATTAACCGGTAAAAGTGTAACATAAGACATCAGTCAATCATAACCATAAACACTCCACATTGTCTCCCTTGTTGACCAAACAGTTCTTTTGATGTAAAGATTAGCTTTATGAATTAACAACTACGAAACACCACACAGTTTCAAGCTTTTAACTGTATTTCTTTACTAATCAATTTCCACTCAAATAACCAGCAAGTTTAAGCATTCATCTTAATATCTCAAAACAATTGAGAAGCATCAAGTCCACAATATGATCTACAAGACTATGCAGGCTTTCATTTCATTCCAATATCACATGGATAGTATTTTGTCACTTTGACAATTCAAGCAATTTATCAATAACAACTCTCCAACAAGTATAAGTGAAGAACAAGAGAGTTTAACATTAACAACTAGCAGCTCTAAACAAGATAAAAGCTAAAAGCGAGAGCTTACTAGCAAACAAACAGTAGCTAAGAATACTCAACAAGATATAAGCGAAGCAAAGGAGTATTCAAATGAAAAAGCGGAGCATGCCTCTCTCCCACACAAATAAAGCTAGGATCCAACAAGGATATGACCAGCAAACAAACAAAACAAAATTGAAAGCAAAAAGACGCTCCAAGCATAGCACATAATATGTAAAGTGATAAAAACGTAGTTCAACGAAGACGACCTCATGATAGTCGATGAAGAGGAGGGGATGCCTTGGGCATCCCCAAGCTTAGACGCTTGATGGCTCTTGATATTCAGAGGGGGTGCCATGGGGGCATCCCCAAGCTTGAGCTCTGATCCATCTTCAATTTCTTCATTATCCTCTCCTTTGGAACTTAAAAACTCCCTTCACACAAAACTTCTCATAAACTGATTAGAGGGTTAGTGCTCATAAATTAAAATGCACATGTGTTCAACTCAAGACAAATTGCGAACAACTTTATTGGGCATTAGCTACTGTTTACTAAGCCTCACTATGACACTCCACCTCCAGAGTATCACATTTGACGATAGTAAAAGAGACGAATACAAAATAAAAGCAGAATCTGTCAAAAAACTGAACAATCTGTAAAGATCGAATTTTTCAAGGCACTTCTGTAGCTCAAATCAGAAAACTCAAAACTAACGAAAGATAGATAAAAGTATCAATCTTACTTTCTAAAAATATCAGAAAAAGATAAAATTCAGGGATTGTTCGAGATTTTCTGCAACAGGCGCATAAAATCTGTTTCTGGACAGCAAAACAATACCTCGCACTTTCAATGCATTAGAGGCTAAACTTGGCACAAAAAACCAAACGAAAAAGATACAATGAAGTTGCTACAGAGGAAACAACTTCATGACTCAAGAAAAGCAAAAACAAAACTGAAAGAAAAAGATGGGTTGCCTCCCAACAAGCGCTTTTCTTTATAGCCTTTTAGCTAGGCTTAGTGGTTTTAATGATGCTCTCATAAGAATAAGAGTTGAAACATAAAAGAGAGCATCAAGAAGCAATATCAAACACATTTAAGTCTAACCCACTTCCTATGCATTGGAATCTTATAAGAAAATAAATCATTGGAGCATAAAGCTACTAGCATAGGAAGGCAAAGCAAATGCAACATTAAAACCTTCAACATAAATATGGGAAACTTCATAAGATGAAAATTTATATAACCAAGTTTCCCTCTATCATTATAACTTTCAGTAGCATCATAAGAAAACTCAATAATATAGCTATCACATAAAACATTTTTCTCATGATTCACATGCATAAAACTATTATTGCTCTCCACATAAGCAAAATCATTATTATTAGTAACATTGAGAGTAGGACTATCGTATAGAACTTGGACATGATAGACTAATTGTATATTAGAAAGATAATGTTCAGTAGGAGAGTAATAATTATGACAAGTTTCATAAAGATGATTAAAATTGTTCTTTATGGCATAGTTATCATCACAATAATCATCAAAAACGGGAGGCATAATATCATCATAAGCAAGGGGATAGTCATCTTTCCAAGAATATATTTTTGTAAACAAGTCATTATAACTCTCAATACCAAAAGGATTTTCAAACCCATCATCCCCAAGCTTGGGGTTTTCCACATTATTATGATTAGAAGAAACATGAATATTACCAACAGTATAACAATTGTTAATATCATCACTGGGGTATGCAGTGATCAGAAGGATGCCCCTCCTCTCTGCTGATCACTAATGTGGGAATAACGGATATCCAAAGTACTTAACCGCATCCACGGGGAGACCCTTAATTACTAGACCAGTGAGGCGCATCGTTTATGATCTGGGCTAGTAGTGGTTGTGAGTGGTGTGTTGCCTAGAAGAACTCAGGACACACCTATATACGGGGATCCGCCTTTACACAATGTATACTTGAGAATAATAAACTTCCCGATTATTAATATGAGTACTAGTGGTGATTTCAGACTCCCCTATAACGCCTTTGTTTAGTTCTCTTCGCTTTACTTTCAGTTTTGTTTTACTTTGTTTAGTTTACTTTTGTTCTTGTTACTAGTTACTTATTACCCCTTTATTATTGTTTCCATAGCAACTTATAGAGTGGACTATTTACAGACTACGGTTTGGGTGCGAACGTGACTGCGGTTGACAACGTGGTTGTGGGGCTGGCAGTACCAACCAATAGTGCTCTCTGTGGGAACAATATAAATCGGGAGATCATACTTCCACGAGTTGTGCAATAACGAACTTGTGCACTTGCATGTATCAATGGTGACCTAGGGGGCCACAACTAGCAGTTGCGACTTCATCTTCGTCTTTGCCGCACCTAACTCCACCAAAGTGATCTTTTTGTTAGGATCATCGGCCACAAGCAGCATGGCCAACACCGTGAGGGCAACCGGCTTGCTTATGGTGAGCTCTGGAAGGGCCGCACGTCTAGCTTATTGGTTCTTCTTCTTGGCGGCTTGGGCCGTGCTGTTCTTCGTAGCACTTCTCAGCTCCTCCACTTCTGGCTTCTTTCCCACCTCAATCTCCATTTTCTTTGTAGACTCAATGGTGAGGTGGTAAGCATCGATGTGCAAGGTAATTTGGTGTTTAATTGTACCTGCAAAAGTCTCCACTTATAGACCGAGCTCGATCACCTATGAGATCTAGATGGATCACCTGATCAATGGAAAACCAGAGGCGAGCCCCCATCCGCAGGGCAGTCGATCATGCGCTTTCCATAGGGTTCAACAATTATGGCTCTTTCTATTATCAATCTTTCATTTTGTATTAACTTTAGTATCCAAGATTTCCATGAGCATACCGTCACCTTCCATGCATCTCAAGATATGATCCTGTTCGTCTCGACGATGATGATCTCCTCCAAGTATTCTCTCATATTTCCGCGATGTTGTGAATCTTCATCTACACTGGGATTTCCTCCTTCCTTGTTGGCGTCCTCGACAGATGTTTCCTTGATGCGGCTAACCACTAAGTTTGCCTTCAGATCCATTTCTGATTTTCCCTATTGGGGGTTCCTCGGTTGCCATCCCACTTCCTCTACCCCTTTGGTGCCACGATCACCAAGGCTATTTTGTTGAACCTAGCGATTTATGGTAGTAGGTGTTGGTATGTCGTCTTCTCCCAAAGGCGGTTGGTATTACTCAAGACCGAAACCTTGCACGCAAATCGCTTGAGATGTTCGTTCTACCACAAGCCTTCTACTGATAGCTGACTCCCTCCGAGCAGAGCGCCGCCTTTCTCATCCACTTAGGTGGCAGGCCTTTGGATCTTCTCCGCTGCTACCGGTGGTAGCAGATCACCTCTCTCAAACCTTATCATCGCCCTGCTTGACCTCAAACCCCCGTGGTAGCGTATTAATGGGATTCTTTCAGTACGAGCCTAACATAAGCCATATGTTGTAGCTACTAGTATGAAATTTGACGATATAATGCACACTTGACACTCATAAGACTCACAAAGATATCTCTTGTCCTCTCTTTCCTTACTATTTCCAATGAAAACTGCCGATCTGTCTTTGTCTAGTCATCCCCTCAATTGTACACCTCATGTTGCAGTCATATGGGATGGGTAACATGATCTTTGACAGTACTTGTCGACATATCATAGTTTATCATATTTCCCTCCCACCAAATAGAACACACATATCCAAGGTGAGGACACTATCAACATTTTCCAGATTTAATGGAATTCAGACCCTTCTTACCAACAAGAGGATGTCCCAACCCCAAATTTATATAATGAAATCACAAATTGCAAATCCAAAAACCCTAGAACTTGGACCTCACCGGATTAGGAGGTGTTGTTCAAGACGTGATCCTTGTTGTCCTCGTTGGTGTCCCAGGGTGCCATTGGCATAGGATACAAGGCGACGAGCGACAGCGGATCGGGCGACAACAATTATAGGGAATGTGCATCAATGAGGCTACTCAGTGTCGTGGGGGTTTGGAGATAGATGCCATGGGTAGGCTAATCAGTGGTGCAGAGCTAGGTGACATGGAAATCACTAAGGGCTAATTTGGAAGCACGGGATCCCCGTCCTTTCCCTGGGTGCGAAGCCCACGTGGAAACTTCAACTCGGTTTTTCCGGCGTGATGTTTGGTGACCAGACGTTCCACCCCAATCTGCTCGTTATCCCGAGGTTACTCTTCCGCGCCTCCTGACGTCAGGAGAAATCTCCCTCGCTGATAGCTCGCGACAAGGGATTCCCATGTGCATGCTAAAATTCCCCCAAGGGAGAGAGTTCCCTGCCTTTTTCTCCCCTAACAACCAAACAAAGCCTAAGGGGTCAACGCACATGAGGTTTACCCAGGTTTGGCCCATGTCGATGGAGGTAACACCCTACTCCTGGTAGATTGGAATTACCAAGATATGGTTACAAGGTGCGCTAATGGCAGTGTGTGCAAGAGCTAGATGGCTCCGTCGCATTGGGTGTGTGGTAGATTGTAGATCCTACCATCTAGGGTTTCCTGTCGGCTTTATATATCGAGCTGACTAGGGTTTACAAGGAGAGAGCGAGTTGTTTATGATTATCACAACCTACTCAGCTGTTTCTATGCTTCTTGGATTGTGCTTCGGGACTTCGTTGTCTCTTTATCCGAGTTCTAGAAGGACTCTGTCTTCTTCCTAGACGGCCCACCGTGCGTTGCGACCAGTCCAATATCAGGGAGGTATCCTCTATGGGTGGGGTGTGGGCCTTACGGGTCGGTCCGACTCGGGTCCTTAGGCCCATCCTTCATATTTGGGAAAGGTGAAGCTCGCTGGCTTGGAATCGACGAAATTTGCCTGATGGTGGCAGGTTGGCGGCTGCGCGAGAGGTCGCGGAAAGGCCAGGAACGGGACGACGATGGCCGCCATAGTTGATTGCAGGGCCGTGGTGACGGGGCAGCTCGCCGTGCGTCGGAGAGAGCTCGGCAACGACAGTGGCATGGGGAGAGAGAAGGAGCTTGGGGAGAGTGTGTGGCTCGGATAGTTTTTTGGCAATATGTAGGCGCCTCCATATTTGAGGTTTGGAGCCCTATTTTGAAGGCACAAACCGGCCATTTACCGGCCATTTTAGAGCCCTTCACAATCTATTATTATATATTAAAAGTACATGACGGGCTACCAGAAAAAAGAGAAATAGGCTAGAAAATCCCACAAAAATCAGAAACATCCGGCCATCAATTTATTAGATCAATAAACCTCATCCAATCGATCTTACTAATCTATAAATTACCCACCTCTGCCATTATGTAAAATACCTTTTCGTTTTCCTCTTATAATATGAAAAAAAAACTACATCTTCCTTCTCCACCAACTGCGTAACGTCTACTAGACCTAACAGAAGCAGATCTCAATGTCGAGGAGGGCGTCATTATCTACTACGGAGTACAAAGAATCCAGCAGAGGACGCTGCATGCCGTGTGTGACGTGCATGGACGTGGCCCCAAGCCAGCAACACATATCGGTGAGCTTAGGCCCTCTGTCGTGAAGGTACTCTCGGGCCAGTCCGGCGGCGGAAACATTGCCGTACAAGGAGCATAAGCTCTCTGATTCTACACGAGTTTTCAGGTAACCTCGAAGTACATCACTTTAATTTGTTGATGCTTAACGTTTCGGGGCCTCTTCTCCATCCGGCAGCGGCATCCTCAAACCTCAAGTCGTCGTATCTCAAAAGGAAGTCGGCGTCTATCAATGGGGAGACCAGATCGGCGCCAAGTTCTGGACAATTACTCGGTGAACTACGTGCTCATCTTCGG
Source organism: Puccinellia tenuiflora (assembly GCA_012064385.1). NCBI lineage: Eukaryota > Viridiplantae > Streptophyta > Magnoliopsida > Poales > Poaceae > Puccinellia > Puccinellia tenuiflora. The sequence continues at coordinate 293,067 of QRDG01001955.1, forward strand.
CCTGCAGTTCGGCAACGATAATCAGGCAAAGCTGAGCCAAAGTGAACCACCGATCTCACTTCCGATCTGTATTGGCAGCACCGACCACTGAATTTATAATCAATTCCTGGGTGGCGAATCACGATGTACGCAACACGTACACAAACAAGCTCCGTCGACGTGATGTAGTGATGTATATAAGCAGCATGCAAGCACACACACGTACACGATGTTCTACGTTCAGGTATGCATCAATCGTCTCCCAGTTTTTTTTTTTTTTTTGGTCTTAGTATGCTTTGCATGGGATAATGTTAACATGGTACTTCTCCATAGGCAAGAATTATGCAAACGTAAACACACACTCTCATCATCTTGGTGTATACATGCGGCACGCGAGGATGCATTGCCTACAAGTAGTAATTAACCATGTGTTTTCTTCCAGTTTCGACATGTTTCATCCAAAAACACGGTTCATTAATTATAAAATACTCCCTCCGTATCAATAATATAAAGATGTTTTAGCTATTTCGATTCGGACAACATACTATTATATATAGACGTATTTAGTGTCTAGATTCACTCATTTTTGTTTCGTATGTAGTCCTAATGAGAATAGCTAAAACATCTTATAATATGATACAAAGACGGTATTTTATTTTTAATTAAATGACAGAGCTCCTCACAGTTCGTTTAGAAAATATTTTCTGCAGTATCATTCCAAATTTGCACCGTGTAGGTTGTATTGTGGCTGAATCATGCTCGCTTTACTTATAGTTATATTTTCAGCCTTAGATTTGGTACCACATATATTTATCTTGACACAGTAATTGTTAGCTTCACTCCCTCCTTTTGACCAATAATTCCTCATTGCCTTCCTTATATACATCTATTTCTCATATGCATGTTTTCTTTCAACGGTGTTATAAATTTTCATTGCCGTCCAATTTTAATATGATAAAAGTAGGTCATTCCATCGCAACTATCAATTTATTTGTTGCATATAAATATGAACCGTAATCTGATTTTTATGTTCAAGTGTACTACTAGGCGCAGAGGAAGGACGCTCGAAAATCTTCCTTTTCAAAACTGAAAGTAAATAAGAGGTACAGTTATACAATAAATTAATAATAGATCAAGAACATTAATGAAATGTCATTTCTGTGGTTAGTGTCAGTGCTGGCTCTAAAATATTTAGTTGACCAGAAGTTAAATATTTCATTATTAATGTTTTTGGATCGTTTTGTCAAGACTATTAATGAAATGTCATTTCTGTGGTTAGTGTCAGTGTTGGCTCTAAAATATTTAGTTGACTAGAAGTTAAATATTTCATTATTAATGTTTTTGGTTCGTTTTGTCATGAAGCCAAATTCGTCGATACGCTCATAGTGAAGAGGAGGAAAACAACCGGTATACTCCAAATTCGCAATAAATAAATGGTATACTCAAACTTCACATGAATAAATATTTTCGTAGACAAAATTACTTGAGTTTTCACCAAAGCAGGTATTATGGCATCTATTGGATTAGCATTGGCTAGGAATTAATAAATACACCGTTCAAGCTGCAGTACAAATGTCTACTACTCATTTTACATATATTCTATTTAAGTGTGTAACATGATTTAGCTTATATATGCACATGTCTCCTTTATACACATATTCATAAATGGGTTGAGTGCATTACTAGGTGATAAGGCTGGAAGCAACACGTACAATATCTGTTTCCATAAAGGAAAAGTTCATCAGGTTTACCATGCTATTGAGAGCTACTATATAACATCAACCAAGCATAACTTTGATAACGCGACATGGTTACTATTTGTGCCGACTCCTAGCAATGCTCTCATGTAGTATGTGCTGGCAATTAAGATCTTCCCTTAAACATCTCATGTCAACTATGTATGTATCTATGAGTGATTTGTCTACTACATGTTCACGCCTGCAAGATGATGCTGAGTTCAACTAAGGCAAGTTGTTGTCGTTCGCTCGAGGGAAGCAAGTTCCTCAAGGCATCGGCACTCTCTAGCATGAACCATTCAGTGAGACCACTAAGCTCACTATCTCTGCTTAATTTTTTTTTCCTTTTCCAGTGATGTTTAATTTTATTGAGATACTACTTGACCCATCCAACCTTCCTCCGTCAGCACATAACCTCACTTAAATTTACATTTACGGAACTGTTAATTTATTTGTAAATAACAGGATGATCATTTTTTATTAATCTTTAGAAAACAGCCACGATCTGTATTTCAGGAATCAATGTAAATTGACATTAATTAATTTAAAGAACCCAAACATCTTGAGCCCACCTTATGGTTGGTCGTCCCTAGGTTAATTAGGATACCGCAGCCTGCTATCCGCTGAACACTACTTTGATCGTGTATCTCAACTTACAAAGTCGTCGATCGGATCTCGTAATAATTAGACGGAAAATTATAGTCACATGTGAGATTCTTCTATTTGGCTCCTCATTGCATTGGAAAGTTTCAATTTTCAGCATTTTAAATATAAAGGTCTTTGCTATCCTCAGCAGGCTCTTGCGGTGCATAACACACTCTAGCTCGTACGTCGTGTGTTCCCTCATGTAGCAGAAAAGCATACTCCATTTGTGAGCTAGGAAGAGTGACAGTCTCAGCTTGATTTAAAGGGCAGCAGCGAAAATATGGTTCACACAAGAGGAGAAGTAAAAGAGTGAGCATTAGGGAAGAATCCATGTGTGTCGGGAAAGAGATAGAGAGAAGAATTTAAAACAATCGCATAAAAAAAAGAGAGAAGGATTAAAAAGTGCTGAGCGAGAGAAACAGATAAGGAAATGTGTTATTGTCTTAATTGCTTAATAACAAGTAAGTCAATGCACAATAAGGATATTTTTAATTGGTGCATCATAAGCATCTGTAATATAGAAAATTACTTACTAGGTCAAAAAACACTCGAACAACGCCTACAGAAAATCCTGAGTAAAAAATATTAATAACTACGAGACGACTCGAAGACACGCACAAGAAAAACCAATAGAGGTCGGTTATTATAGTATTTTTGTAAAAGAATGATATGCATTGGTCGGTGTTTTAAATGATATTTATTCAAATTCTCGAAGCAAAAGGAAGCGAACTAACAAAGTTTATATACGGCCCCATTCCTCAATTTGTTTGGTAGCATTTGACATTGACGAAAAATATATGTTAAGTTTTTAATACTAAAGATCATTATAATCTGTATGGCTCTGTAACATATTGGTATTTTCCATGATATCCCAATCTATGTGATAGACAAGATAACGTGGAGAATTATTTGTCGTACAGACACAAAAAAAGTTGGTAAAATATCAGGCAACTGTTCAAGTTGTGGCCTAATACAAACATTTGAACACATATATTCTCTTCTACATGCAAAGTTGGTTTTCGTCATCTTTTCATTTGTTGTAGATGAGCGATTCTCAAGGTAAAGATATTCGATGAGATCATTCACAACATAATTTACCAGGTTAATAGTTGTTGATTCGAAAGTCACCAAGATTATGCAATTAGATTCACCATTAATGTTCCATAGGTTGTGCAGAGGCACACCAATTGAATGAAGTTACTTTTGAAAAATATGGTTTCCAATGCATCCATACTATTTTAGTTCTTGTAGCACTTGTAGATGTGCAATGAGATTTTGGTTGAAAAAATAGTTAGAAATGAGTATTATAATTGTAGTACTTTGTTTAGTGTTATGATCTACAATTCCACATAGAGAGTGCTAGATACATCATATAGGAACTATTGGTTTATGAGGGATAAATATTATAGAACGAATGTATTTTTATGGTTTTTCGTACTTTCATGTAAACATTAATGGCCATGTGCATGCCCAGAACATCTTTTACTTATGATTCGAAGGATTGTGCGAAAAAATGATTAAATAAAAAAGAACACTAAAATTTAGTATTTGCTCTTTTTCCTTTTAGTCATGAATAAATTGTATAAACGGTTCTAACAGTAGTTTTAGAGTATGTCATGAATTGGTTCATACGACTCCATTCCATTTGGTTTGACGAAATAAATGCATATGCACATGGCAATTCTACTTTTAGCAACTTAATCAGGAAAATACGCATGATGTTTAAACTAAAACAAATAAGCATTTTTTTTTGTTGAATCATGACTCTCATTTTTTTAGAGGACAAACAATACTGATAGAAAAACCATAAATAAAGGCGCATTAGGTGAACATTACTATTAAATCTGTTCGTTTACAAGTAATGAAAGTATGAGAGCTTAATTGTAATATATCAATAACGAATAATTTCATTGGTGTGCACAACTAATTGAATTTTAATAATAATTTATATAGGACTTACGTGATCAAACTTCTATGTACAGATTTTAGATTATCTTGTACCATTTTACTTTTTATTCATAGGAATACTAATTTAATTATGATAAAAATAATATTAGAAATAATAATGATTAAATAATATTAGTGGGGCCGGTAAGACCTCTAAGTGGGTGTACAAGGATATTATGAATGTTTTAAGAAAGAAACATTATTAATATGATGCCTGCACATGTGCTGTATACTTGGTTGATATTTATTATTTGATTATAGTGGCAATAAACAAGCGAAGGATCTAAAAAATGATTTGCCAACCTATTCTTCCCATGGAATTAGGGTGTTCGTACATAATAAATATTTTTGAAGTATTGCCATGAAAAACCTTCTTGGTAATCATGTAAGGTTCTTAATTTTGGTACGCTCTTCTCTAACGTTGTTTAGCTTTTCAGGCTCATCCTTACATAACATTTTTTCTAAGATGTTTGGTATGTGTTTGGATAATCATCCCCAGTTAGGCACCTTCATCAACCTTATCGAGATTTGAGAATCAAGTCAATGTGTGGTTCACTGATTAAGTATCTGATGAAGAATAGCTCAAGTTGCACACACACACACACACACACACCCACACACACACACACACACACACGCACGCACGCACGCACGCACGCACGCACGCACGCACACACACACACACACACACACACACACACACACACACAAACTACTATAGATAGATAATGAAAGCACTGGATGAATTTTCGCAATTTGAATTACATGACAGAATTTCATATTGCAATGTTGAGATGAGTAGTACTATTGTGTTTGTTATGTACTTGGTGACCAAATAAGGTTTCGAAATGATTTTTATATGGAATTACTTTATTCAATTACATTTAATCACTTAATGGGATGGTCCGCAATTACAACAAAAAAATTAAAGCCAATTCAACAAAGAATGCATTGTTGTTTTGTTCTTGAATAGAAATCCCCTAGGAATCATGTGATGAAGTTCCACTAAGGATACCATTTTAACACTAAACTAGCTACGGGAATGACGCCCATGAAGTCTTTATACTTGGTTGATATGCATTATATTTCTTGAAAGATTTATCAGTTATGAAAACAATAGAAAATATAGATAGTCGCCCGCGCATGTGCGCGGGCCACTTTGCTAGTTTTGTTTTAAAGGCAAGGATAGGGCATTTGTTAGAGCCTTTTTTACCATGTTCTCTGAAATTGGCGAAATTATGCAGCCGGCGGATGGCGGATTATAGGGCATTCGCTAGAGTTACTGCCATATATTTTACGTTACTTGTATCAAATTTGACGATATAATGCACATTTGACACTCATAAATCATAACTAACGCAAAGAGCCACGAAGTTCTCTCTTGTATTTTCCTTTCCTTAGGAAATTCTTACGACAACTGCCGCTGCCGACCTGCCTATTAATCTAGTCAGCCCCTCAACTTTACAGCTCCCGCTAGAGTCACCTACTCACCTGGGATAGGGAACATGATCTTTTGACAGTACTTGTTCGACAGATTACAGTTTATCATATATTCCTCCCTCCAAATGTAATACAATCTACAAGCATCCAAGGCTCCGAGCTGAAGACGTCATCAGCAATTTTGAGATTTCATGAAAATTCAGACCCTTCTCACCAACAGGAGGATGTCCCAACACAAAAGCCATACACTCAAATCACAAATCTAACGACCCCATAAAGGCACACTTCCATGCATGGGACTATGGGTGGGACACATTTGCAATCTATCCCAAGTTTCTCGATTTGTCTTCCAGCCCTCCTTATCTGCAACTCTCTCAAGTCGCCATTACATGTTCCATGAGCTGCAGGAAACCGAGTGTAGCCATGGAATGAGCTTGAGCCATTTATTATGGTTGATGGTTGAGCAGCTCATGCAACTGTACGCATGACGGGAATTGTTTTGGGAGCCTTGCATGGGCATTGTTGTTGGACCATACTGGGTGGTGCTGAACTGTTGATATTAACCTGTGCCCTAGGTGTAGGGTTTCCCACAGCTGGATTTCCTGAACAAAAATTCTGGTCAGGTTGCCTGTGTTGTCAGGATCATCTAGGGCCATTCCTTTACTGCTTGGTGGTCACCTCATGTCCAGTTGTGGATGTCAGGATCACCAATTGGGGATTTGTTATAGGGGTCAAACAATGTTCTTGGATAACTCATTTGTTTGTCATTTTCATCGAGCTCATGCTATGACCTCCTTGTTATAAAGTTCTTTTTGCCAACCTAATGGGTGAGTGATATCAGCTCACCGAAAAATGAGGGGTTTTGCTTGCATGTGCGGGCATCGGAAAATAAGTGGAAGACCATGTATGTATGAGGTTGGATGCCATTGGAATCTCAGGATAACACGACACTTCAAATTTGTAGTACAGGCATGCACAACACAACCTAGTATGAGATATGGAGCAGGATACAAGACTGGCCTGTGCATGAGGGAACCCATAAAAGTCTGGATTTGATCTGAATCTGTGCAGCAAGTTGATGCGTGCCGTCCGAATCTCAGACAAGTGGTATAATTAAGAACATTGTCTTGGCACACATTTTTTACAGTACAAAATTTACATTAACATGCAAATCGGGAATGCCAATTACTGCATTCAAAAGGTCAGCCATATGGGTAGAAAAAATCTAAGCGGATGGTCTATTGGCCTGCTAGACAATTTCGACAGCCTGGCAGTTTTCAGCTGTCCCTTCAGTTTGAGCTTTGCTCTGTATTTCACTTAAAAGTAGCCCAAGTGTGAAAGTGAAAAGCTTAGCTTGAAGCATCTGCATGGAAGTTACTTAACCTGGAAAATGAGACAATAAAGAGAAGTATGTGTTTCTGCCATAACAGAAGTAATATGTTTCTTGCATCCCAAATTTGTAGACTGAAACAAAAGTAAGTCCCCAAATAAAATGAGAGGTAAGCATGCAAGTGGCGGAACAGCAGACATTATTGTTTTAAGAAAGAAAGTTAGGCACACATATTGTCACTAAAAAAATAATGTTATCTCTTGAGCTCTGATGCATGTTTGAACAAGAAGGAAAATGCCAAGAAAAAAATGTATTGAAAACAAGAGAGTAAACTGTGCAAGATAGCCATTCAGAGATTCTATGGCCAAAACCTCGAGGTGACATCACCACAACACCCAACATGCTAGGTAGCCTTTCAGAAAACAACAAGATCAGGTTAAACTATGACGCGCTGAAATAATGGATCAGCAATGTTCGGATTACCTTTTTTTAACGAAAAAATGGATCCTTGTCTTATGACAAGTCACACCAGGATTAAGACATTTAGATCGCCAGATGTAATGTACCGAAACACAATTAAGATCAAGATTACTTAGCATACAAAATTATGACTACTTTACTACGAAATACTATTATGCACACTGGCCCCTATCGTACAATCTGAAAGAGATGAGGGCTACACTTATGCATCTAATACTTCTCCTGGCCGTATCGAACTGAAAGGGTGAAGAAATGAAAAGCAAGCAGGTTTGGGAAAAGTTAGCAGACGGCAATTGTTCTCTCAAGACATGAGACGGTACTAGCTAGGGTTCTTGTCGTTGAAGAAAAAATAAATATTTTCCGGAGTAGATGAATCGCTATATGAAGAAACTTTGTTGAAAACTAGGATTAGCTGGAAACCTACAAGCCATCGGAAATGATGGGTACAAGGAATCTTTCGCTTTATCTGATTGTGTGATGACATGTGCTGAGGAGCTGTATTTGCCGAAGTTGGTGCCGATTATGACCGGAAAAGTGGTAGAAGATGATCAGCAAAAGAATGAACTGGCACCATCTTGCTTCCTTGATTGGATATATTTCCTTATTGATGCCTTAATCTCAAGTTGTATTTGAGTTCCAAGTTAACCAAAAGCTCTATTAGGAAAAGGTGGGCAAGTACTACTTTCATTGAGTTCCTTACAAGCAGTTCCCCAAGAGCGTCAACTGTCTAGGCCAAAGATGGGCAACGCTGGTACTTAAGCAGGCTGGTCATATTTCGTTATCTTTAGCCCTGCTTCGCATTTTGATCCGAGGTTGCAAAACTCAGCTTTCTTAGTGGCCAAGACACTTTATTAGGTCTATAAAGGCGCACGAGCTTTGTATAAGGTTACTTGGCATCTTGGCAAGAACTTTCTTGCCACGTTGTTTTGTTCCTGTATGACGTTACAAGGAGCGCAATGGTTGGTATTGTACAGTCTACTCTTAGAGAAAGTAAACATGCGTTCCGCGCAGCTATTTGTCTTCTACTATATCCAAATGCATACATTAATCTACAGTAATGATCAAAATTTAAGTACTAAACTAAAATGTAGTACTAGTGTTTTGATGGCAAAACTAAAAGACACTTAGCACACAAACCTTTTATTCCAAAATTTTACAATTCAGAGTTTACATCTCATGGGCCAGACACAGTTGTAACATCTAAAAAACATTCAATTCTTTGAAATGTTAAATTAATTAAATAAGTTGATTGTTTTGCTTGACTTGGTTTTTTTTTGTGTGAAGAAACTAGAACTTTTGGGCACTTGTTTAAAAGTATTTTAAAAATTCAACTTAAAGCAAAACATAGAAGATAATATGACATCTTCATGAGTTTTGGGGTTGGAAATGGTTTTATAATATTATACGTAGTATTTTGGAATTCTTGGGTTGCATAAGAATTAATTTGGGTTTATAAAGCCTAAATGGTTTTTCAAAAAGTCGTATGGTATAAAATGTGTATGAACTTTATTTAGATATGAAAATAGTTTTTTCCTACCTTGTATTTTGAATATGCAATTCATAGGAATTTTTCTAGATTTTGTTTGATGATATTTAAAGTTGAACTGAAATAGATATGAAAAAGGAAAAAAAAACAAAAGAAAAAATTAAGGCCTGCGGCTGACCCAGCTGACTGAGCTAGCCTGGAATGAGAATCGGCCTACGACCCATTCAAATTCTGAACATGTACGAGACAACCTCGTCCGTCCAACAGCCCACACTTCTTTTCTATGAGGTAGCCATGACCTTCACTTTATTTTAGCCCCTAACGCATCGGGTCCGCTATATCTCGCTCTTTGCGAGTCGTATTACGACTCGCCCGTGTTGCGAGCAATTGGGCCACAGCCCAGTAACACGTTTCTGTTTTTTTTTCTTGCTTTCATTCATGGGGTAGATGGGCGCGGCCCAGCAAGATGTTTCTGCCTTTTTTTTCTTGCTTTCATATTTTTATTCTTTTCATTTTTCATTTTCCTATTTCATTTTTTCTTCTTTGTTTCTTCTTAAAAAATGAATATATTTTAAATCTGAACTATTTTTACAAAAAAGAACAAAATTTAAAATCTGAACTTTTTTTTGAAAATGAATATTTTCAAAACCATTTTAAATTATGAACAATTTTTTAAAAATCTGTTTTTGGTTTATCATTATTTTCGGTTCATCCGAATTTTTGGTTCACTATAATTTTCGGTTCACCCGAATTTTTGTTCACTATTTTTGTTGGTTCACCCGAATTTTTTGTTCACCCGAATTTTTGGTTCACTATTATTTTTCGTTCGCCGGTATTTTTGGTTCACTATTATTTTTGGTTCACCCGAATTTTTGGTTGATCGACATTTTTTGTTCACTATTATTTTTGGTTAGTCCGTATTTTTGGTTCACTATTATTTTTTGTTCGTTGGTATTTTTGGTTCACTATTATTTTTGGTTCGCCGGTATTTTTGGTTCACTATTATTTTTTATTCACCCGAATTTTTTGTTCACTATTATTTTCGGTTCATCGACATTTTTGGTTCACTATTATTTTTGGTTAGTCGGTATTTTTGGTTCACTATTATTTTCGGTTTACCTGAATTTTATTTTCTTTTTCATTTCACTATTATTTTTGGTTCATCCGAATTTTAGTTTAATTTTGGTTCACTAGCATTTTTTGTTCACTTTTATTTTTGGTTCATTGATATTTTTGGTTCATCATTATTTTCGGTTCATCGGCATTTTTGGTTCACCTGTATTTTTTGTTCTCTATTATTTTCGGTTTATCAGCACTTTCGGTTCACTGGTATTTTTGGTTTACCTAAATTTTAGTTTCTTTACAGTTCACTCTTACTTTTGGTTCACCGTATTTTTGGTTCACTATTATATGCGGTTTATCGAAATTTTTGGTTTACTATTATTTTTGGCTCATTATTTGTTTTTGGTTCAACCGAATTTTAGTTTTTAAAAATGGTTCATATTTGAAAATATTCGTTTTTTTAAATGGTTCATATTAAAAAAATCTTTTTTTTTGAAAATATTCATTAAAAAAATGTTTCAGATTTAAAAAAAATTAAATTTCAAATAATACAAATTTATATAAATATTAAGATTTAAAAACAAAAACGGAAAATAAAAAACAAAAAACACACAGAATAAATATATAAAGGTTGAACATGAAAGGAGAAAAAAAACATATGTGGGCCGGCCCATATGGAGAGGGTCGTACACGAGGGACGCGCTGCAAGTGCTGGCGAGCCGAAGGTCCGCCTCGCTCAAAGTGAGGCATAGGGGATCCCTAACGCATGGCACACTGAAATCCCACACATTGGACACAAATCCCCCTGAACAAAAAATTGAGATCTTTTAAACACTCAAATCCAGAATACCGTATAAATCACCCCCTACGGTTGTTTTGGATAGTTTTGGTGGTTTTGTGGAATGACGTGGCAGTGACGTGGCGATGACGTGACAACTGTCGGCCGTTAGGTCCTTAACGACGCTGTTTTGATCGTGGGTCCCACTTGTCTTCGTTGTCTTAACGCATCAACCGCTGCCTCCTCCGTCTCTCCGACCGCGACACCAAGGCCATGGCGGTGGCCGAGCTCGACGCCATCGCGCTTTCCCTCGCGGCCGACGAGCTCCCGGCCTTCGTCTCCGCTGTCTCCAACGCGCGGCCCACCGACAAGAAGCGGATGTGCTGACCAGCTCGATTGGGCGGAGCTGGAGGGGGTTGTTCCTGTAGTACAACCCGATGGCCCATGACCCTTCGACGTCGAGGAGGCACCCGCGGGCACCGGGTTCCGGGAGGCGGAGGGACACGACCACCACTGATACGTCTCCGACGTATCTATAATTTCTTATGATCCATGCTTGTTTTCATACCATTTGCTACATGTTTTGTTTACATCTTATAGCATTTTTATGCATTTTTGGAACTAACATATTAACAAGATGCCCCAGTGCCAGTTCCTGTTTTCTGCTGTTTTTCCATTTCAGAAAAGTACTTAAGGAAATATTCTCGGAATCGGACGGGACAAAAACCCAGGATCTTATAATTTCGTCATGCACACGGAGTCCAAAGGGGAGCCGAAGACGCACCAGAGGGCGACCACACCCTAGGGTGGCGCGGCCCACCTGTCTGCCGCGCCACCAGGTGGTGTGGCCCCCTCGGGCTTCCACCGACGCCGTCCTTTCGCCTATATAATCCCCCCGACGAGAAAACCCTAAGTACCCGATCAAAATTCCAGAAAAACATCCGTCGCCGCCGCCGTCGTCAACCCTAGTTCGGGAGGGTTCTGAAGCTCTCCCCGGCACCCTGCCGGAGAGGGGAATCATCGCCGGAGGGCTCTACACCACCATGCCCGCCTCCGGACAGATGAGTGAGTAGTTCATCCTTGGACTACGGGTCCATGCAGTAGCTAGATGGTAGTCTTCTCCAATTGTGCTATCATGTTTAGATCTTGTGAGCTGCCTATCATGATCAAGATCATCTTATTGTAATGGTACATGTTGTGTTTGCTGGGATCCGATGAATAGAGAAGTACCTTGTGATGTTGATTATTGATATTATCATGTCTATGTTATTTGTGATCTTGCATGCTTTCCGTTACTTGTAATTGCCTTGATCAAGTAGTTGCTTGTATCTCTAAGAGGGAGTATTTATGCTAGATAGTGGGTTCGGTCCCTGTGTGCCTTGGCTTGAGTGACAGAAACATATAAGGACGGGGGAGTGCCGTTGCTACTAGGGAGTAAACTTTATGCACAGTTCTTCATGCAATTGTCTGTTGCTTGCAACTTAATACTGGAGAGATTTTACGGTATGTTATCTCAAAGGTGGACTATTTAGGCATAGGTGTATGCTTGGAACAGCTATCTATGTATTTTGTCGTAATGCCCAAAGCATCTCATATAGACATCATCATCCTCTGTATTATGCAATGTTCATGCATTGTCATGCATTCTCTATTCTGTCAATTGCCCAGCTGTAATTTGTTACCCAGCATGTGTAGTATTTTATTTATGGAGAAGACACCACTAGTGAACTGTGGACCCCGGTCTATTCTTTTACATCTGCAATTAAATCAACTGCTCTACTGCTTTCATTTGCTGCAAACAAGCTTCCTTCCACACATACATTTAATACTTTGTATTCAGCAAGGCCGGTGAGATTGACAACCTCACTGCTTCGTTGGGGCAAAGTAGTTTGATTGTGTTCTGCAGGTTCCACTGTCTCCCCTGCAACAGCTCTTTTTCTGGCACCGTTGCTGTCAACACGCCAAGCACATTTTCTGGCGCCGTTGCAGTTGTGGACAACCTTCTGAAGCATTCCTCACTCCTACTGGTTCGATAACCTTGGTTTCTAACTGAGGGAAAACTTGCTGCTGTGCTCCTCAAACCTTCCTCTTGGGGTGCCCAACGAAGCGTGATTGATTAACACCTCTCGCGCTATCAACCACCCAGAAGTAGGCACCCCCGACGAGCGTGGCGGCCGCGGCCTCGGCCAGCAGGAAGAAGAGCGCGGGCGAGGTCTGCGCCTCCGCGGCGGCCAGCCCGCGCATGCCGACAGGTCTCATCGCTCGGCGCCTGGCCATGCCCAGCCACCCGCCTTCGCCACCGGCATCGACCTCCCGGTCCCGCGCCTCGCTGGCTCCGCGCGCGGCTGGAGATCCTCGGATGGAGGAGAGGGCGAGGCGGGAGGGGCGGGGAGGAACGGGGGTTGGGAAGGTGCGCGTGTGGGGCCAGAGCGAGTAGGAGTGGAGCGAGGCGGCCTCGAGCTCGTGGCGGCGGGGCCGGTGGGTGTTGACTGGGGAGGCGGACGGAGATGATGGGGAGCTCGAGGAAGATGAGGAGCGCTGACAGGTGGACCCCACCAACGCACTAACAGCGTTAACAGTGTGCCACGTCAGCCGGCCACATCAGCGTGCAAAACAGCCCAAATTTGTCCCAATACCATCAAAATTGGTTCAAAACTACCCAAATTGAGCAAAAAATCAGTTTTAGGGGGTGATTTAGACGGTATTGTGGATTTCAGGATTTAAAACATTCCAATTTTTTGTTCAGGGCGATTTGTGTCCAATGTGTGAGATTTGAGGGTGAAAAATATACTTAATCCACGAAACAAAAAACAACCCTCTATCTACATGGTTTAGAATTCGGGCCATTTTTTTTTATAATCATTCGGGCCATTTCTATATGGTACTGGAACGTTGGTTCCTAACATTGGACCAAAGGGCCAGATAAGCCTGCTGGTCAGTGATCAATACGGAAGCTTTACTCGTGCAGAGTCAACTAGAGCACTGATGTCTGGACCGTACCGTTTGTGGGCTAGCCTGATACGACTTTTTTCTTTTCTATAGCTCTGTTCATGTTTTTTCTGTTATGTTTATTTTTCTTTCCATGTTTTTTTTTTGTTTTAGTTTTTTCTCTGTCATATTTTGATTTTTTAAATCATACGAATATTTGTATTTGCATAACAAATGACCAATACTTTGAACTCGTGAACATTTATTTTGAATGTTGTGAACATTATTTCTCTCAATAGGCATGTTTACGCTATGAAATATATTTTGAAAACAAATGTTCATCTAGTTGCGAAACTTGATCGTGCTTTCAGAAAATTGTTTTTTAACATAGGGAAAAATGTTGGTACAGGTCAACAATGTTCGCATGGTTAAAAAATTGTTTGTGGGTTAAAAGAAAATTTTCACACGGCTATAATTTTTCTTGAGTTCACAAAAATTATTCATGTAGTTCAAAAAATCACTTATCATACACTATGCATATGATTTTTTTAGACGAGAAAAGAAATAAAATGAACTAAACAAATACAAAGCAAAAAATCATGAAACAAAAATAGAACAAATGAAATGTAAATAAAAAGTAAACGGGGGGCATAAAGAAAAACCGAAAGCAAAAATGAAAGAAAAACCGAAAGAAAAACAATTAAAATAAAATAATAAATAGAAAAACTGGTCAAAATCTTCTAGAAACGTCTCAAAACTGATGAACGCTGGGAGGATACGTGTTGCGTCTGCCCTAGCAACAGGTGTCATGTAGGATTGTCATCGTTGTGCGGGAAATAGCTAGGGATACGACCGCAACCTTCTCTCCGTTTGTGGGACGACCTATGGCGGAAGTGCGGTTTTCTTTTCAGTTTTTATTTTATCTTTTCTATGTTTTTAATATTCTAGATGTCTTTCTTTTTAGTCATTTACTCTTTATTTATTTTATCATTCTATTTCCTTTTATATTGTTTTACATTTCTTCCATTTGTCAGAGATCAAAATTTTCACATAGTAGGAAGTGTCCTGATTTGGGTTGTGACGCCCTTTGCGCGACACCTTAGATATAGGGTTGGATACCCTCCTTCACGACCTTGACGCTCGAACCAGTCTCTTCCGAGAATAAGACGAGGGTGGAGAGCTTATCGTAGGTTGAAGCGTTGACAGGAAGCAGACTCCGAGATGGTGTTGCCGCGCCTCCAAGGGTTGGCGAGGGGCGTAGAATGATCCGACGCTGGTGATTGATGACAGATCGACATGGTTCGGATGCTTGACGATAAGATGGGTTGGGCCCTCATGTTGGATGGAGGCATCATCGCAGGGGAGGCCAGAGGCGACGATTCTTGCTTGTGCCATGGCTTCTGCGTGCCTAGAGCTTCTTGTCTATTATGGCAGCTTGGATGGGGATGCGGGGGTGGAGGTCCTTGCTACCACAAGGCGTTCTTCGTGGCGTTATCCCATCACGAGAGGATGGAGGAGTGGGACGAGTGGCGGCGAAAGGACGCAACACATGCTCAAGTCAAGCAAGGCGCATTGGTGGACATGATCAAATCGAATAAAAACTAGAAATGGGAGATTCAATTAAGGATGTTCCATTCCGTTAATCGTGAAATGTCCGATCAATCGATCGATGGTTGTGATTAGTTGGATCACCCCTCTCTCTCTGTGTTTTATATTAGTGGTGATAGATTTGCTTTTATGAACCTAGACACGAATCAAGGTATCATCTTTTAATGGGCTTAGCTACAGTACAACGGCCGGGTCAATTGACATCGATGAGAGACAACAACGACAAGTCAGCAGGTTTATGGAGAGCAGGCTCTAGCCACGGATCTCTCTCCCTCTCTCTCCACTCCTAACGCTAGCTGTCGCCTCTAATCTCCTCGCCGCCGCTAGAGCGTTGCTGGGCAAAGCCCAAGCGGGGGATGATGGCAGCGGTGAGGCCTTCCTCCGCCGCCTCTTTTGGTGCGGTCGTGGCGGAGTCTCACAGCGGGTGTCCCGACTCCTTCGACAAGAACGACGAAACCCGTTGACGGCGTCAATCGTCATCACGGGGTTCTGCGGCACAACGGCGTGCTGCTCATCCCTATGATGGGGCAGTGTGAGCAAGGCATGCTCAGCGGCGGCCCGACGTCCTCATGGCTCAGCTCTAGGCGTCTTGCGACACGTATAGCCCTACTGTTGGGAATATGCCCTAGAGGCAATAATAAAATGGTTTATTAGCATATTCATGTTTATGATAATAGTTTATCCTCCATACTATAATTGTATTAACCGGAAACATAATACATGTGTGGAATATAAACAACAAGTGTCCCTAGTAAGCCTCTACCGGACTAGTTCGTTAGTCAAGAGATGGTTAGAGTTTCCTAACCATGGACTTGTTATAGTCACTTGATAACGGAGTCATATCATTAGGAGTAATGATGTGATGGACAAGACCCGATAATAAAGAGTTGCAATTGATCGTGTCACACAAGTTTCATTGCCAACACTTTTAGTATGCCAAGTATAGTTTCCTTAGACCATGAGATTATATCACTCCCGTTTACCGGAGGAATGCTTTGTGGACATCAAACGTCACTTCGTAACTGGGTGATTATAAAGGTGGCTTTCAGGTATCTCCGATGGTATTTGTTGGGTGACATGAATCAAGAGTGGGATTTGTCCTTCCTTGTGACGGAAAAGATATCTCTGGGCCCTCTCGGTAATATAGCATCAGAAAGGTTGCAACCATGTGATTAAGTGTTAATCACGGAGATCCTATATTATGGACGAGTAAAGAGAATTTGCCAGGTAACGAGATGAAACTAGATATGGAGATATCGACGATCGAATCTCGGGCAAATTAATATCGGTGAGGCAAAGGGAATCGTATACGAGATTAAGAATCTCCGGCATCGTGGTTCAATCGATAAGGAACTTCGTTGAATATGTAGGAGTCAATATGGGCATCCCGGTCCCGCTATTGATTATTGATATGATCATGTCTACATGTTCTCGAACCCGTAGGGTCACACACTTAACGCTCCGATGTAGCTAGGGTTAGCGATGAGATAATTGATGGAATGAACGAATGTTGATTCAGAGTCTCGGATAGGATCCCGGACATCACGAGGAGTTCCGGAGTGGTCCGGAGAATAAGATTCATATAAGGAAAGTGGTTTCCGGTGGTATCGGAAAAGTTCCGGAATATTTCAGCGGGGTACCGGAAGGTTCCGGAAGGTTCTAGAAGAGTCTAGAAGTGGAGCACCATATCGTATGGACCCATATGGGCCAAAGGGGGTGCAGCAACCATGTGGGGGTGCGCACCCCCTAAGGCCCACATGGGCCTAGCCGGCCAAGCAAAGTGCTAAGGGGCCCAAGAAGGGGCGCCCCAACTTGGGGGCCAAAGGCAAGGGGGCCGGCCAGCCCTTGCCCTACCCTAGCCGCCCATATAAAAGGAGGGAGGGGAGGGGTGGCGCACCAGCCATGGGCTTGGAGCCCATAGCCGCCACCCCAACTTTAACCTAGCCGCACCTCTCACCACCTATCCCCATGGCTCCACCAGCCTCTCCCGTAGGCTGCCGCCATCTCCTCCACCAGTAGATGCTGCACCACCCCTAGATGTAGGGCTGCTGCACCATGTCTCCTTCCTCTCCTCTCTGCTTCGGCTTGGCGAAGCCTGGCTCGTGGAGACTACACCATCAACGCCACCACAACCGTCAGTGGCTGCCGAGATCCATCTAGCCATCTCCACCTTGCTTGCGGGATCAAGAAGGCAGAGATCTACATCGAGCCGTACGTGTGGATACCGCGTAGGTGCTGCCCGTTGCGGCACTTCATCGAATTGGACTTCGAGGAAATACATCTCCTCGCGACTAGATGAGTCTAGTTGCGGGGATCGACTAGCCAACCCCTGCACCGACAAAACGCGTTTGTTGATCTTCAAGGGTAAGAGATTGGATCTCATCTTCGCTACCTTCATCTAGTAGATCTAGATCCTTGGGGTTTATTCCGCTTGTTGCGTAGGAAATTTTTTGTTTTCTATGCTGCGACCCCTTCAGTGGTATCAGAGCCTAGATCTATTCGTAGATGTTGGTGCGATTAGAACACAAGTGTTGTGGGCAGTTGATATTTTATGTTGCTACCTTCTCGCGTGCACTTTGCGTCTTTGCGGTATTGTGAGATGAAGCGGCCCGGACCAACCTTACTCGTCCACGCACGAGAGACCGGTTCCACGACTGACATGCAACTTGTTTTGCATAAGTGGCTGGCGGGTGTCTGTTTCTCTTGCTTTAGTGAAGATGCAATTTTCAATGGAAGGCCTTTCAAAAGGATGAGTAAATAAGCAACTACTATATCACCGTTGTGGTTTTGCGTAGATTAGAACGGTTCTATCTCGTTGACCCAAGCCACGTAAAAATTGCATAAACAAAGTAGAGGACGTCTAACTTGTTTTTGCAGAGGGGGTCATGTGATGTGGTATGGCCAATATGTGATTTGTGATAATGTATGCAATGATCATGTTTGTAATCTTTCGCGACTTGCATGTCGACGAGTACGGCAACCGGCAGGAGCCATATGGTTGTCTTTTATTTTATGTGACCTGCGTGTCATTGAATCACCATGTAATTGCTTTACTTTATTGCTAAGAGTAGCATTAGTTGTAGTTGCAATAGTTGGTGGACAACCATGGTGATGGCGCCACAATGATGGAGATCATGCCGGATGATGGAGATCATGCCGGTGCTTTGAAGATGGAGATCAAAAGCACAAGAAGAAAGGCCATATCATATCACAATTATGAATTGCATGTGATGTTAATCCTTTTATGCACCTTATTGTTATGCTTAGATGTGATCGCGACGGTAGCATGATAAGGTGATCTCTCACGTTAATATCAAGAAGTGTTCTCCCTAGTATGCACCGTTGCGAAAGTTCGTCGTTTCGAAGCACCACGTGATGATCGGGTGTGATAGATTCTATGTTCACATACAACGGGTATAAGCCAGATTTACACACGCGGAAATACTACGGTTTCCTTGACGAGCCTAGCATGTACAGACATGGCCTCGGAACACAAGAGCCGAAAGGCTAAACACGAGTCATATGGATGATATGATCAACATGGTGATGTTCACCATTGAAGCTACATCATCTCACGTGATGATCGGTTGTGGTGTAGTGGATTTGGATCGTGTGTCACTAAACAACCAGAGAGATGTTGAGTTTAGTGGGAGTTCATTAAGATGAACTAAAATTATCATAAACAAAAGTCCAGATGTCTTTGCAAAAATCCTTGTAGATCGTGGTTGACTACGGTAGTCTGTTCGTTGCTGAAAAACTGCGTCTCGTTGGGTCAAATTTGTTGAGTAGTACCTGCGTCCTGAAAGAAGTCCTACACACCAATGATGAGCTCTACGTGTTAGAAAAACCAATAGGAGATAAACCTAATATTTCTGCAAGCGATGAAGAGTACATGGAGTGGTTTTGAACCACCTACTTGAAAGTCAAGTGGATGATGTGCACCTTCATGAATTCTGACCTAAGTAGACAATTCAAGAACTTGATTGCAATGGAGATTGTTGATGAGCTGAAAAATAGTTTTTCAGCACAAGTTAGAATTGTAAGGTTCGAATGTCTGAACGGTTTTCTTTCACTCAAGATGGAAGAGAACACTTGCTTGGAACAACACCTGAGGATAATGCATGAGATATATCATCGTCTAGTGCTTGTTTGGAACCACGAGATGAATGACGGTTTCGCGATAGGTGGGGTGATACGCTAGCTTCTCCCCAGCTTCAAGAATTGTGTCGGAGACTAGGTCATGGGAAGGGATTTGATCACTTTCTGTGAGTTTGTGTCTCGGCTGCGTCATGTCAAAGTGGAACCCATAGCAAGAGAAGTTGGCAATGCAGAAAGTATATATTGATATACAAGTTATAAGTGTTTAAGTCCAAATTGCAATTGTGGCGGTTTCGATAAGTATTTGATACTCATTCTGTTTTATGAAAACAGAACCTGCTGCTTGAGATTTGCATAAAGGATATGGGAAGACGTTGCAGAATAGTGGCAATCAAGGAGTTGATGCTGGCAACGATCTGTCTCTACATTTATCATTTGGATTAGAGGATTTGAATAAGTTTTGTAATCGAATTAAGTGTGATTTTAATTAGTGTGTCTTGCTTATGTGAGACGGTTATTCATGTTAAAGACAATGGTTGTTCTATTTTCATGAGTGATCCTTTTTGGAAATCACAAGTTTCGATTATAAGTGTATTATTCTTATTATAACCTAGATGATAAATTGGTTGAACATTTATAAAATAAAAGACATACTAAAATATCCAAAACTTAATAATGACAATTGTTTTAGTCGTGCTAAAGATTGAATAAACATTTTGATGTTTTATCAATGCGCCTTGTTGAAGGAGTATGACTAAAAATGCCACCCTTTGGAAGTGTGTCATGAGTTGCCGAAGATAAACACAAGTGTTGGTTGTATTTTCAGCAAATGTGAGATGTCATAATTTTGTGAACTCCATCATAAATGAAATGATTAAATAGGTGTATTTATTCGAGTTATGATATTTGATGAGATCAAATAAAATTCTGGAGTTTAGGATATTAACAAGAAAATTGAGTCTTTATGATTTGATCAAAAGAGACAAAATATTTGAGTTATATGTTAGTATGTGGACTTGTGAGAAGTGTTATCACAAATTACAATGTTTAGAATATTTCAAAGGCGTTTGATATGTCCTAAGATATTGTAATCACACACTATTTGATATTGTGTGGTCTCAAAGAAGGGTTTTACTTCGGGGGTTTAATAATATCATTTAGATTTATTTGATAACACTCTGTTTAGAAATAAGGATCTATTTAATGATTCGCATAAACATTTTTCATATGAGTTATGAGAAAAGGTGGTTTCATTAATTATGAGATAATTAGAGACTATTGCGAATAATGTTGTAGTATATTCATAAGTATGACTATGAATGTGATTCCACAATATGAGACTAAAAGGGGCAAACCAATTTGTTGGTTGTGCTAAGTGTTTTAGTGGTTTTATCGTGAAAAGGTTTCATGGATAAAAGAATTGATGGAATAAATGGAAAAGCTAAAACCTTGCTTGTTTATGTATCAAGTGGCACATATGTAAAGTGCTATGTTGGTTAAAACTTGACACATAAAGGAATTAATGATGGTGATCATTGAATTTTGGTTTAGCTTGTCTAAAGAAAAGTAGGATTCAAGAATATAAAGTTTTGTCAGGTTACAAAATAATATTCATGATTTACTTGTCATGTTTCAGAAACAAGACATACCTACGAAACTACAAAGAAGAAATAGAAACCTTAAATACGAAAATGACTAAGAGTCATCCTATGTTGAGTTTAAATCACAAAGTAATTGTTGCTTTATTTTGTGAAAGTGATGTTTCACATATTTATTCTTCAAAAGGGTTTGCAGGGAATAAATAAAACTTAAAGCTAGTAAAGTACTAGCGTTTCGTATAAAGAGTTCTCGATATTAATAGTTAATTAAGAATTTTGGAGGTGTCCAAAATATCGAGAAAATACACAAGTGTGATCTAATTAAGATATGTGGCGACATATG
This sequence comes from Puccinellia tenuiflora, assembly GCA_012064385.1. Taxonomy (NCBI): domain Eukaryota; kingdom Viridiplantae; phylum Streptophyta; class Magnoliopsida; order Poales; family Poaceae; genus Puccinellia; species Puccinellia tenuiflora. Next base: position 314,525 of record QRDG01001955.1, read on the forward strand.
TTAAGTTAGAGCAGAAACTATTTTCCATGATCAAAATATGTGGTGACATATGTTTGAGTGGGAGCTAGTCAATCATGGTCAAATATAGAGATAACATATTTCTGAGTGGGAGCCAACGTGGTTTCACAATTTAATATGTGTATGGTGTATATTTGAGTGGGAGTTTACAACATCTTGTTTGAGTGAAATGGAGATTTCATAAATTTTGTAAATAAGTCATGAACCAAAGTATAACTTATGAAGTTAGTTTGAACGTCAAATATCCATGGAGATGGATGTATCTATGGAGGATAGATATGTTTGATAACATTATGTCAGGATGTTTTACCTAAGTAAGTTTTTGAAGGAGTTCAAAATAAAACAAGAGAAGAAAGGTTCATCTGCTTGTCAGAAATAGGTGAAACATTGAGTTGATAACTCAGTACAAAATTGATGGTTGGAGGATATGTTAGAATTCACTATGAATTGTTCATAGGTCTAAACATATAAGAACCATGTGTTTGTATTTGACGATATGTGACCCAAGTTCTTGGTTAGAAGAACATGTTAAATGAGGAGTCATTTTACATGGAGTTGAGATAAATTTAATTTAGTAAATGGTAGACTTGGTTGAAGTCTTTAAACCAAACTAAATTGGAGATCTCTTAAAGTCAGAGTAGCGCAGCGAAAGCATGATCGAAAATATCGAAGTGACTTGACTGCACTGTTGATTTGTGAGTCTACAACATATAGGAGTATATGATTAATTCAAGGATTAAAAGATATAATATTATGGTTTGAGAAATTTTATTTCAAGACTGAGTGAGTTCCGGGTGCACATGCTATGTGAAAGTCCTCTTGACTGATCATACGTCATGTAGGCATAAAAGGGAAACGAAAATCTCACTCTCTAACCAAATATATTATATTCATCATGTGATGATGAGAATTATCATGTGATGATAATAGGTTTATCATGAGATGATAAAGTAATGTCAAATTAGGTGACGTTAACGTTTTTGCAAAGAACATAAAGAACTGTATAGTACAGAACACGGACAGAACCTCTTCCACGAGCAAACATGATCAGCACTGAGACTCCATGAGTGTTAGACACCATGAGTGTTGGATCGAGAAAATGTAAACTAGATTATTGACTCTAGTGCAAGTGGGAGACTGTTGGGAATATGCCCTAGAGGCAATAATAAAATGGTTTATTCGCATATTCATGTTTATGATAATAGTTTATTCTCCATGCTATAATTGTATTAACAGGAAACATAATACATGTGTGGAATATAAACAACAAGTGTCCCTAGTAAGCCTCTACCGGACTAGTTCGTTAGTCAAGAGATGGTTAGAGTTTCCTAACCATGGACTTGTTATAGTCACTTGATAACGGAGTCATATCATTAGGAGTAATGATGTGATGGACAAGACCCGATAATAAAGAGTTGCAATTGATCGTGTCACACAAGTTTCATTGCCAACACTTTTAGTATGCCAAGTATAGTTTCCTTAGACCATGAGATTATATCACTCCCGTTTACCGGAGGAATGCTTTGTGGACATCAAACGTCACTTCGTAACTGGGTGATTATAAAGGTGGCTTTCAGGTATCTCCGATGGTATTTGTTGGGTGACATGAATCAAGAGTGGGATTTGTCCTTCCTTGTGACGGAAAAGATATCTCTGGGCCCTCTCGGTAATATAGCATCAGAAAGGTTGCAACCATGTGATTAAGTGTTAATCACGGAGATCCTATATTATGGACGAGTAAAGAGAATTTGCCAGGTAACGAGATGAAACTAGATATGGAGATATCGACGATCGAATCTCGGGCAAATTAATATCGGTGAGGCAAAGGGAATCGTATACGAGATTAAGAATCTCCGGCATCGTGGTTCAATCGATAAGGAACTTCGTTGAATATGTAGGAGTCAATATGGGCATCCCGGTCCCGCTATTGATTATTGATATGATCATGTCTACATGTTCTCGAACCCGTAGGGTCACACACTTAACGCTCCGATGTAGCTAGGGTTAGCGATGAGATAATTGATGGAATGAACGAATGTTGATTCAGAGTCTCGAATAGGATCCCGGACATCACGAGGAGTTCCGGAGTGGTCTGGAGAATAAGATTCATATAAGGAAAGTGGTTTCCGGAGGTATCAGAAAAGTTCTGGAATATTTCAGCGGGGTACCGGAAGGTTCTAGAAGAGTCTAGAAGTGGAGCCCATATCGTATGGACCCACATGGGCCAAAGGGGGTGCAGCAACCATGTGGGGGTGCGCACCACCCTAAGGCCCACATGGGCTTAGCCGGCCAAGCAAAGAGCTAAGGGGCCCAAGAAGGGGGCGCCCCAACTTGGGGGCCAAGGCAAGGGGGCCGGCCAGCCCTTGCCCTAACCCTAGCCGCCCCATATAAAAGGAGGGGAGGGGAGGGGTGCGCACCACCCATGGGCTTGGAGCCCTAGCCGCCACCCCCCTCTAACCCTAGCCGCACCTCTCACCACCTCCCCATGGCGCCACCTCTCCCGCAGGGCTGCCGCCATCTCCTCCACCATAGATGCTGCACCACCCCTAGATGTAGGGCTGCTGCACCATGTCCTCCTTCCTCTCCTATTGCTTGGCTTGGCGAAGCCCTGCTCGTGGAGACTACACCATCAACGCCACCACAACCGTCGTGGTGCCGAGATCCATCTAGCCATCTCCACCTTGCTTGCGGGATCAAGAAGGCGGAGATCTACATCGAGCCGTACGTGTGGATACCGCGGAGGTGCTGCCCGTTGCGGCACTTCATCGAATTGGACTTCGAGGAAATACATCTCCTCGCGACTAGATGAGTCTAGTTGCGGGGATCGACTAGCCAACCCCTGCACCGACAAAACGCGTTTGTTGATCTTCAAGGGTAAGAGATTGGATCTCATCTTCGCTACCTCCATCTAGTAGATCTAGATCCTTGGGGTTTATTCCGCCTGTTGCGTAGGAAATTTTTTGTTTTCTACACATAGTTAGCAACGGTGCTGACATATGTATCTACGGTCCGCCTACCCCACGTCCCCAAGTGTTCCCCAAACCTCCGTAGCCTCAACCCTCAATCCCTATTCTCCGCCACTCCACCTTAACCCTAGCAGCAGTTCACCGCGATCTAAAGCGCCGCCACAAAGCACATCATCGCGTAAATCCATCTCCGTTCTTCTCTGGCTTCCCTCTGCATGCTACGACGCCCGGCGTCATGGCCGGCTCCTCACCCTCACCCTCGTCTTCCTCCCACTTGTCGCCCTCGCCTACCTCTCCTTCCCCAAGGCCGTGCGGGGACCACGCACCACCATGGAGCCTGGCCGCTGCAGGGTCTCCAGGTCGTCGAGCTTTGGGGCCGCGGTAAACTCAGGTTCGGACCACAGCGAAGCCTCCACCTGCTGCCTGCAGGGCTATGCGACACAACCGGGACTGCCGCTGTGACACGCGTGTATTCGGTGGAGACAAGCGCAGATGCAACTATCGATTCTGGGAGGTATGTTGGTCGCCTAGACTTTACTCTTGGCTGCTCGAATTTTTGATATAAAAGACCACCTTACCTAATAAAATGTCAAAAAAGACCACCACTGAAACGAATTGTCAAATATACCGTGGCGGCAGGCTCCCCAGGCGACACGTGTCACCTGCCGCCACGGCCTGTGGCGGCATGTTCCTGTACAGAATTTCGCAGTAGTCAGAACGGAGAACAGAGATGGTGGGCCCTGCCGCCACTGCCGCGGGTGGCACCCTACCTGCCGCCTGCCTGGGAGGCGGCACCCTGCACTACTCGCGAGATGCGCTGAGCCAAACCTGCACTGCTCGCTGATGGGATTGCCAAAGCCTGCATAGATCCTGCTGTTGAATTGAGAGTACTAGTTGATAGTTGTACCTTGCTTGCTTGCCAGCACCAGAATTTGCTCTCCGGTGCTGAATTCCCATCGCAATGTACAATCAGAGTGACGTACTGTAGTGCTATCAGTCTATTACCTAAAGCTTGCAAAGAAACGAAACAAAAAGGAAAACGTAGGAAGCTACAAAAATTAGCAGTGCAGCTTTGGCTCAGCGTGCCAGGAGGGTGCCGCCTCCCAGGCTGGCGGCAGGCCTGTTGCTGCCAACGGCCGTGGCGGCAGGGCCCACAATCCGTTTTGCAGGTGGAAATTCCGTCCAGGAACGTGCCGCCAGTGGCCGTGGCGGCAGGTGACACATATCGCCTGGGAAGCCACGGTATATTTGACAATTCGTTTTAATGGTGGTCTTTTTTGACATTTTATTAGGCGAGGTGGTCCTTTATGCCAAAAAATCTGGACTGTCATGTGCTCTTATTTTTAATCAATTTCTGCCTCTAAATACTCTTAAGTTTTCAGTGCGTTCAGTTTCCATTATTCCTCTGCAACATTCACCTGATAGCTTACTGTAACTTTTCGATTATTGGATCCCGTAACCGCATTGCGTATCTATCAATTGGCCGAAGCTGATTTTTAAAAGATGAACCGGCTTGTCCTGTTGCAGCTGTAGCGGCCATCTCTCCATGTCTCAGCTTCAGCTAATGTAAGAGCCTTTTCTTCATCTAACTGTTTTATTGGCACTGCTGGGGGTATCCTGGTAGGGGTTAACAGTGAGGTTTTGAAGTATTAAATTGGGATATCCACAAGTTTTGTGTTTCTTGTCTAGTTAAGACTAAAAGAGACAACTTCACTTGGAATTTTATCTCAGTTTATGGCTCTACCTATGATGAACATAAACTTGATTTCATTAATGAACTTCACAATATTCTTCTTGGTGTGGGTGGACCCATCCTGATTGGGGGGATTTTAACCTGATTAGGGAGAAATGTGAAAAGAGCTCTGGCAATATTAACTTGCACTGGGCTAGCCTGTTCAATGATTGGGTAAATAGATTTGGGCTCATTGAGCTGAAAAGTGCTAGTAGAAACTTTACCTGTAGTAATAACCAGGAGGATGCTGTCATGGCTACTCTTGATAGGATCTTTGTTTCTACTTGTTGGGATAATTTTTATTCTGCTAGCCAAGTTAAAGCTCTGCCTAGGTCGGGGAGTGACCATACTCATCTGCTTATTGATACAGGGGCTCTGGTCATTCCCACAACCAAACAATTTAGGTTTGAGAAGTGGTGGCTCCAAGTAGATGGTTTTAAAGATGTTGTTGAAAAAGCTTGGCAGACTTACTGCCCCTTGAGAAATAGCATAGATATCTGGCAGTTTAAGATTAGGCTTACTAGGAGAAGCTTAAAAGGCTGGAATGCTAATATTGAGGTTGCTCAGAAGAAATATAAACAACAGCTTATTGCTGATTTTGACCTCTTGGATGTCATGTCTGAGAAACAATGTTTGTCTCTCCCTTCTAAAGCTAGAATGAAATATGTTTCTGATGAATTGACAGATATCTGGAAGAAGGAGGAGATCAAGGCTAGGCAGAGGTCTAGGGAGAAGCAGATCCTGGAAGGAGACAGGAACACAGTTTACTTCCATGCACAAGCCAATAAGAGAAGGAGGAAGAAGAACATCCCCATGCTTGAAGGGCCCTCTGGCATGGTGGAAGATACTCCAGGTATACTTGATATTGCAGTTAATTATTATAAGAATTTGTATGGCTTTGAACAGGAGTTGAATGTTGATTTGGCTGATGATTTCTAGGGACCTGATGATAGAGTGTCAGGAGCCCAGAATGAAGTCCTTGATGCTCCTTTTTCTGAGACAGAGGTCAAGGATGCTGTCTTTAGCTTATATGCTGAAGGAGCACCTGGCCCTGATGGTTTCTCTTTTCTTTTTTACCAAACATTTTGGGATCTTATTAAAAAGGATCTCCTTAACATGTTCAGACTGGAATCGAAATAACTTGGATCTTTTTAGACTAAATTTTTCTTTGCTAACTTTGATTCCAAAAGAGGCTGATGCTATAAATATACAGAAATTCAGACCCATTGCTTTGATAAACTGTAGTTTCAAGATCTTTTCAAAGTGTGCCACCAATAGGTTGGGGAGTGAGTGTGAAGATCTAATCTCCCCAAATCAAACTGCCTTTATTAGAGGGCGTTTTATTTTGGAGAGTGTGGTGTCTGCACATGAAATTATTCATGATGTAGCTCGCAATTGTCAAGCTGGCTTCATCTTTAAGCTAGACTATGAGAAGGCATATGACATGGTGGATAGGTCTTTCTTATTAAAGATGATGGCTGCTAGAGGCTTTAGTACACATTTTATTAACTTGGTAGCTTCTCTACTGGTTAATGGTTCTGTGGGTGTTAGAATCAATGATGTCGATAGTGATTTTTTGTCACTGGAAGAGGTGTTACAGGGAGATCCTATTTCCCCCATTCTGTTTAATCTCATAGCAGATGTCTTCACCAAAATGCTCATTAGGGCGGCAAACAGTAACCTAATCTCTGGCCTCCTACACGGGTTTAATAGGACTGGGGTCATAAGCTTGCAGTATGCTGATGATACCCTACTCTTCCTTCAAAATGATAGCCCTGGTGCTATGAATCTGAAATGGCTTGTTTCCTGCTTTGAGCAGATTTCTGGGCTAAGGATTAATTTTCATAAATGTGATTTAGTCCCAATTAATGTCCCTGAGGAGGATGCCCAAAGATTTCTCAAATCTTGAGTTGTAGACTTGGTGAGTTTCCTCTTAAGTACTTGGGAATTCCTCTTCACCATTCTAAGCTGAGAAGAGAGGACCTTAATACGATACAGAGCTCCGCCGCCATCGCCGACAAGTTTCCTCTTAATACGATACAGAGCTCCGCCGCCATCGCCGACAAGTTTCGGGAGTTCAGAAGGTCCTGTTCCGGCACCCTTCCAGGACGGGGATCGACTGCCAGAGCCATCTCCATCAACACCGCTGCTTCCCGTGATGAGGAGGGAGTAGTCCCTCACAGGGGCTGAGGCTTATAGAAGTAGCTATGTGGTTATCTCTCTCTCCCATGATGTGATCTTCGTTGTGATCATTAGCTTTGTTAGTATAGTTGAATACATGATGTTTCCCTATGTGTAATAGATATGATTTTGCTCAAGTGGTGTCATCTAGTATAAGTTCAGGAGTCACCGTTGTGATCACGGTATCTCGGTGACAGTGTGGGTGCCGTGTGTGACTCTAATGATAAAAGCTTAGAGGGATCTTCATCATGAGTTTGTTCTTTATTATTGTTGGACTGAATAGATCATGAGGTTTGTTGATGCTTGTGTTATTGAAGAAAGAGACTATTCAAGAAATATGTTGTGGTGTTTGTTAGTACTATCTTTGGATGCGGATAGTGACAGCATGAAGTGTCCATAGATGTGGAATACGAACTTTAAGGTGTGCTTTTCGTAGCCCTACGCAATTCTCATCCTATTTGATCCACGAAAGAATGATCTCCGAGTAACATCTACCATGCATGTGTTTTTGTGGTAACTATTATGTGTTTAATTATGTTAATGATGTTGAGAGTAGTCACTAGTGAAAGTATGAATCCTAGGCCTTGTTTCCAATCATTGATACACCGTTTTTAGTCACTTTTATCACTTGTTTGCTTGCTGCCATTTTTATTACAGAATTACAAAATCACCTTTTACCATCCATATCACTTGTATTTTACTATCTATTCGCAGAACTAGTGCACCTATACAATTAGCCATTGTATTAGGTGTGTTGGGGACACAAGAGACTTCTTGTATCTTAATTGCAGGATTGCTTGAGAGAGGATACGTTCAACCTCTTCCTCCCGTGGATTCGATAAACCTTGGGTTACTCACTTAAGGGAAATTTGCCGCAGTCCTACAAACCTCTGCGCTTGGAGGCTCAACTGAAAGAACATTTCCTAACCCCTATTAGTTTTGTGTGTTAGTTAACAACACTAATGATTATCTAATATGATGCTAAGTGTTGCAGGATTATTGACATATTTTTCCCCTAGCATCATTCACCAAAAAGTTAAGAAATGGCAAAGTTTTCTTGCTGCAGGAAATCTCCTGACCGGAGTCTCCGGCCTGCCAGGCCGGAGTCTCCGGCCCCTGGGTTTTCCTGCCCTTCGCCAGTTTCTGTGGTGCGGCTCTGGTGTCTGTCCGGAGGGTGCCCGGAGGAAGCCCGGAGTCTCCATGGAGGCCGGAGTGTCCGGCCTGAGAGACCGGAGTCTCCAGCCTGTCCCACGTCTTCGACAAGTTTCCGCCCGGGTGCGGAGTTTCCGGCCAACACTGGAGTCTCCGGTCCCCCAGACCGGAGTCTTCGACCCTTCTATCAAGCGAGCAAGGTGTGGGGAGCCTCTGGTGCCAGTCCGGAGGAACCCCGGAAGGAGACCGGAGTCTCCGGTATAAGTGACCTCCAACGGTCAGAATTTTCAGAGCGGTATAAATGCCCCTCCACCTACCTCAGACCAGCTAGCTCGTCCAGCATTTATGAACCCTGATATTTGAGAGCTCAAAATCGCAAGATCTCTCAATTCCTCCGTCCAAACTCAATGATCTTTGGAGGATTGAAGGAGCAGACCCGGATCTACATCTTCACCAAGCCGTTCTTCATTTCCCCCTCATTCACTTGAGGATTCTTGTTTCTAGGGTTAGCTTTGTGTTACCGTAGATTCTTGTGCTCATTTGTTGTTGTATTTGTGACAGTGTTGTTGATTTGGGAGCCCCCAATTCAGTTGTGGGTGTGTGCCCCAAGAACCGTGTAAGGGCTCCGGATTCTGCCTTGAAGGACTCCGATAGTGGAAGGTGAACCAAGCCTTTGTGGCGAAGTTCATCGGAGAATAGGGTGAGGCCTTTGTGGCGTTGAGTAGGCCTTTGTGGCGAACTCACACCCCTCCAACAAGACGTACTCCCTTAACAAGGAGGAACTCGGGAATACACCCTTGTCTCCGCGTGCTTCCCCTTTCGGTTACCTCTTTCCCTTTGTAGCCTTTACTTGTATCGTTAATTGCCTAGTTGTTTAGTTTGCTTCTCATATAGGTAAATTCACCGTAGTTGCATATCTACATAATTTACCTTTGTGTTAAGCCTTAAATTGAAAAATATTAAAAATTGGTGTAGCACCTATTCACCCCCCCCCTCTAGGTGCCCATACAATCCTTTCATTTGGTATCAGAGCCTTGGCTCTTAAGTTAGGCTTCACCGCCTAAGAGAGTATGGGTGACGGTGATGGTGTTACGGGTGGTAGCACTCTCCCGGTGTCCATGGATGATCTCTAGAATTTGGAAACAAGCTTGACATCATCCATGAACACTCAAACGGAGGAGTTGCATGCTATGATGAGGCAACTCTTGAATGGCAATAAGCCACCCGCCACACCATCCCTAGAGGCTAATGCTTCCGCCACGCATAGTGGGGAGGGCGAACAACACACTAATGAATCCCCTCCTAAAATTGATGGTGGGAAGCCGGAGCACCATGGGGTTCCATTTACGTACTCGGTCGACCCACCTATCCCGCATTATCATATAAACAATAGGGTTGATCCACCTAAGTTTAATCCATCTTGTTTTACTAATTGGCAATTTATGATGAAATCTCATATCAAGAGCGCTTCGAGCGAGCTATGGAGAATCATTCAAGTTGGGTTCAAGGCCGTCGACCCGAACAACATGACAAGAAGAGAAGTTGTGGATGGTCAACTCAATGACTTGGCTCTCAACATAATTCACACCGTCGTGGGAGAAAAGCACATGTCTCTCATCGAGGTTGCCACCACCGCCAAAGAAGCTTGGGATATTCTCACTCAAGAGTTTGTCGGTAATGAGAGCATGCAAAGGAATAGATTTGAAGCTTTGAGCAACCAAGCCGAGGGCTTTTTCATGGTAGAGGGTGAAGATCATGAAGAAATGTATCGAAGACTCAAGACCCTTGCTACTCAATTTCGTGCTCTTGGTGCAAACTATGTTGATGATGCTTGGATCAAGAGGAAGTATGTGAGCGCCCTTTAGGCCGTTTGAATCCACCGACTTGAAGAGTCTCCAAGGAAGACACAATTATCACCTCATGACATCTAATGAGGTCATGCAAGAGATGGCGGCATACAAGGTGGCCGCCAAGAATGCCGAAGATGCTCGAGCCCGAGCCATTGGAATGCATAGAGGAACCTCACTTGCTTTGAAGGCCAAGGTTGTGGAGCAAGAAGATGATGATGAGGCTCAAAAATATGTGTCACATTGGGATCCCAAAGAATTTCAAGATACTCTCAAGGACTATGCGGCTCTCACATCTAAAGTCTTTTGGAAGAGTCCATCCAAGGCAAGGGATTTCTTCAACAAGGCAAGTGGAAGGAAGGAGTGTGGCTAAAGAGTTCGTTCTTGCTACAATTGCCAAGACAAATATCACTTTGTGCCCGAGTGTCCGTTTGAGAATAGAAAACTTCATGGAGGAAAGCTCATTAGGAAGGACAAGTCAAAGGACACACATAAGAAGCCTTTCTTCAAGAAGAATGCTATCAACAAGAAACCTCCAAGGATTGTGTTGCTTGCTCAAGAAGAATATTCATCCCGGGAAGAAGAAGAAGAGCCCACAAATGAAGTTGCCGCCATTGCTATTGCTTCTTCATCATCTCCTTCCCTATTTGAATCCCCCAATGAGAATGTCTCTATCTCCTCCGCAAGATGCTTCATGGCTAAGACCACCGAGGTAACATCACCCTCATCTCCTAAGGCAATGAGTAATATGGATGATGCTACTAGTCTTAAAATCAAAGAGGAAATAGTTGCTTTCGATCATTTTATCACTAACATGCAAGGTGAAACAAAGAAGCATGTTGAGACTCTTATGAGTCAATATGGTGAAGCTCAAGAAATGCTTGAGATAAAGGGTAAGATTGAAAGAGAGGATGCTATGGAAATTGCATCCTTAAAAGACAATCTTGAAGAAGAGCATGAGCTTAGAGTTTCTCTAGAGCAACAACTAGAATCTATAGAAGAATCAAATGATGCAATTGTTGCTAAACTCATTAAAGAACGTGACCATGCAATTGCTAAATACAAACCATGTAAGAAGGAAAAGGTCGAGCTTGGTGTTGGTCATTCTAGACTAACCGAGGAGCTAGAGAAGCTCTCCAAGGCCTACAAAGCTTTGGAGAGTGAGCACTCTACCCTCACCAAGTTGTATGAACAACTTCAAGCTCAACCGCCTAAAAATGATATGCCTAGTTCCTCTACTCCTATTACTTGTGATCATGCAAATATCATTGAGGAAAATGCTAGGTTGAAGATCAATCTTGCTAAGGCCATCTCCCTAGGTAAGAAACCGTTTGTCACTTCACAAAAAGGGAGAGTTGGTCTTGGGTTCATGGAGGAAGAAAAGGAGAAAGAGAGCTTCATGAAGGATGCTAGAGCTCCTCAAATTAAGAAGGCCAATGTTGCTAGTGCTCCTCAAGCAAAGAGGATCCCTCAAGCAAAGAAGAAGGTCAACATTGCTAGTGGTGGTGCCACAAGGGGCAAAACCATTAGTGATGACTTTGCGGGAAAGACTAACCCTCACTACATTATCTTTGTTGATTATTATGGGGATGTCTATGCTAAGTTTGTTGGTCCTAGAGATGTACCCATTGCTCGTTCTATTTGGGTTCCTAAGACCCTTGTTGCTAACAAAAGAGGACCCATTGAAAAATGGGGACCTAAATCCAAGCAATGATTTCTTGTAGGACTATGCTTCCGGTGGGTCAAAATGGGTGCTTGATAGTGGATGCACAAAACATATGACCGGAAGCAAGGAGTTGATGATGGAGTTGAGACCAAATCTAAATCAAGCAACCGTCACTTATGGAGATCGATCAAAATCCGAGGAATGTCATGCTTGTCAAAGACCTTGGTTTTAATTTACTTTTCGTTCATGCACTTAATAAGATGGGTTACGCCGTCTTTTTTGATATTGATGTTGTGGTAATCTTGTGGAGCAAGACTCTAAAGGTCGCTTTCGTTGGGTACGTCGAGGATGATTTGTTTGTGGTTGACTTTTCAAGGGAAACCATTTCAAATTCGATGTGCCTATTCGGAAAGGCCGACAAGGGTTGGTTGTGGCATCGCCGCCTAGCCCATGTCAATATGAGAACTTTGCAAAGTCTCCACAAGGGTGGCCACATTCTCGGACTAAAAGAAGATGTCTCTTTTGCCAAAGATCATGTTTGTAGGGCTTGTGTTGAAGGAAAGATGCATGATTCTCCCCATCCTTCCAAGACTATTATTTCATCCAAGAGGATCTTGGAGCTCCTCCATGTGGATCTTTTTGGTGCCGTTCCCGAAGCAAGTCTTGGTGGGAAGAAGTATTGCTTGGTGATTGTTGATGACTATTCAAGATTCACTTGGGTTTATTTCTTCAAGTCGAAGAGTGAGACCCAACAAACCGTCATCGACTTCTCCATTGAAATGCAACGTCAACACAATGTTCCCATATTGGCAATTAGAAGTGATAATGGCTCCGAGTTCAAGAACTACACCCTCAATGAGTTTCTTAGTGAAGAGGGCATTCGTCATCAATATTCCGCAACCTATACCCCTCAACAAAATGGTGTAGCTGAGAGGAAGAACCGGACTCTTATGGATATAGCAAGGTCCATGTTAGCGGAGTTTAAGACTCCGTTGACTTTTTGGGCGGAGGCTATTTCCACGGCTTGTCACTCCTCCAACCGGCTCTACTTCTGCAAAGGGTTGAACAAGACCCCTTATGAGATCCTCACCGGCAACAAACCCAACATCTCCTACTTCCGTGTCTTCGGTTGTAAGTGTTTCTATTTGATTAAAGGTTGTCGCTTAACTAAATTCGAATCTAAATCTCTAGAGGGTATATTTGTTGGTTACGGTGCCGAATCCCACACTTATAGAATCTATGATAAAGCCACACGGCATATCATAGAATCTTGTAGTGTGGTGTTCGAGGAAAATAACAGGCTCCCAAGTGGCGCAATTTCATGTTTCCGATGTAGATGATGAAATTCCTCGAGAAGCCATAAGAAGAATGGGTGTGGGATTTTTCCGCCCCGTTGAGGAACCCCTTGTGGTGGATCGAGAAGGACAATGCTCTACTCAAGTGGAGCCCTCATCTTCATCAGAATTGCAAGCAACTGCTACTGGAGTCATTAATGCACCTGATCAAAGACAAGCTCAAGACCCTCAACAACAATCTCTTCTGCCTCCTGTCGCCGGACTCCGGCCATCTTGACCGGAGAATCCGGTGGGCCGGAGATTCCGGTGCCCCAGGCCGGAGACTCCGGTCTACATCCAGCAGAAGAAAGTGCAGCTCAAGACCTTGGTCCATCCACCTCTTCCAATAACAATGATATGTTTTCTGGGGATCAAGGACAGCTTACCGGTCAAGGCGGGGACTCGAATGATCAAGATGATCAAGTGATACCTCCAAGATGCAATGAGGATATCGAAGCCCGTCGTCGAGCTAGAGTTGAAAGAACCATGGCACGTCGTGAACATTTCCTTGAGAAGGTGATTGGTGATGTGAGAGGCAAAGTGTCCACCCGAGGCAATTGGCGAACTTTAGTGATCATCAAGCTCACATTGCCATGTTTGAACCGAAGAAGGTGGCCGAAGCTCTTGAAGATCCGGATTGGTTGGAAGCTAGTTGAGAAGCCAAAGGAGTGCCGCAATGTTATTGGCACAAAGTGGATTTTCAAGAACAAGCAAGATGAACATGGTATGGTTGTGAGGAACAAGGCTAGATTGGTGGCTCAAGGGTACTCTCAAGTTGAAGGCATTGATTTTGGAGAGACCTATGCTCCCGTGGCTCGCCTTGAGTCCATCCGTATCCTTCTTGCTTATGCATCCCGTTATAACTTTAAATTGCAACAAATGGATGTTAAAAGTGCCTTTCTTAATGGTCCCTTAAAAGAGTTGGTATTCGTTAAGCAACCCCCGGGGTTCGAGGACCCCAACTTCCCTAACCACGTCTACAAGCTTGATAAGGCGCTCTATGGACTTAAACAAGCACCACGTGCGTGGTATGAGCACCTTAGAGAGTTATTGTTAGACCGTGGATTTGAAGTTGGGCAAATTGATCCCACTCTTTTTACTAAGAGGGTTAAAGGGGAGCTTTTCGTATGCCAACTATATGTTGATGATATTATATTTGGCTCGTCTAACAAAGCTTTTAATGATGAATTTTCAAAGCTTATGACCGATAGGTTTGAGATGTCTATGATGGGCGAGTTGAAGTTCTTCCTTGGATTTGAGATCAAGCAATTGAGAGGAGGGACTTTCATTAGCCAAGAAAAGTATATTCAAGACATGCTCAAGAGGTTTAATATGGCCGATGCTAAGGAGAAGAAGACACCTATGGATACCAAATGCCATCTACAACTTAACCCAAAGGGTATAGATGTGGATCAAAAGCTTTACCGCTCCATGGTAGGTTCTTTGCTTTACCTTTGTGCATCTAGACCCGATATTGTGTTGAGTGTAGGTGTGTGTGCAAGGTATCAAGCGGCTCCTAAGGAAAGCCACATGTTGGCGGTCAAGAGAATCCTACGATATTTGGTTCATACCCCAAGGTTTGGTTTGTGGTACCCAAGGGATTCTTCTTTCACCCTTCGTGGGTTCATGGATCGGATTGGGCCGGTGATCAAGATGATAGGAAATCAACTTCCGGGGCTTGCCAATTCCTTGGTAGGTCCTTGGTGAGTTGGTCTTCTAAGAAGCAAAATTGTATTTCTCTCTCCACTGCCGAAGCCGAGTATGTGGCCGCCGCTAGTGCTTGCACTCAATTGTTATGGATGAGGCAAACTTTAAAGGAATACGGTGTCAATTGTGACAAAGTGCCTATTTTGTGTGACAATGATAGTACTATCAAGATCGCCTACAACCCGGTGCAACACTCAAGGACCAAGCATATTGAGATTCGTCATCATTTCATTCGAGATCATGTTGCCCGTGGAGACATTGAGCTAGCATATGTGCCAACCAAGGACCAACTTGCCGATATTTTCACGAAGCCACATGATGAAGCAAGATTCACTTATTTGAGGAATGAGCTAAATATCGTGGATTCGAGGAGCTTGGCTTGACCATCTTGCATACACACCTATAGCTTCAACTTCTATCTTGGTTTAGGTGTGGGCATGAATTTAGGGGGAGTGTTGTCCTAATAAATTGGGCTCTCCCTCCCCCCAATATGCCTATAGCAACACTTATTTATCTCTATCTTCATTTCATGAATTGTGAGCTTAAATGACGAGTATTGGTTATGGACCCAAGATATATCTTCACGGTGCCATGCCATAAACTCATACATGGTGGCCTAGGCCTCCAACCTCTTTTTTGTGAAGAGTTGGTCCTTTTGGGGTTTTATTGAATTTTATTTGCAAATCTTTTGTTCTTATGGGAAACCCACTCAATCTTGGCATTTATTGTTTTTTTTTTGGCTTTTGCAAGTTGAGTGTGAAGTTCCATCCCAGTTTGTGTTGTCTATCCCAAGCCTCTCCTTGCCCCAAAACTTGCTCCTCTTGCCACATACATGTCCACCACCATAAACTAGCTTTTCTGAGGTGTGGGGGCCGGAGACTCCAGGTGTCTAACACCGGAGACTCCGGTCTGAGCAGAATCTCCGCCCTAAGCCACGGAGACTCCGGCACCCCGGAGACTCCGGTGTTCTTAGGCCGGAGACTCCGGTCTCGGCGTTTTCCAGAGGGGTCCTAAAGGTTGTCGGGGTGGGGGGTTGAATCACAACTCCCTCACCACCCCGACCCCTACCTCTCCCCTGCTGCCGCCCCTGTATGGAGAAGCTTCCCCGGACGCTTCCCACCGCCGGAATCCGCAGTCCAGCCGGCCCCTCTTCCTCTCCAACGTTGGGGAACGTCCTCCCCACCATTGGAGACCTCCACCATGTCGAGCAGCGGTACCTCCCTCTCTCCCTCTCTAGGTTTCTTCCTAGATCTTGGATAGAGTGTGTAGTGTTGCTCCTATGGTGTAGAATCTCTTGCTGGTTGGTTTTTACCTCAATGTATCAATTCTAGCATCTTTAGCACCGAATTTTGACCTAACCCTAGATTCTCAGCCTCAGGGCCGGAGACTCCGGTGTGGCCGGAATCTCCGGCCCCTGAGACCGGAATCTCCGGTGTAGATCACATTTGTGTGCTTTTGATTCTCCAATTGATGCATCTTTTGTTTCCCTGGACATGTATGCTCATCCCCCTGCTACCCCCTCTCTGTTTACTCACAGGATCCTCGCATCGACTCAAGAAAATCACTCACAACCCCAATAAGGTGACTCGGAAAGATAAGAGGGGTACTAGGGCCTATTTGGATCCAACCGAGGATGGTCGTTTGGTTCAGCGTGACAGGGGTGCTGCTGCTAGAGAGGCTGCGCAGAAAAGAGCTGAAGAAGAATTCCTTGCACAAGAGAGGGCCAAGAAAGCAAAATTTGATAATTTGACCACCATTAGTGGGTTGAGCAAATCTGAGTTCCGTGCTATGAGGTCACAGCCCTTCTTTGATATGCCGCAAAACTCCAACAATCCTCATTTTTGGAGAAGGGAGCAAGAGATAGTAATGAATGAAGTCTATGCAAAGCTCTCGGGTCCTAATATTGTTTGTGTGCAAAAGGTCCTCAACCTCTCCGCTCTTAGCACCAAACCGTATTTCCATGAGGCCGTGTGGATAGTTCGCAAGCTTGGGTTGGAGCACCTCATGACGCTCCAACAAAACTATGACATCAAGTTGGTGCACCAATTCTTTGCTACCATTCAGTTTGGAGAAGATGACGATGTCACATTAACATGGATGACCGGGCCGATGAGGTGTGAATCCTCAATGACAAGGTTCGGTGAGTTGCTAGGCTATGTGTTCCGCAAGGGTGATGCTTTCCAAGGACGAATCATGCATACAGAAGGAGTTCATTATGATAAAAACAAGATGATACCGCTCTACCTCAACAAGTCCGTCGTTGGCTCCAACAAGGATCTTCTTCCCACATTCAATATCCTCCTTCGCATGTTTAGAAGCAATATTGCACCCCAAGCCGGGAATGTGGATGCAATTCGTGGAGGGCTTGTCAACCTCCTTATTCATTCCTATGCGGTGCTTCAAGCCGGAGTCAATTGTCAAGGTTTTGAGATAGATGTGACGGATTTTATCAAATGTGAGTTGCATTGGGCGGTACATGAGATGAAGAATCCTATATATGCACCTTATGTGATGAAGCTAATTCTTGATCAAGTTCCACACCTCAATCGTGAGCACTTCACCGTTCACAAGGCCGGCTCCCTCCAAATTCTCAGCATGACAAAGCCATCCTCTTCTAGTGGCTCCCTCTCGTGTCCCATTTGCATCAAGTGAAGAAGAGGAAGAAGATGTGGCACCCGTTCGTAGGAGGAGTAAGAATGCCGACCCTCCCTCATGGGCTAGCAAGGGCAAAGATGATGTGCAAAAGAGAGTAAGAAGCTTAGTTGGTTTGAAAGAGTGATGCTTCACATGAATTGTGCATCCACAAGGAAAATTACCAAGCTCACAGGAGAGAAAGTTTGATCATCTCAAATCAAAGGAAGTTGTACAAGGAGTTGGAGAAAAAGAGGGACAAGACTCCCCCCCCCTCCTCCTCCTAGAATTGGCAAAGACACGGATAGTGAGTCTCCCAAATCACCGAAAGTGAGAAGACAATTAGCTATGATGCGTGGAATGCAAAGCAATTCCTTGGTCCGACTTTGATTTTGAGGAGTGTCCTCCATGCCCTCTTCCTCGCAACACTGGCAAGGCTCCAATGCCTCAAAGGGAAATTGAAGATCAAGGTGCTAGTGGCTCGGAGTATGAGGATGATGATGATGATGCCCCGACGAGGACTCCGAGTGGTCTCTATGGGACCGTTAGCATCGCCTTTCTTCCTTTTTGGTTTCTCGATGCCAAAGGGGGAGAAATGGTTCTGGTAGGCTATCCGTGGGATTTGCATGGGTCGGGCACAATCATTTGCTTTTATCATTCCTTGAGAGCTTGTGTCCCTATATGTGGGTTTCCTCTCATTGTGTAACTTGTCTATATGCACACATTTAGGGGGAGATGCTATTTGTCACATGATATGATCTATTTATTTTGCAAATCCTAGTGTGTCATCTAACACCAAAAAGGGGGAGATTGAAAGAACATTTCCTAACCCCTATTAGTTTTGTGTGTTAGTTAACAACACTAATGATTATCTAATATGATGCTAAGTGTTGCAGGATTATTGACATATTTTCCCCTAGCATCATTCCCAAAAAGTGAAGAAATGGCAAAGTTTTATTGCTGCAGGAAATCTCTTGACCGGAGTCTCCGGCCTGCCAGGCCGGAGTCTCCGGCCCCTGGGTTTTCCTGCCCTTCGCCAGTTTCTGTGGTACGGCTCTGGTGTCTGTCCGGAGGGTGCCCCGGAGGAAGCCCGGAGTCTCCGGGGAGGCCGGAGTGTCCGGCCTGCGAGACCGGAGTCTCCGGCCTGTCCCGCGTCTTCGCAAGTTTCCGCCCGGGTGCGGAGTTTCCGGCCAACACCGGAGTCTCCGGTCCCCCAGACCGGAGTCTCCGGCCCTTCTATCAAGCGAGCAAGGTGTGGGGAGCCTCTGGTGCCAGTCCGGAGGAACCCGGAAGTCTCCGGCCTACACCGGAGTCTCCGGCCCACTTAGGCCGGAGTCTCTGGTATAAGTGACCTCCAACGGTCAGAATTTTCAGAGGGGTATAAATACCCCTCCACCTACCTCATTCCAGCTAGCTCGTCCAGCATTTATGAACCCTAATATTTGAGAGCTCAAAATCGCAAGATCTCCCAATTCCTCCGTCCAAACTCATTGATCTTCGGAGGATTGAAGGAGAAGACCCGGATCTACATCTTCACCAAGCCATTCTTCATTTCCCCCTCATTCACTTGAGGATTCTTGTTTCTAGGGTTAGCTTTGTGTTACCCTAGATTCTTGTGCTCATTTGTTGTTGTATTTGTGACAGTGTTGTTGATTTGGGAGCCCCCAATTCAGTTGTGGGTGTGTGCCCCAAGAACCATGTAAGGGCTCCGGATCCCGCCTTGAGGACTCCGATAGTGGAAGGTGAACCAAGCCTTTGTGGCGAAGTTCATCGGAGAATAGGGTGAGGCCTTCGTGGCGTTGAGTAGGCCTTTGTGGCGAACTCACACCCCTCCAACGAGACGTACTCCTTTAACAAGGAGGAACTCGGGAATACACCCTTGTCTCCGCGTGCTTCCCCTTTCGGTTACCCTCTTTCCCTTTGTAGTCTTTACTTGTATCGTTAATTGCCTAGTTGTTTATTTTGCTTCTCATATAGGTAAATTCACCGTAGTTGCATATCTAGATAATTTACCTTTGTGTTAAGCCTTAAATTGAAAAAGATTAAAAATTGGTGTAGCACCTATTCACCCCCCCTCTAGGTTCCCATACGATCCTTTCACCAACAAGTCTACAAGAATAGAAGCGTGTAGTTTATTATGATTATGATATGCCTCCTATTTATGATGATTACAATGATGCCTATGATAGTTTTACTCCCACTATTATTAATGAGAAGGATTTTGCTTATGTGGAGAGTAATAATACTTTTATGCATGTGAATCATGAGAAAAATGCTTTATGTGATGGTTATGTTATTGAGTTTTCTTATGATTCTACAGAAAGTTATTATGAGAGAGGGAAGCGTGGTTGTCGGCACAATGGAAACCAGGGTACCACGGGCCGGCCTGCCAGGGCCCACAAGATTCTTTGGATGATTTTTGCTAAGGACCAGGCTCTCCAAGCCTGGCGAGCCTCGCGAGGGTTTTTTCCTTCGCGAGGGATCTTTCTACCTCGCCGAGGATGCTCTCCCTTGGCGAGGGATCGCAACTCGACAAGGCGTCTCCGACGCCACCCGTAATTCTGCTAAGGACCAAGCCGAAGGGCTCGGCGAGGCTTTGTGCCTCGCGAGGCTCCTTCCTCACGAAGCCATCTCTGCCTCGCGCAGAGCGCACATGGCTCTGCGCCGTGTGCAGAGTGACGCGCGTACCTGCGCGCGATGACGACGACGCCGCAGTTGCTATTTTCCATGTATAAAGCAGTCAACAAAGCGGCACCAAGCAAAGCGGACAACGAGTATTTCCTCTTTGGTGATAAGGGAACCGTCTGCAGCTACGCTCCAAGGGCGACGTCATCGTGGGTCACCTCCCACCTCAGCAAGCGCCAGCCCACCGTCCGGCTGGCCGGTGGCCTTTTCCAGCTTTGGTGACGCCGCTCCCCTGCCGTGGACCGCGTCCACGGGCTTCACCTTTACGGTGGACTTCACCTTTATCGTGCACCCTGCTCCTTCCCTCGTCGTCATGTGGTAGCCCTTCCCGCCCAAATGTTTGGGCAGAAGAGGTCCAGGACGCCTATAAAAGGAGGGGGAGCACGCCCAAGCAAGAGGTTGGATCTTTGGTTGGCATCCAGTTCAGTCCTTGACAACCTGAGATCTAGGGTTAGCCATTGCTAGACACCACCGAGCTCGGCAAGCTCTCCTTGTACTGTAAACCTCTCCAAGCAGTGCAATACACCATAGCAGGACGTAGGGGTTTTACCTCCCAAA
Source organism: Puccinellia tenuiflora (assembly GCA_012064385.1). Lineage (NCBI taxonomy): Eukaryota > Viridiplantae > Streptophyta > Magnoliopsida > Poales > Poaceae > Puccinellia > Puccinellia tenuiflora. The sequence continues at coordinate 335,002 of QRDG01001955.1, forward strand.
GAGGGCCCTGAACCTGGGTAAGATCCCGTGTCCATCTCTGCAGTGTTGTCCGCAGCGAGTCCGACGAGCACCATCGCCGGAGCATGTTGAGGATTGTTTGACTTCGTGTTCAGCCCCTTACACGATACCTTGGAGACACCCCTAGTTCCTGGGACAAATCTCCGACATTTGGCGCGCCAGGTAGGGGGCTGAGGCGCGTCTTCATCCTCGACACAGCCATGGCCGGCCCTTCTCGCGCCGAACGACTCGCTCGTCGGACGGCTAGCGCCGCCACCGCTCCTCCTGTCGGCCGCCCGCGCGGCCGCCCGCGTGGGAGTGCTGCTCCGGAGCGCCACGTCGACCCCGAGCCCCGCGTCGAGCACCCGGAGGACGATGACATCGACCACGCTGAGAACGACATCGGCGAGGAGGAAGCCTCCTCCCTGCATCCGTCGCAGGACCGTGCTGCTTCTTCGCTGGGCCGCCCTGCGCCCAGCCCGGCGACTGCGCTTCTCATGGCGCAGGAGCTGCTGCAGTACCGCCCCACGCCGGAGGCCCAGGAGGCCTGGCTCAACCGCGTCTCCGAGCTCATCGGCGCCGCTCGTGCTGCCGCTCCTGCACCGTCTCGCTCGCTGGTCCTCTCTGCCCGCGCAGGGGACGTGTCGCACGGCGCGCCGCACGCTCCTCTCATTCCTCCTCGTCACCCCGCTCCCGCTCCCGCTCCGGCTCCACCGGCTCAACCGCAACCCGCTCCAGTGGGGGCTCCCCCTCGCGACGGCCGCGCTGCATCGCACGCGTCGTCGCCGCACGACTGCCAAATCGTGCAGCGAGCCCCGAGGACGCACGCGTGAGCATCGAGCGCGGGCAGGACCCGCCGCAACCGCGCCGTCCAGGACGTCGCCACCGCTGGGCGCCACCTCCGCGCCACCCTCGCCAACGGCACGGTCACCTACGGCACGACGGCCGCGTTCACTCGCAGCCTCCGTCGCGTCGTCTGGCCGGTCAAGTTCCGGCCGGATCTTCCTCCGCGCTATGACGGCAAGAACAACCCCCTGGAGTTCCTGCAGCTCTATACTCTGGCCATCCAGGCCGCCGGGGGTGACGACAGGGTCATGGCGAACTGGTTCCCCATGGCCCTCAAGGACTCCGCGTCCTCATGGCTCACCAACCTCCCCGCAGAGTCTATCAACACTTGGGAGGACCTCTGCCGGTGCATCGTTGCCAACTTCAAGGGCACGTACGAGCGTGGCCTCACCTACAACGACCTCCGCGCCGTGCGCCAGAAGCCTGGCGAGACCCTCCGCAAGTACATCCAGCGCTTCAGCCAGGTACGCAACAAAATCTCCAACACCACCGACGCGCAGGTCATTTCAGCCTTCCAGGCTGGGGTGACCGACGTGCGGATGCTCGAGAAGCTTGGCATCCACGACAACATCACCACCGTCGTCAAGCTCTTCGACTTGGCGGACAAGTGCGCCAAGGCTGAGGAGGGCCGCTTGTTCGTCAAGAACGAGCCAGGGGACCCCGCCGAGGAGTCCAAGAAGAAGAAGAAATCCTCCGAGAAGCGCAAGACTACTGCGGTCCACGCGGCCGAACCCGACGCCAAGCAGCCTCGCCAAGCTGCCACTCCAGCCGCAGGACCCGAGAAGAAGGATGATCGCCCCTTCTGCATCTACCACAACAGGCACTCCCACACCACCAAGGACTGCTACGACCTCAAGAGGCTTCGCGAGGGAAATGATCGACAGCAGGGCCGCGGAGGCCGCGGCGGCCGCGGGGGGCGACGCTGGAACAACTACAACGACAACTACCAGCAAAACCCCCAGGCCAACGCCGTCCAACCCGCGAACGACAACCTGCCTGCCGAGGCTGACGAGGGCTACCAGGTGCCTCGTGGGGCTGCTTGCATCCTTGGCGGGGCTCAGGCCCCTCGCTCCAATCGCCACTTCAAGCAATTCGCTCGCGAGGTCGCGGTAGCCCTTCCTGGAGTCGAGGCCTCCAGGCCCCTCAACTGGTCCCAGTGCCCCATCACCTTTGACTCCACCGACCACCCCAAGTCCACCTCAACCATTGGCACCATCCCGCTGGTCTGCACCCCCACCATCAACAACATCGCCATCTCTAAGACGCTCATTGATGGGGGTGCCGGCCTCAACGTCATCTCCGTCGAGACTTTCGAGAAGCTGCAGGTGCCCTACGAGCGGCTCATGCCCACCAGGCCCTTCTCGGGGGTGACAGAGGGTCTTACCACCCCATTGGGGCAGGTGAGGCTCGCCGTCACTTTCGGCACCCAGGCCAACTACCGCACCGAGCTAATCGACTTCGACGTCGCGCACATCGGCTTGCCCTACAACGCCATCCTCGGTTACCCCGCCCTCGCCAAGTTCATGGCGGTGACCCACCACGCCTACAACCTCGTCAAGCTCCCTGGCTCGGGTGGCACCATCGTCATCCGCGGCGTAGTCTCGGACGCCCTGTATGCTGCGCAAGCGGCCTACAAGGCTGCCGCGGTGGCGTCACCCGCTGACGAGGACGAGGAACCCCTCCCGAGGCCCCCCGCGAAGAAGAAGCAGCTGTTCTCTCAGGAGAAGGCCGCAACAAAGCAAGTGCCTCTGGAGGCAAGCGGCTCGGGGGCTAGCGTCACCATCGGCGCCAACCTGCCTCCCAAATAGGAAAGCACGCTCGTCGCCTTCCTCAGGGCAAACTCTGACATGTTCGCATGGACACCGTCAGATATGTCCGGAGTACCGAGGGAGGTGATCGAGCACCACTTAGCCGTGTGTCCAAACACACGCCCCGTCAAGCAAAAAGCGCGGCGCCAGGCGCCAGAGAAACAAGATTTCATCGTCAAGGAAGTAGAGAAGCTGAAGAAGGCCCGCATCATCAAGGAAGTGGTCCACCCCACTTGGCTCGCCAACGGTGTGGTCGTCCCCAAGCACACCGGAGGAAGCCGCCTCTGCATCGACTTCACCGACCTCAACAAGGCCTGCCCCAAAGACCCCTATCCCCTCCCGAGGATCGACCAGATCGTGGACTCCACCGCCGGCTGCGCGCTCCTCTGTTTTCTGGATGCCTTCTCTGGTTACCACCAGATCAAGATGGCGAAGGAGGACAAGGAGAAGACAGCATTTCTCACCCCTTGTGGTGTGTTTTGCTACGTCTGCATGCCCTTCGGCTTGAAGAATGCCGGCGCCACCTTCCAGCGCCTCATGAGGATCGCCTTGGGGGCTCAAATGGGGAGGAATGCAGAAGCCTACGTCGACGACATCGTGGCCAAGACTCGCGAAGAAAACACGCTCATCCAGGACCTCGAGGAGACCTTTGCCAACCTGCGCAAGGTCAACATCAAGCTGAACCCTGCCAAGTGCGTCTTCGGGGTCCCTTCAGGCAAGCTCCTCGGGTTCCTGGTATCCCACCGCGGCATCGAGGCCAACCCCGACAAGATCAAGGACATAGAGCAGATGCAGCCTCCTTGTCGCCTCAAGGACATGCAACGCCTAGCGGGATGTATGGCCAGCCTTGGCCGTTTCATCTCCAAGTTCGGCGAGAGGGCGCTGCCATTTTTCAAGATCATGAAGAAGTCTGGCCCCTTCAAGTGGACCCCTGAAGCAGCAAAGGCCTTTGAGGACCTGAAGAAATACCTAGCGAGCCCACCCATCATGGTTGCCCCATGCCCTCGCGAGCCTCTGAAGCTGTATCTTGCAGCCACTCCTCAGACGGCAAGCGCGGTCTTGGTGGCTGAAAGGGAAGAGCCAGTCCTCGTCAAGCAGACCACCGCCTCGCCAAGCCCAGAACCACCCGACAAGGAAACACCCTCGTCAAGCACCCAGCCTCCTGCCGAGCTTCCCCAAACAGAGCCTCAAGAAAACCCTGCCGAGGACTCCACCAAGCCTGGAGAGGAGCCAGCCGCTGCCACGCCAACAACTACCCTCGTCGAGCATCCCGTCTACTTCATCAGCACAGTGCTGCGAGACGCTCGTGAGCGCTACCCCATGCAGCAAAAGCTACTCTTCTCACTCCTCATCGCCTCCAGGAAGCTGCGCCACTACTTCTAGGGTCACCCCATCAAGGTGGTCACCTCATATCCCCTGGAGCAAGTCCTGCGCAATCCAAATGCAACAGATTGCGTCGCAGGCTGGGGCATTGAGCTACAACCTTTCGAGCTGGAGTTTGACACCACCAGGGTCATCAAGGGCAGGGCGCTGGCCGATTTCATGGCCGAGTGGACGGACACGCGCAAAGAAGAAGAGCCTCCAGAGGAGGAAGCTACAGCCTCAGGTGGGACGAAACCAGGCCCCTGGACCATGCACTTCGACGGCGCCTTCGCGGCCAGGAGTGCGGGGGCTGGTGCCGTCCTCACCTCACCAACAGGCGACAAGCTCTATTACGCCGTCCAGCTCTGCTTCAAGGACAACGACAAGGTCTCCAACAACATTGCTGAATATGAAGGCCTCCTCGCCGGGCTCAGAGCTGCCATCGCCCTCGGCATCAAGCACATCCTCATCAAGGGCGACTCCCAGCTCCTCGTCAACTTCTCCAACAAAAGCTACACGCCTAAGGACACCTACATGGTGGCCTACCTTGAAGAGGTACGCAAGCTAGAGAAGCACTTCAGGGGCATGGAGCTCAAGCACATCCCGCGAGCAGAAAACCAAGAGGCAGATGAAATTGCCCGGCGAGCAGCAAGAAGAGAAGCTCAGAAGCCTGGAGTGTTCGAGGAGAGGCTCACCAAGGCCTCAGTCAAGCAACCAGTGGTCACCATCAGCATCGACGAGGAGCTCCCACCAGCCCCACCAAGCGGAGCACCAAACTGTGGTTTGCCCTCGGGCGATCGCTTGCTGCTGACTCTGGTGCGCCGAGACACCGGCTGGATCGACGAGATCAAGAACTACCTGCAAAAACCGAGCCCTCCCCGAAGACGACGCTGAAGCCGAAAGAATTGCTCGCCAGGCCAAGTCCTACTGCCTCCACGACGGAGACCTGTACCGTAAGCGCCCCAATGGGGTTGCCTTGCGGTGCGTCCCTGCCGAGGAAGGCCGCCAGCTCATCAACGACATCCACAGCGGCGAGTGCGGCCACCATTCTTCCTCGCGCACCCTTGCAGGCAAGGTCTTCCGGAGTGGTTTCTACTGGCCCTCGGTGCTTCAAGATGCAGCTGCCATCGTCCAATCCTGCGACGCATGCCAATTCCACGCCAAGCAAATCCACCAGCCCGCGCAAGGACTCCAGACCATCCCGCTCTCCTGGCCGTTCGCGGTCTGGGGGCTGGATCTGCTGGGGCCTTTCCCGCGAGCGCTCGGGGGCTACCGCTACCTCTACGTCGCCATCGACAAATTCACCAAGTGGCCTGAGGTGGAACCCGTGCGCACCATTCTGGCGAAATCGGCGGTAAAATTCATAAGGAGCCTGGTCTGCCGCTTCGGCGTGCCCAACCGCATCATCATCGACAACGGCTCACAGTTCATCAGCGGCGCCTTCAAGTCCTACTGCGGCAGCCTCGACGCCCAAATCTGCTATGCCTCGGTGGCGCACCCACGAGGCAACGGGCAAGCCGAGCGAGCCAACGCCGAGGTGCTCAAGGGCCTCAAGACGAGAAGCTTCAACCGCCTCAAGGCCAGCGGCAAGCACTGGATCGACGAGCTCCCCTCGGTGCTCTGGTCCATCCGCACTACGCCAACAAAGCCAACTGGTGAGACGCCGTTCTCCCTTGTCTATGGTGCTGAAGCCGTCCTCCCCAGCGAGATCACTCATGGCTCTCCACGAGTCTTGACCTTCAAGGAGGCTGAGGTGGACGAACTCCGCAACGACGACTTGCTACTGCTTGAAGGGCTCCGCCGAAATGCGGTCCTGAGAGCGGCAAGGTACCAGCAAGACCTCCGTCGCTACCACAGCCGCCACATCCGGCCGTGCACTCTCGAAGCAGGAGACCTTGTCCTGAGAAGAATCCTCTCCAGGGCAGGCCTCCACAAGCTCTCGCCGATGTGGGAAGGCCCCTACAGAGTCGTGCACATCGCCAGGCCTGGCTCTGCGCGGCTCGAGACGGAGGACGGCGTCCCTGTCGCCAACCCCTGGAACATCCAGCACCTGTGCAAGTTCTACCCCTGATCGCCCTTGGCGAGCAATTTTTTGCATCAAGTGAGAGCCACGCGCCATCATCCTCCACGAGGAAAAATTTCGGGCTCCCCTCTCTACTATACGTTGCGGTGGGCCGTTCGAGAATACTCCCAAGCCGCCAAGACTCGTCACGGTAACCTCTTCAGGCACCATGCCTTGGCGAAGTGGATCCCCATGCCGGTCATGGCGGAACGCAGGCTAAAAGCCACCCCCGCATAGGGGCCCCCTCTGAGCTCTCTCTACATGCGTCGCCATGGGCACGCCCCCCTCGAGAGTCTCAGCCACAGCATGTGGAACCCCATGCCTGACATGGTGGATTTTTTGTGTTTCTGGCCACGCCAGTGTAATGAACATCTGTTTTAGGTCATTTTGAACCTTTGCGCACCGCGCCAGCATATTTTGTTGCTTCGGTAAGGGGTTATGTTATTGCTGTTTATTCTCGCTCGTATGATCCCTCCTGTGTATCTCACGAGCGGGGGCTAGCATGGTGCCATGCCACGGGAGAATCCCGGCAGCGCCTAAAACCCAAGGGATCCGAGCTCTGAACTTGCGGGTCAGCTCTCATGCATGTCAACTCCCAAGGAGCTCTGAACTCATGGGTCAGCTCCCGCGCACGTCAACTCACCAAGGATCACCAAAAACCTTGGTGCCTGTTCTCCTCGCGAGGCACACATAAAGGAACCTACGAGCACCACGAGTTACCTAGCTATCTATTGCTTGTGGGTATGCCTATCTGTCCAAGTGCAGGGAACAAGCCTCAGGCACCCTCTCCAAGGCAACAACGCATCGCCAGGGAACCAACACCCTCTCCAAGGCGAAAACGCCTCGTCAAGCTAAGTCTAAGCACTTGTTTGGTTTCCCTCTCGCTGGTTTTTGCCCCTCGAGTCCCTTTTCTCTCTCCTATGCCTCATGGGCTGCTTGCACGTCGAAGGGGGGCCCCAAGCATCGCGCTTCGAGGAGCTCTTACTTCTTGAGGCCTCATGCACCCCCCGGCCTTGTGGAGCCCTGACTCTCACATACCGAAGCAGCGGTGGTGTAGCGCTAAGAGAGGGTCCTAAGACGTAGAGCGAAAAAGACATGAAGGGGAAAGACAAAAGCCACCCGAGGGACATTCACAAGCACACTCAAAAGCTTGAAGCAAGTCTTTACAAGGCTGTTACAATCAAAATGCTAAGATAGTATGCACCACGCATGTCCAGCTATAGGAAGGAGCTTAAGCTGTCGCGCCTCCTGAGGTGCCGCCCCGTCCACGGCAGCCTCCGCCTCCAGGGCATCTTCCTTGCCGTCGCCTTCACCTTCGTCGACCAAGACTTGGTCGTACTTCCTGGCGAGCACCTCGGCGGCTTCCCACGCCTTGCTGCGGATGTCGATCGGCGCCATCACGGCCTCGAGGTCGAACGAGGGCCAGAGCCACAGGAGGTTGCTGAAGACGCGGCTGGTGGCGAGGACGAGGAGGTCGCGGCTCTCCGCCACGATGCGCTCGTCGAAGCGCTTCGCGACCTTCTCAAGCTCCCCGAGGAATTGCCCGAAGAAGTGCGTGTGTGCGGCCTCGTCGTCGATTCCTCTGGAGGGAAAGTGGGGGACCTCGATCCTCAGGTCGTCCCCGACGGTGTTCGCGCGGCGGACCAGATCATGGAGCATGAGCTGGCGCTGGCGCATCATGGCCCGGCCGTGCTGCGCGGTGTCTCACGCCTGCTCCGCGAGATTCGTGGCTGGCCCCACCTGCTGCTGGAGGTCGCTCAGGTCCGCCTTCAGGGTGGCAATCTCCCTCTCCGCGTGTGTCTGCGCCTCCTTGGCGCGCTGGAGGCAAGAGGTCATCTCTTTCTCCTGCTTCTGGAGCCCCTCGATCTGGTGCAGGAGCTCGTTGCGCTTTGTCGTGAAACGCTCCTCCTGTTTCATGACCTTGGCGCTGTAATCGTCGGCGAGGCCCTGGCGGATGCGTTCCACCTTGACGTCAGCCTCCTCCTGAATCCTCTTCGTCTTCAGCGCGAAGTCGGCGTTGGCCTTCTCGTGGCGCTCTTTGTGGGTGGCCTCGCTCCTGGCCACCTGGCTCTCGTGAGCCTGCAGCTGCCCCTCGCGACTGGCCTGGGCCTCTTCGAGCAGCTGGGCCTGCTCCTCGCGCTGGCGCAGCTCCTTCTCCTGGAGGGAGAGCTCTTCCTCGCGCCGTTTCAGCTCCGCCTCATGAGGCGCCAGCTGCCCCTCGCGGGCATCTAGCAACTCGCGGAGCTCCTTCAGGCTGGCCCTCGCGACCTCGGATTCGGCGGCAAGCTTCTGCTCTGCGGCCGCTAGCTCTTGGTGCTTGGCGGTGGTCTCTGCCTCCAGCGTCTCCCGGGCGGCGTCCAGCTGGTCCATGACCTCAGCTGCCTCCCGCTTGACGCTGTCGCGGGTCTCCTTCGCGAAGCGGATCGCCTCCTCGTGTGCCGCTCGGGCCGAGGCGTCCTGCCGGCGGCACACCTCCACCCTCTCATGGAGGAGGGCCCAGGCGTTGGCGATCCTTGCCCGCTCCTTCTCCCTAGCGAGATCTTCCTCGGCGAACTGCGCCGCCAGCTCGTCGAGTGTCCTCCGCGCTTGGCGGAGGACAACGTCGCGGCGAGCCGCGCGGGGGCGCGGCTCACTCAGCGCCAGGATCCCCGCGTCGTTGTGGGGCGCAGAGGCCTCGACGCTCGTCGAGGCACCCATGGCACTTTGCCCCGAGCTTGTAGCGGCCCCCGCCGCGGCGTGGGGGCTCGTGGGGGCACCTCCCTCGCTGCCCAAGGCAAGAGCCCTCAAGGGGCTGGGCGTCCCCTCGCCTCCGGCCCCGCCGCTTGGGGGCTCCAGGGGTGCCTCCACCTCCTGCTCTTCAGGGCGCTCCCGCCCCTTCCATGATGGCCGCGTCCACCGCGGCCTCGGGGCGTCCGCCCTCCTTGCGGGAGCCTCCTCCGCCTCTGGAGGCGGCTCCATGACTCTTTCGTCCACTGCTTCCTCTTCCGCGTGGTGCTCGGCCGAAGAGGAGTAACAGCCCGAGTTGGCGGAGGCGTCGCCACTTCAAGCACCTCCTCCGCCGGCGCTCAACCGCGGGGGGAGAAGCAGTCCTAGCTTGAGGCGACATCGCCTCTTCAACACCACCACCTCCCGCGGTGCTCACCCGCGGGAGGAACAGCCTCTTGCCGCGGCTCGTCAGCCGCTTGCTGCGACTCCCCGCCTGCGCGGCTCGTCGGTCGCCTGCCGCGGCTCATCGGCCACAGGCGTCTCCTCGGCGGCGCTGGCGGTCTCCCCAAGCTTGCGGAGACGCCGCCTCTTCGGGCCGCGGGT
>QRDG01001956.1:0-42660 GCA_012064385.1 Puccinellia tenuiflora
ATTATGTAGATTCTAATATGATTCCTAAACAACTACTAAGTTAAGTGAAATGGAAATGCATCCGAACCGATATCTCCACACCCGCGGGTACTGAATTAGTAGATTAAAGAGCACAAACAAAGGAAGGTAACTAATCGTGTTGTAGACTTGTAGTACATAAATAAGAGTAGTACATGAATAATCTCCCACTTCTTTCAGAAATTACATGTTCATTTCCCATACCAACATCTCTCACTTCTGTGCAATTAACTTTTAAAATTCAAGCTAAAAGGCCAAACAGTTGAAGCGGACAGCAAGGTAAATTAGATGGTTAATCTAATGCCCAGTACTCCATGACCATGGCATGAAATTGACTTTGTTATTCACATAGTCATATCTGGTCTTTAGGTGGATACACTTGAGGCCGTTGATGGGAAAAAATACGAAGTTATCGAAGGGAAGGTTGATTGGAGGGGCAGACCTGCCGTGCGAGGGCGCCATGGCGGTGTTGGCAATTCGTTCTTCATTCTATGTAACTCTTTCTCTTGGCCATAAAATTTAATCATATCTTCAAATAAGTAAAATCTCATGATCAGTCTTTGTAGTGCACAAGCTGGATTGGCACTCAGGACAGTACTAAATTGGCATAATGCATCTTAATTTCTTTTTTGTCCATATGCTCATTACCGCGCTGAGTTGTTTTAACCAAGATAATTTTTCGTATATTCGTAAACGGTAACATGCGACATGAAGGTAAATAGACATGTATATAGTTGGCTTAACCAATCGGAGAACCATTTTATTGGCTATAAACATGCAATTAGCATCTGAAATTTACTATTTAAATAGCTAGAATGGGAGTTCAAATATTTTGATTAACAATGTCAACAAAATGAGCATACAGAAATTTAAGTCACTAACTGAGCAGTTTCAGATAAAAATAAAAATGAAGGAAATGTGCAGATTATCTTCTCAGTTAAGTTAGTAGCACATATATAGTATGTGTCACCCACACATGAGATAGATGAAGATTTTATTGTGCTAGTCATGGAACATTAATCAGCTACTGATATCCAGTACAGTAGTTAAGCAGGAAACTATGAAGCAACATGTTGTCTTAAGTAACAATCTCCAGAAGTGAAGCCTGCTAACCTGAACTGTCTTGGTTTGTGTGTTATTTCAGCGAACTTTGGACTTGAGAACCTTGCGTCTCTGTCTCTAGCCGTGAACCTTATCATGTACTTCATGTTGATCATGCACATCAACCTGGCCGATGCCTCCAACCTGCTGACCAACTACATGGGCACGAGCTACATGATCGCCGTGCTAATCACCGCCTTTGCCGACACCTTTGTCGGACGGTTACCAGACTGTGATCATATCATCGATGGTCGAGATCATCGTAAGAATCCTTCTCTTGATTTTGGTTGTCAGTTTCTCTCCGATCTCGTGCTTCGATTTTCTTCACATGTTTGATACGCCCAGGGACTCCTGCTGCTGACGCTGCAAGCTCACTACAAAAAGCTGGTACCGCCACAGTGCACCTGGCCGTTGCCGCCGTGCGAGAAGGTGAGCGGCAACAACGAGATTCTCCTCTACACGGCGCTCTACCTGGTGGCGATCGGGTCGGCGGGCATCAAGGCGGCGCTGCCGGCGCACTGCGCCGACCAGTTCGAGGAGAAACACCCCAGGGAGAAGCGCCAGATGTCCAGCTTCTTCAACTGGCTGCTGCTCGCCATGTGCATCGGCGGAGCCTTCAGCGTCACCGTGTTCGTCTGGATCCAGAACACCAAGGGCTGGGACAAGGGCTTTGGCGCCGCGACCGGCGTCATGGGCCTCGCGCTCATCGCCTTCGTCATCGGCCTGCCGCGGTATCGGATCTTCACCGTGCAGGGCAGCAGCGTGCTGCTTGAAATCTTCCGGGTATGTCAGGAACTTCCGGTCTCTTTCTATAATTGCGAGAGGGTCCAACACGCAAATACGTGTAGTGCTGATTGCTGGATATGCGTCGTCTTCAGGTGTACGTTGCTGCAATCAGGAACCGGAATCTGCAGCTCCCTGAGAACCCTGACGAGCTATACGAGATCAGCAGAAGCAAAGCTTCCCCCGAGACAGAGTTCGTGTCCCATAGAGATAAGCCATTCAGGTTCCTGGACAGGGCGGCCATAGTTCAGGCACCGACGGGCGAGGCGCCGAACCCGTGGCGGCAGTGCCGGGTGACGCAGGTGGAGTACGCCAAGACGGTGCTGGCCATGGTGCCCATTTTCTGCAGCGCCATCATCATGGGCACCTGCCTCGCCCAGTTTCAGACCTTCTCCATCCAGCAGGGCGCCACCATGGACACGCGGCTGGGACCGCACCTGAAGATGCCGCCGGCGTCTCTGCCCATCATACCGCTCGGCATGCTCATCTTCTTCGTGCCCATCTACGAGCGTCTCTTCGTGCCCTTCGCGCGCCGCATCACGGGACACCCGAACGGCATCCCGTACCTGCAGCGCGTCGGCGTGGGCCTCGTGCTCTGCGTCATCTCCATGTGCATCGCCGCCGTCGTGGAGACGCGCCGCAAGAGGGTGGCTGTCGAGCACGACATGCTGGACGCGATCCCGACGGTGCAGATGCTGCCCATGTCCTGCTTCTGGCTGGCCCCGCAGTTCGCCGTGTTCGGCGTCGCCGACATGTTCACCTTCGTCGGCCTGCTCGAGTTCTTCTACTCGCAGGCACCGCCCGCGCTCAAGTCCATGTCGTCCGCGTTCCTCTGGGCCGCCCTCTCCCTCGGCTACTTCTTCAGCACCATCATCGTCAAGGCCGTCAACGCGGCCACCAAGAAGTACACGGCCAGCGGCGGATGGCTGCACGGCAACAACATCAACCGGAACCACCTCGATCTCTTCTTCTGGCTGCTCGCCGTGCTCAGCTTCCTCAACTTCCTCAACTACCTCTACTGGTCCAGCTGGTACAAGTACGTCAAGGCCCAAGACCAGCCCAAGGATCATGCGGGCGCACCAGTGGAGCAGCCCGAGCAAGTGTGAAGACCAAACTCCTGTCTTAGCTTGCTACCTTCTAAGAGTTCTACTAGCAAAGAGCGATGCAAGGTTTTTGTTATGATTTGTGCCCTTCAGGTTTTATCCTGTTGCATGGGAGTAGCACAGACCTGAATTTTGTGCAAGATTACAAAGCTACTACGGTTTTCTGAATTTTTACTTCATCTCCATTGGGGCTGGAGCCTCGAAGGCTCATCAACACTTGTCGTGGCAGCTGCGTGGCACATCTGCCACCTACATTGCATGCCGTTCGCCACGTCCAGCCTCGTCACCTCGTACGTGTCATGCAGCAGCCCACCCAAGTCCCAAGAGCGGCCACGCCTTAAAACACCACCCGAAGCGCACGCTCCAAAGCTCAGTACAGCAACGAGCCCACTGCCCCACTCCCCGATCGATCGATGGCGTCCAGCGACAAGAAGCCTGTGCCGGCGCCGGCCTCAGCCGGAGGCGACGGCGGCCCGCCGGGGAGACCGACGACCGTGTCGTCGACGATGCTCGACAAGGGCGCGGCGGCGCTGCAGTCGCTGCGGCCCGTGAAGCAGATGAAGCAGCACGTGTGCACGTTCGCCCTGTACGCGCACGACCCGCACCGGCAGGTGGAGACCCACCACTACGTCTCCCGCCTCAACCAGGACGTCCTCCAGTGCCCCGTCTACGACTCCGACGACAAGCACGCTCGCCTCATCGGTACGTGAGTCCGTCCTTGCGTGCTCCGGGCTCCGGCTATGTTGCATTTGCCATGTTTTTCTGTGAGCTCACCACCGCGTATATGCACCGTAGGGGTGGAGTACATCGTGTCGAAGAAGATCTTCGAGGCGCTGCCGGCGGAGGAGCAGAAGCTGTGGCACTCGCACGCACACGAGATCAAGGCGGGGCTGTGGGCGAGCCCGCGGGTGCCGGAGACGCTGGAGAAGACGGAGCTGGACCACATGGCCGGCACCTTCGGCAAGTTCTGGTGCACCTGGCAGGTGGACCGCGGCGACCGCCTCCCGCTCGGCGCGCCCGCGCTCATGGTGTCGCCGCAGGCCGAGCACATCGCCATCGTGCGCCCGGACCTTGTGCGGAACCGCGACCAGAAGTACGGCTTCAACACGGAGGAGCTCAAGGCGTCGAGGGCCGACGTGGAGGTGCCGGCGAATCCGCGCCCGGGAGAGGCAGACTACTGGGTCCGCCACAATAAGGGGTTCGCCCTGGACGTCGTGCCGCACGAGATGAAGCGTCACGCGCCGTTTCCGTGAGGCTAGTCACAGTGGGAGTAACTTCACTAGTAACATCAACGCCACGTAATCAAAAAAGATGATGTAGTAGCTAATTAATAATGAGAGAAAAAATAGAGTAACATAGCTAGTTACTGTAACATCACACCTCTTAAGGTCATATGAGTCTACGACCTAATAAATATATCTTTACATGACATTACTCATATGTTACTACCTATTGTGGAGGTAGTAACATAATCTATAAAAGTATGATGTTATCACACTATATTACTTCCCATTGTGAGTAGCCTGAAAGGCTGAGCGGCCTCGTCAGAGTTGTGTAGGAGTTTTTCTTTTTTTGAGTTAGTGTTGTAGGAGTTGTGCATCTTGTTTCGTGTTTCCTGTGTGGAACTGTGCTGTAGATTAGTAACGAATAATAAGCGAGACCTCCCGAACCTTGTGCAAAATCGAACAACACAGTCTCAAAAGTCCTGTGATAGCTTTAGTTCTACATATATATGAACTCTCCACCGGCAACCCCTAACGTCTACCATAGTCCTACTTCCACATTTAGATAAAAAAGGAATTTTATTAATACGAGGCATTTTATTAAGGCCCAACTTTGAGTTAACAAAGCAGGAGTTCGACATCGCAAAGTTTAATACATGTTAGGTAAGAACAACAAACAACGTAGCTGAATGAATAATTGAGCAGCAAACAGCAACCAAATAATTCTGCGCACCCTATGCGAATAATTCTGCACGATAGCATGAAATTGCGTAAAGTTAGACGGACACCAATCCCGCGAAGAACCGACCGAATGAAACTGCGCAACCGAGCATTGAAAGAACATGTGGGGGAGGCATCTTCTTCCGCACCACAAAGCGCGCACTTACCATTCGACGGCCCTCTCCGGGTGGCAAGTTGAGCGCACTTATCATCCGACGGCCCTCTCCGGGTGGCAAGTTGAGAGCCCGACGGTAGCCTGTCAAGCACAACTTGCCAAGTGAAAATCTTGATTTTGAGGGGCAGCTTGGCCTTCCACAGGTCCCTAAAATGCACAACTGTCGCCCCTTGCGACAATTGCCTGTAAATCGAGTTAACTGTGAAGTGGCCGGAGCGATCAAGTGTCCAAGAAATGACGTCATGATCCGCAGACAACCTTGTGGATGTGATTATTGCCTCTAACCCTCGCCATTGGTTTAACCCAGCATTGTCCATGGATCTTCTCAATCTGCACCCTCCATTGATTGCCTGCTCGACCGAGATGCTTGCATTTTCACTGATGTTGAACATCAAGGAGAAACGGTCTCTAAGGGGGCCCTCCCCGATCCACCAGTCTAACCAGAACTTTGTGCGGCGCCCATTGTGCACCTGGTGTTTTGCTCCAAGTTTGAAGGACTGCGTAATTTTGTGCAAGTTTTTCCAAAACTGCGAACCCCTTGGTCCGAGCTTGAGAAGATGTCTCCGTTGGCAGTGTATTTAGCTCTGATCAGCACTGCCCAAATGGAAACGTCCATCTCGTAAATCTTCCAAATCCACTTGAGAAGCAAGGCAATGTTCATTAGACGAGAGTTAAGGATACCCAAGTCCCCACAGTCCTTCGGGCGGCAAACTGCGGGCCAATTCAACATGTGGTACTTTCTTTTGGGGCCCAAACCTTCCCATTAGAAACGGGCCCGGTGATAGTCAAGCTGATCGTGGACGCCGTCTTGAAGTAAGAAGAGGCCCATCGCAAACATTGGTAAACTAGCCAGGCAGAAGTTTGAGAGAATTAGTCTACCGCCGGAAGACAGAAATCGTCCCGCCCAAGGTTCGATTCTGGCCGCTAGCTTGCGGATGAGGAAGTGCCATTGCTCAATGTTGAGTTTTTTTGTCGGAGATGGGCAGTCCAAGATAGATGAACGGGAAGCTCCCGAGTTTGCAGTTTAGCTGATTAGCGAACCGGTTGGAGAAGTCAGGGGATTGCCCCAGCACATACACCTCGCTTTTGTGATAATTAATTTTGAGCCCGGACATGTTCTCGAAGCACATCAGCAGGAATTTAGGTGTGCCACATCAGACTCGGTGGCTTGCAGGAGGATGATCGTGTCGTCGGTGTATTGTAAGTGAGTTATGCTCCCTGGCACCAGACGCGGCACCATGCCGTGGATATGGCCGGCTGTGTTAGCTGCAGAGAGAATCGCCGAGAGCCCTTCTCCCACGAAGTTGAAAATTAGCGGTGAGAGTGGATCCCCTTGTCTCACCCCACGTTGATTATGGAAAACGGACCCATTTCACCATTTATGGAGATCGCAGTTTGTCTGCCCGAGATCAGCTGCTGGATTCTGCGGATAAAACCTGCGTCGAACCCTTTATGGCGCAGGACTTCTAGAAGGAAATCCCAGTTCAATGTGTCATAAGCCTTTTCGAAGTCGAGTTTGAGCAGGATACCCCCAGTTTCTTGCTTTTTAGCTCGTGAACGATTTCATGCAGAGCAAGGACCCCGTCAAGGATGAACAGGCCCTTGATAAAAGCTATCTGGTTCGTACTGATAATTCTGTTCGCAATCGGATCAAGGCGGGTAGCAAAGGCCTTAGAGATGATCTTAAAGATCACATTGGAAGTTCGACTTTACTCTATCTTGATCCTCGTTTACGGACTAGTTGAATAGGGTCAACCATAGCTTTTAATTCAGTAGAAGATATCATTAGATGGGTGTTCTGTTTCCCTCCTAGTGGAGGGGTAGCTGTTGTTTTATGGTCATTATGGATAAATTCGTTAGAGCATCTAAGCGCGAGGCCAAAAACGACGCGCGGTAAAAAAAAGCAGAGTGCGGCATATTTGGTACGTCTGCTTCAGCGCGAAAGCCTTCGCGAGAGGCCAGCTGCCCGCGACACTCCTACGCTGACGTTCCCGCGTCAATTCCTTGTCGCCGCTGCGGTAAATCGCGCCCCTCTTGCAGCTTGCCGCCCGGCCGGTCGCACTCACCGACGCCCGCGGTCATCGAACAACCCGGTGGCGCACATAAAGTGTTTGTTAAAATCTTTGCAAGGTATGTATTATCGCTGTGCATGTGGTGCATGTGGCGGCTTCTCAACATGTGTATGTGGTGCACGTTGAAGGGTTGTTGGATCGGTTTGTTGCTTCCGGTTCATTATTGTGCAGTCTGATGAGGTCTTCAAATTTAGATGATGTGCGTAGACGTATGAGGTCGGGACACACAACTCCGATTAGGTCCATCATTTCATCATGCTTGCTAACAGTTGTCGTCAAGGTGGTTTTCAGATAATTGATGTATAACTTTATAAAACTTTGGAGGGGCGTTTCTGCACCCGGGTGCACATGCACCTGATATTTTCAAGCATTTTTAAAAAATAGTAAAACATTACGAAAAAATCTGAAAAAAATTGGTGACACACACATATGAGTTTTTCACAATCGTGCAAAATTTCGGAATGAAATGATAAATTATGTGCTCTGTATAAAAAAGACAAATACAGTTGTCAGAATTAGATCTAAAAACACAAATTTGAAAACACAGATTTTGTCTTTTTTGTATAGAGCACAGAATTTGTCATTTCATTCCGAAATTTTGCACGATTGTGAAAAACTCATACGTGTATGTTACCAATTTTTTTCAGATGTTTTAGTAATGTTTTACTATTTTTAAAAAATGCTCGAAAATAACAGGTGCATGTGAGCTCGGCTACACAAGTGAATTTCCGATTACTTTTCTATTAATAATCAAATGAATATTGTGTGATGCTGAGGTTAGGGATTTCAACCTCTATTTCAGAAGAAAAAAATCACCGTTGCGCTCAGAGCCTCGAAGGTTCAAACCCCGTGCGCGGCAACATTTGTCGCGGCAGCTGCGCCACACATCTGCCACCTATGTTCACATGCCCTGTGTTGCAGGAGTTGTGCATCTTGTTTCGTATTTCCGGTGTGGAACTGTGTTGTAGATTAGCTAACGAATAATAAGACCTCACAAACCTTGTGCAAAAGCGAACAACAGTCTCAAATGTCCTGTGATAGTTGTATGTCTAACATATGAACTCTCCACCGGCAACCCCTAACGTCTATCATATACTCCCACTTCCATATTGGAAGTTCGATCTTGATCCTCGTTTATGGACTAGTTGAACTCGCAACGCTTCTACTAGTAAGGAAACCTTAGCAATGACGTTCTTGTTTTTTCACGCGCCACATATATTTTCAGCGCCGTGTAAGAAAAACCCTAACAATGGCATTTTTTGTTTTCGTGTGCCACATATATTGATTTTTGTCGCACCACTGCTCTTAACTTACCAGTGGCCTCTTTTCGCGACACGCTACTAATAAATTTGCATCGATGGCGTGTCTGGCTTGCACATCAGATAGGCGAGCGGTGGCGCACGTCGCGCCAGCATTGATGCGTGGGCCCACTTGGCAGCGTCTCACCCCCCCATTAATCCATGCCGTTTCGTGTCCTCTCCACGTCAAGTCGAAGCGCTAGTGCTTTTGACTGGCGTTATCTTCTCCGTGCTAACTCTTCTTGCCATTCTAGACCCCTCTCTGTCGTCAATGATTTCATCAACAATGGCGAACAACAACGAGGCGAGTGGCAGTTTTGGCGGACGGGGGCGCCAATACATCTGGCCACGCACCCTTGGGGCTCTGATGGCTGAGAAGTTTGCCCTCTATGGCCTCCTCATTCCACCATACTCATGGCTCGACGGCCACCTCTCCACGAGTACGGCACCGCCGAGCAAGAGCTCCTCATCTACTGGCGGTGGATGGCTCTCCATGACGATCTCAAGGACGAACCGGAGTACTCCGTCAGCAACCACGTGGGGTGGTTGTCCATGCTAACGGCGGTGCGAAACCGGGACATCGCGCACTACGCGGGGGGCGGCGCCCCCCTCCCCGGCCAAGAAGAACCACGCAGGACGGTGGGCCTTCTGGGAGGGGTGCACCGTCGACGAGGTCCTCGAGGCCATCCGCGCTAGGTGGAGCCTGGCGCGTGATACGTCTCCGACGTATCTATAATTTTTGATGTTCCATTCTTGATTATATATCAGTGCCACATATTTTTATAATGTTTTTATATCATTTTGGCATTATTTATGGAACTAACCTATTAACAAGATGCCCAGTGCCAGTTCCTGTTTTCTGTTGTCTTTTTGTTTCAGAAAAGTTGTTCTGGGAAGTTTCTCGGAATGCGCTGAAAATTTACGGGATTTATTTCCAAGCTGAAATGAAGACGGAGCCAGAAGGATGCTCGAAGGGGGAGGCCAGAGCCTCTAGACGCCCCCCAGGCGCGGCCCCACCCTAGGTCGCGCCTGGGCCCCACCTGGGTGACTCCTTCGCCTCCTCGAGTCGCCTCTTCGCCTATGAATTAGTCTTCGACCCGAAAACCCTAAGTACCCGATCATATTTTCCAGAAGACGTCCGAGGCCGCCGACATCGCAAACCCTAGATTGGGAGGGTTCTGCAGCTCTTCCCGGCACCCTGCCGGAGAGGGGAATTGACACCGGAGGCATCTACACCACCATGCATGCCTCCGGAGTGATGCGTGAGTAGTCCACCACGGGACTACGGGTCCATAGCAGTAGTTAGATGGTTGTCTCTCCTCCTTGTACTCCATTGTTTAGATCTTGTGAGCTGCCTATCATGATCAAGATCATATTATCTGTAACTGCTACATGATTGTGTTTGCATGGATCCGATGAATTGTGGAAGTCATTACTTTTGTTCATCTATGTGTCATGTTTTATCTATGATCTTGCATGCTCTCCGATGCTAGTGGATGCTTTGGCTAAGTAATTGTTAGTGTCTTTAGAGGGAGTATTTATGCTAGATAGTGGGTTCATGCCTTTCTTTGTCTGAGCTAGGGTTGATTAAGAGTAGAGATGTGTTGTTGCCACTAGGGAGAAAACAGCGGTGTGATTTTCTTGTGTTATTTACATTGCTTACATTATGCACTTTGCTTATTGCAATGATTTGTTGCCTGAAACTTAATACTTTTGGGTGACATGCTGGATAGCGATTCCGGGGTAGATTATTAGTCATAGATGCAGTTGGATAACGGTCTATGTATTTTGACGTAATGCCCATATTAGATGAAACGGTGAACTATATTGTTTTATGATAGCATTGTTGTGCGCCCACAATTCTATCAATTGCCATGTTGTAATTTATTTACCCATCATGTATATCTTTTGGAGAGACACCGCTAGTGATCTGTGAACCCCGGTCCTATTTTCCTACATTGTTTACAACCATTTTAATAGCCTTTTATCATCATTTGTCGTTGGTCATATTTCACTCTCATCATATTTTAAATCTGCACAATTAACCCTTTGTGTTCGGCAAGCCGGAGAGATTGACAACCTCTCTATTTCGTTGGGGCGAAGTACTTATTTGTGATTGTGTGCATGTCCACGCCAATTATCGTAAATGGCGCCGTTGACACCTCCTTAAGCCTTCTCCAAGTCCTACTGGATTCGATAACCTTGGTTTTGTAATCAAGGGAAACTGCTGCTTTACTGCATCATACCTTCCTCTTGGGGTTCCCCAGCGAACGTGTGATCCACGTCATCAAGCAAATTTTTCTGGCGCCGTTGCCGGGGACTTGGAAGCTTCAACTAGGGGAGTTTCACACATCCTTTCACTTTACTTTGTTATTGTCTTGCTTAGTATATTTTTTGTTAGTCTTGTTTTGCCTTTCGTTTGCTCTAAAACTGAAAAACACAAAAAAATTAAAAATTCCAGCACCTTGTTTAGTTCGGTTTTGCATGATTAGTATGTCTAGTCCTCTACGTCTTAGGATGACACCTGAAGATGAAGTTTTCACCTTCTGTCAAGGAAGTGGGGAAGATTTTAAAGATTCTTGGGCAAGAATTATGAGATCTTATGAAAAAAATAGAGCATAGGATTAGAGTATTTTGCTTAGCAATTTTTACTTTGGTCTCATGCTTTGCTATAGATATGCTGAAAGGACACGGATGTTGCCTAGAGGGGGGGGGGGGGGGGGTGAATAGGCGATTTAAAATTATTACGGTTAAGGCTTGAATAAATGCGGAATAAAACTAACGTTTAATTTATCAAGCCAAAACCTAAATTAGCTAGGTTCACCTATGTGCACCAACAACTTATGCTAAGCAATATAATCAAACTAGGTGATAGCAAGATATATGACTTTAAGCTCGATGTCTATCACAAAGTAAATAGCATAAGTAAGAAGCTCGGTTATAGAAATACCGAGGCACTTGGAGACGATGATTTATCCCGAAGT
Organism: Puccinellia tenuiflora; assembly: GCA_012064385.1. Classification (NCBI taxonomy): domain Eukaryota; kingdom Viridiplantae; phylum Streptophyta; class Magnoliopsida; order Poales; family Poaceae; genus Puccinellia; species Puccinellia tenuiflora. Next base: position 11,478 of record QRDG01001956.1, read on the forward strand.
TCACTTCCCAATGGAAGCTAGTCTCCGTTGGAGCGGCGCGGTGTTCACCAATGTGAAACACCGAGTAGCCTTTGTAACATCCCGGCCACTCCCGGACCGGCGCCTGTTACGCCTGGCAGCTCTCTAGGATCTCTAGACTGGCCCCACAGACCAACACTAGTCTTTTCTGCGCACTTTGTCCTCACTCGTGCGCACCCGGGAAGGACTTCCCGGTCGGTCACCCATCCCAATATTACCCCAGGCCAAGCACGCTTAACATCTGGGTTCTATCGAGATGAGCTTCCGGAAAAGAAGTTGCAACTTGTTGATATGAGTATCCTATTAATCCTATTGAGCCCTGAGCCAGGATCTCACATCCTTCCCCCCTTAGAAGACCGACGCCCTCGTCGGTCAACCCCAGTCCAGGAACTCCCCCCTTTGGCACCCGTCTGTGCGTCCAGGGCCGGCACATGTCCCACATGTCCGCGCCTCTGACCCGCACACGCCCGAGTTACCGCAAGGGGGGAGTTCCTGGACTGGGGTTGACCGACGAGGGCGTCGGTCTTCTAAGGGGGGAAGGATGTGAGATCCTGGCTCAGGGCTCAATAGGATTGATAGGATACTCATATCAACAAGTTGCAACTTCTTTTCCGGAAGCTCATCTCGATAGAACCCAAATGTTAAGCGTGCTTGGCCTGGGGTAATATTGGGATGGGTGACCGACCGGGAAGTCATTCCCGGGTGCGCACAAGTGAGGACAAAGTGCGCAGAAAAGACTAGTGTTGGTCTGTGGGCCAGTCTAGAGATCCTAGAGAGCTGCCAGGCGTAACAGGCGCCGGTCCGGGAGTGGCCGGGGTGTTACAGCCTTGATATGGCACACCGTATCTCCGTTGTGTCTTACCACCAATGTGGCGAGGCACTTGTCACTATGTTACCGTTGAGGTTGACAACTAGAACCTTTACAAGGATAAAGCTCACTCCACAAGTTGGAGGGTCTTCACCAAATGCACCGAGCCACCAAGACTTGATGCTTCAAGGCCGGGGCACACACCACAACTAAATTGGTGGCTCCCGACAATGTCTTCGTAGCTATCAAAGCTCCGAGACCAACAAGGTTGGGCCACCCTCCACAACCTAATTGGAGGCTCCCAACAAATCCCGTGAGCCACCAAGACTCCGAGAGATCAACAACCGTCTAGGGTACCAACGTGCCCTAGAGGAACAAGCTCTAGGGCACCAAAGCACCCAAGAGTAATAAGCTTCTCAACTTCACTCAACGAATCCCCGTAGAGGACTCAAACCGATGCAACTAATGCAATGGCAAGAACACACTAAGTGATCAAGTTCTTCCAACCCGAATCCAACCAAAGCAACTAATGCTTGGGAGGGATTAGAGAGGAAGAACAAAGGAGAAACACAAAGAAACTCCAAAGATCTAGATCCAAAGTGTTCCCCTCACTTAGAGGAGAAATCAATCGGTGGAAACAAGGATCTAGATCTCCTCTCTCTTTTCCCTCAAAAACTAGCAAAAACTATTGGAGGGATTGAGAGAAAGCCAAGCTTGAGAAGGTCAACAATGGAGGAGAGAAAAGCTCAAGAGGTTGGCCAAAGGTTAGGGTTTATTTGGGGAAGAAGCCCCTTAAATAGGGGCTCCGAAAATATGGCTGTTGGGTCATTTTCGTGCAGCCAAAAAGAAAAGGATGGAGCAAGCCAGGCAGGCCGGCCTGGCAGCCGGCCCAGGCCGCTGGGGAGGCCGAGGCGCCACCCGAACAGCCCGGTCTGGGAGCCGGCCCAGGCCGGTGGTGAGGCCGGTGGCCCACCCGAGGGGTCCGCCCAGCGACCCGAACGTGGCCGGCAGGGAGATCGGGGTGGCGGCCGAACGGGCCGGCCTGGGAGCCGGCCCAGGCCGGTGGTGAGGCCGGCAGCCCCTTTTTTCTTTTCCCTTCTAATATTCTGTCTAAAAACTTCCAATACTAAAACCGCAATAACTTTCACTTCCGAACTCCGTTTTCGATAATCTTCGACTCGTTAGAATCGTCACAACGAGCACTACAAGAATATGCAGAGAAACATCATTGTTCAATAAGATATGGTAAAACCAAATGATGAAAGGTAAAATCTTTCTATTGAAAACCGGAAAACCATATCTTTTGCAAATGAAGTCCGAATGACATGAAACCACTTTTGTTGGAAAGACGACGACAAATGCTACCCACTAACAAGTGAAAATATTGAAACCAAGCAAGGGAGATTTTGCTACTAAACGGAAGAGTGAAACCTTCCGCATAGATGGACCGGCAAAATCTCCGACACCGAAAACTCAATAAGGAACACATACGAAAACCGTTTTCGGTGACCTTGGCCTTGTCATGACAAGCACGACAAGCACCAATACCACACCACGATAAGAGCCAAATAGGAACCAATAAAGATGATGCCAAGGATGCAAAGGTTTGAGCTCTCGATGACCGATACGCTAAAGCTCACTTGAGAGCCCCTCTTGATAGTACGGTTACCTATCTAAAAACCCGGTCTCCCAACTACACCGCGAGACCGGTGAAATAGAAACCCCGTCAAGATCATACATTTTCCTTGCGCATTCCACTTGAGCTAGATGATGACGATCTTGATCTACTCTCAAGTGGATCACCTTTCTTGATTTTGCTCCGCTTGGTGAAGACTCGCATATTGCTCCCCCATACACCAAGATGGGAGAGACACTCTTTCGCATATCTTCACAAGCCCTTATCTTGTATGTTGATCAACTTGCACTTAGCCTTGATCAACATATAGTCTTTTTCTTCACATGCCCTAATCTTGTATGTTGATCAACTTGCACTTAGCCTTGATCAACATATAGTCTTCTTCTTTTAGCCTTGAATCCAACATATGGAGTCCAAGCATTCCTTATGGACCAACACTGCAAATATAACTCAAAGCACACATTAGTCCATAGAGATTGTCATTAATTACCAAAACAACACATGGGGGCAACCATGCTCTTTCATATGCCTTAGATACTATTGTGGGAGGAGATTTCCTCCGCCATAATGGAGATCAACTTTTAATGCTATCAAAAGTCTAATAGCAACATCTTCCTCAGACAATGAATCAACTTTGGATAATATTGCTAATAAATTAGATACTCTTGATAAAAATATATCTAGTATGAAGAATATGGGAAGCATGGTTCAAGAACTTCATGAGAGTGCTTTCTATAGAGCACCTGCAATCATTTTGGAACCCGAAAATGCTATAACAAATTGGTACCCTTTTGTTAGAATTGAAATAAATGGGAAACGTTTTAATGTCATCTGTGATATGACCGAATTCTCTATTATACCTAAAACTGTCTATGAATCTTTAGGTTTGTGGGGAATTTCTGAAAGTGCTAGTTATCTAAAACTTGCTGATAACTCCAGTAAAATTCCTCTGGGAAAAATAGAGGATGTTCGAACAAAATTTTGTGGTAATTCGTTTCCTATTGATTATTATGTTGTTGAATGCATAGGAGAAGGACAAATTAAACTTGGAAGATCATTCTTGAAATCTGCTGGAGCTATCATTAATATGCATGAAGGAGTTGTGACATTCCGCTCCATAAGAGGACACCACATCTTTCCAAAATGTCATGGTAAGAATATCAAAGGAAGGCAATTGGGGATCATCACTATTGATAAAACTTGAATTTTCCCTTTTTGCCTAGCTAAAAGGCGTTAAAGAAAAACGCTTATGGGAGGCAACCCATTTTATTTTACCTTATGTTTCTTTTTGGTTTCTTTGAGATTTGGGTGATGTTACTTCTGTAACAAATCTCTTGTATCCTTTTGTTTTGTTTTTGGTGCCAAGAAATAGCCTCTAAAGAGAGGAAGACTAATTGGTGAGTTTGCTGTCCAGAAACAGATGTTCTTCACTGTTCGAAAATCCAAAAAATCACAGAACGTCATCTGTGGCTGCAAATTATTTACAGCAAGCATCAGGATTGTTTCTACCTTTCTCTAGTTTTAATTTTTCTGATTTGAGGTTCATAAGTGCCCCGAAAAAATTCATCTTTACATTCTGTTCTGTTTTTGACAGATTCTGTCCTTAGTTTTGCATTGCTTCTTTCACACGCAGAGTGAAGTTTTTTTTTTCAAAGCTAGAGCTTTACTTAGACCTTTGTGACAGTAGATAATGTTTTTTTCTAAAATAAGTTCATGATATGTGCTTTGAAACTGAAGGAAGATATTGTTTTTGTGGACTAACCCCTCTAATGAAGTTGCTATAAGTTTTCGGTGAAGGAAGTTTTCAAGTATCCAAGTGCGAGGTGATGAAGGAAGATCAAGAAGGTATAAGAGCCTAATATAACACCCCGGAATTTTTCCCTTTAAATTTATTTTGACAAAACCAAAATTTGGATTTGGATTTGGGATCTTCTGATTTTTTCCCCTCTCTTATCTGTTACATTCTGAAACTCAAAGCTCTCTCAAAAGATTTTCTTTTCTTTAAAATATAAAAACCTAAAACCCTAGCTTTCCAAAGGAAGTATGTCAAGACCATCTTCAAAAATTCTCCAAAAATTCAGAGATGATCCCTAACCAGTGTGTAGCCCAATTATGCAAAAATATCCCATACCTTGTTAAGAAAATATTTGAGCTTTTCCCTATTTTAATTTTTGCCCAAAACCCCAATTATTTTTGAAAACCCATCAAATGAATTCTCCTTGTCATAAAAACCCCCAAGGGTGCTCATATCCAGTACCTATCTCAGGGAATTTTCTTGTCCAAATCCCCAAAACCTGTTTTCCATTTTTGACCAGAAGTGTTCGATGAAATTTCTGTTCAGCCCAAGTTGCAAACCAGCAAATCTTCACAACTACAATGTTGTAGGATTTTCAATTTGGCACCAAGTGACGCGAACAGTTTTGATTTTAGAGCTCTTGGACGAGAGAAACTTGTTGATGCCGATGTCGGTATGGCCAGTGTCGTGGCCACCGCGGGCATGGTCATACCCGGCGGCGCCGCCAGTTCTTGGTCGACGCTGTTGGCCACCCCGCGATTTCTCCTCGTGCCCTCCTACTTCTCCACCACTCCCTCGACCCCAGCCGCCACGCGTTGCCCCCCTCCATCTCCTCCCGAGCGCCGCCGAGCGCTAGCCGACATGCGGCAAGCACAGGACCGCCGCGGGACCCCCTCACCAGGAGCTACACCGCCGCTCCATGACTATCTACAGCGCCACGACCGCAATCGCCCAGCTGGTGCGACAAGCGCATGGCGACGTGACATTGCTACACCACCGCCGCGGTGCCCGTCGACCCGCCTCCACGGCCGGACACCTCGCCCCTCGCCAGTGCCACGCCACCCCGAGCTTATCCACGAGCGCACAGTACCCATTACCCAGCGAGAAGGATGCCCGCATGGCGACGAGCCACAGCGACACCGATGGCGCGAAGCCCTCTGGTGCGGACACCTTACCCGCCACCTCACCGAGCTTCCACGGCGACCACCCCCTCGGGAGGCTATAAAAGGAGCCCTCGGCCATCGCTGAGCACCACACCAACCCTCTACCTCACCCATCCCCCCCCTCGAGTATTGCCTCCCGGGAAGCCTCGTATCGCCGGCGGCGAGTTTTCCCTAGCCGCATGGGCTCCGGCCAAATTACTCGCTGTGCGACCGCCACTGCCCAATTAAACCCACCACCCAACCCCCCAGAGCACCATGAAACCAACGCCACCCTCGCCGGGGTGATTAATTAGTGGTTGGCATCGTCGTGTTTGTCCTCGACCATAGCTCGGCCACCGTGGTCACCGACACCGCCGTTGTTCCCGACCTCCCCGCCGTCCGTGAGCACGCCTACGGACTGCGCGGCACCTCCCCGAGCCGTCCTGCTTCCTCTCCCTCACCTCTCTGTCGCCGCAGCCGCCGGGAAGCGCCGCCGGTGAGTTCGCCGGAGCCGGCGACCCCGTCCCTTCTTTCTCAGAGCGTACCGATTCGGTTTAAAAACGACAGGACCCACCCGTCAGACTTTTAATTTTTTCCGAAACATTTTCTAATTGTTTTATTTTCTGTTTCAAAGGGACAGATTTTAAGTTAAACTTTGGAGGGTCATATCTCTCTAAAAAATTATCAGAAAAATATGAGTCTTTCTGCACTGGCTTTGTTTTAAAAATATCTATCCAATGCCACTGGTTTCAAGTGATTTGAAGTTTGTTTGCCTAATAAACCTTTGAATGCCTTGTGGAAAGTTTTAACCATGTTCTTAAATTTATTTAATAGATTCAAACCCTCCATTTGAAGTGGAAGTTGAACCTGTTCCTGAAGGCAAGCCATCAGCCCCCAACCATCTGTTTCCAAGTTGTCGATGCCTTGTTTGTTTACGTGTTAGCTTGCATCTCACATGTCATATTTCATGCTTATCATTTCATGTGATCAATCATTGCTACCTTTATTTCCTGTAATACGATAAACCCATCTCATGTGGGTTGAGTTCCGGTACCCCGTCTAAATACACGTTGGGTCTTACCCAAGTGGATTTAACCGGCTACTTACTTTCCAATCGACCTGTGGCAGGCACTCAGTCGCCCGGTTGATCGTACTTACTTTTAAACCAACCTGTGGCAGGCATTCAGTCGCCCGGTTGATTGTACTTTCTTTTAAATCGACCTGTGGCAGGCACTCAGTCGCCCGGTTGATTGTACTTTCTTTTAAATCGACCTGTGGCAGGCACTCAGTCGCCCAGTCGATTGTACTTTCTTTTAAATCGACCTGTGGCAGGCATTCAATCGCCCGGTTGATTGTACTTTCTTTTAAATCGACCTGTGGCAGGCACTCAGTCGCCCGGTTGATCGTACTTTCTTTTAATCAACATGTGGCAGACACTCAGTCGCCCGGTTGACTTTACTATCTTTTAAATCGACATGTGGCAGGCACCCAGTCGCCCGGTTGACTTTATTCGTTTTACTGGACTACTATGTGATTATTATATGCACATCTATAACTTGTGGACTAACGTTTGTTGCTTGTCTTACTGTGAGAATGATGACTAAGTATAAAAATTGCTAAGTAAATAATCACCTCCGTCGGCTAGATTGAGTCATATAGTGCCACTCGCCAAACGCCACCCGCACAACCATGCGTCGTTGAAATGGGTAAACCGTAGCTTAGTAGCCTATCCAGCCTCTTTTGATGCTACCCACGTGGCAAGTCTAGTCGGTTACTGCATAGTTGTGGTCGGGGCTAGTCTTGCGAAGGTTCCGGAGCTAGGCGTCACTCATGAGTTGGGGATGTGCCGGATTCACTTCGTCATAAGACTTAGCCTGAGTGGTAAGTCGGTAGCTACACAAGGAGTGTCTTGGTAGAGCGGAAGGCTACGGGGGAATAGGTTTGTGTTGTCGCCATGATGGGTATAGTACTTCGGTACCGGCAATACAAGCTTAGACCCTAACGTGTGGATAAAAGTTGCAACCTCTCGAGAGTGTCAAATCTAGAATCTAGTGTTGTTCCTAAATAAGGAACGGTGTTGGTCAAGTCACACTAGAGTTAGTCCAGTCGAACACGGAGAAACAAATTAACTAAACGGCTGGAGTTGGCCAAAGCCGAATAAGTTGAAAGTGGACCATAGTTGGTCAAGGTGCTAAGCCTCGAGTTGGACCAGAGTTGGTCAAGCTTGACAACTTAAGAGTTGATAATATTTTTGTGTGGAAATGAGACTCATTCTCATAAGTCACGGTTTCGTCACAGGTAAGTAGGTAAGTTAAGTCCAACCGTTAAGCTTGGACTCGCACTTTACCCTACCGCACATGCATATGCCATGCCATGTAGGAAATTGGTTACGGTTGATTGTGGATTGATGTCTTGCGAGTACAATCAATGTACTCACCTGGCTTTTCATGTGGCCAGATCCTCCTACCCCCGTCGCCGAGTACCCCTTGTACGAGAACTAGACCCGGTATCCAGGCAGAACCCCGTGGAGTTAGGCCCTCTTCGTCACATGCTTCCGCCATTCCGCTGACGCCCTCTGATGAAGTCATGTCCGATAAATAATGTACAAACTGTTGTGTGCGCTAGGGCGCAGCCTTGTAATGAGATCCTTGTAATGTACCCTCGGTCCCCGAGACCTTTAATAAAGTGGTTATGTTCTGTTATCAAGTTGTCATATATTCAGTGCTTCTGGGACTGATATATGGGATATCTCGATCCCTCGGATCGGGGTGTCACAGAGCTTGGTATCAGAGCCTAACTGCCCGTAGGATACCCTAGTTCTAGCAGAAACCCTAGATAATGAGTGTTGCCTTGTTTTTTTTCATTTCGATTGTTTCTCTATTTGTTTGTGCTTACTTAACCATGCAACTCACCTCTTTTGTCCCTGGTACAGATGTCGTTCGAGCTACTCGTTGAAACCACGATGTGCACGAGCTTGGTACAACCAAGTTCCTCCGTGAGATTTTGGGTCACCTCTATCCATTCGCGCCATCCCCGAAGTACTGCGTGTTCTACTCCCGCTCTCATGGGACTCGCACCGAGTTCACCGCTACGGTCTACCTCAACGCCGAGCCCGGAGAGGGTGGACCCTCCTACGTCGTCTCCTCCGACATCACCAACCAGGTGAAAGAACAACTATGCCCGAGATGTCGCCTAGAGGGGGGGTGAATAGGCGATTAAAACTTTTTCTATTTAGGGGCTTGATAATTGCGGAATAAAACAATGTGTTTAAATTAACAAGCCAACAACCTAATTACTAGGCTCACCTATGTGCACCAACAAACTTATGCTAAGCAAATAAAGCAACAAGGTGGTAGCTATAGAAAAGAACTTCAAGCACGAAGGCTATCACAATGTAAATTGCATAAGTAAAGCTCGGGTATAGAAATAACCGAGGCACGCAGAGACGAGGATGTATTCCCGAGTTCCTCCTTGTTAAGGGAGTACGTCTCGTTGGAGGGGTGTGAGCTCGCCACAAAAGGCCTACTCAAGATGCCACAAAGGCTTCACCCTATTCTCCGATGAACCTCACCCAAGGGATTGGTTCACCTTCCACTATCGGAATCCTTCGAGGCGGATTCCGGAGCCCTTTACAACTTCTCTTGGGGCACACACCCACAACTCAATTGGGGGCTCCCAAATTCGTGCCGAAGCTTCACAACTCGAAGTCTTCGCGGCACCTCAACAAGCTCTTGGGAACACAATGCACCCAAGAGTAACAAGCTTCTCAACCTTCAACTTCACGTATCACCGTGGAGAGAGCAACCCGATGCAACAAATGCAAAAAGGCAAGAGCACACAAAGTGCTCAAATCCTTCACTCCCAAATTCCAACCAAAGCAACTAATGCTATGGAGGGAATAAGATAGGAAGAACAAAGGGGATGAACACAAAGCAACCCCAAATCTAGATCCACAAGGTTCCCCTCACTTAGAGGAGAATTTGATTGGTGGAATAGTAGATCTAGATCTCCTCTCTTGAAACCCTAAATTTGGGCAAGAATCATTGGAAGGGAAGAGAGGAATCAAGCTCACAAGGATTAGAACAAAGGGGAAGAGCAAGAACAGGGTAACCAGGTTTTGGGGGGGAGGAGGCTTTTTATAGCCTCCCCCAAAAACTAGTCGTTGGAGCCTGTCCAGGCCGGAGACTCCGGAGTAAGTGACCGGAGACTCCAGTCTGCTGGGTCATCGGGGAGGCCGGAGATTCCGGTCATTGGGGCCGGAGACTCCGGCCAGGCCGGAGACTCCGGGCACCCTCCGGGGGAGCTCTGGACCCCTATCCAGAGGCGCACCACACAGATGCAAAGAGTGGAGAGAAAAACTTGGGGCCGGAGATTCCGGGTCCCTTGGGCCGGAGACTCCGGTCCATCTCCGGGGTACCTCTGGACCCCTGTCCAGAAGCGCACCACAGCAGACAAACGGCGGCGAAAATTAGATGAACCGGAGACTCCGGTCCAGAGGGCCGGAGACTCCGGCCAGGCCGGAAACTCCGGACCAACTCCGGGGTAGATCCAACAGCAAATCCAAGACCCCATAACTTTTGCATATGGACTCCATTTTCGACAATCTTGGACTCGTTGGAATCGTCACGATGAGCACAACAAGATTATGTAGAGAAACATCATGGTCCAAAAATATATTGTAAAACCAAATGGGGAACGTTAAAAACTCTTTTTCGCAAACCAAAAAACCGCATCTTTTGCAATTGAAGTCCGAAAGAGATAAAACCAATTTCGTTGGAACGAGGACGACAAATGCATCCTTTGTAAAGGATAAAACAAGTAAAGGAGATTTTGCAAATAATTGGAAGAAATAAATCTTCCACACGGATGAACCGGCAAAATCTCCAATACCGAAAACGCAAATGGAGACGCATATGAAAACCGTTTTTGGTGAACTTGGCTTTGTTATGACAAGCACGAGAAGCACCAAGACCACACCACGATAAGAGACAAATAAGAACAAATAAAGATGATTGCATGGATGCAAAGGTTTGAGCTCTCCACGAACGATACGATCATGATACTCGGTCAAGAGCCCCTCTTGATAGTACGGTTATCTATCCTATAACCCGGTCTCTCACTAAACATCATGAGACCGGTAAAATAGAAACCCTAGCAAGATCATACCTTTGCCTTGTGCTTAAACCACTTGAGGTCGATGAAGACGATCTTCAACTCCTCAAGACACACCACCTTTCTTCATTGCGCTTCGCTTGGTGAAGATTCACATGACGCTCCCCCATACACCAAGATGGGGAAAGCACTCTTCGGCATATCTTCACTTGGACTTGAGTGTCGATCAACCCGCACTTAGCCTTGATCAACACAAATCTTTTCTTCCCTTGAGCTTGACTCCAACAAATGGAGATCAAGCAAAGCACCTTGACTCCAACACATGGAGACAAGCTTGGCCTTGACCAACAAAAGATCTTCTAACCTTGACCTTGACTCCAACCAATGGAGACAAGCAAGCTTGGCCTTGATCAACAAATGATCTTGACACAAGCTAAAGGACAACCTACACATAGAGCTCAATGCAGATATTAGTCCATAGAGATTGTCATTAATTACCAAAACCATGCATGGGATCAACCATGCACTTTCAATCTCCCCCATTTTGGTAATTGATGACAATCCCTTTTAAGAGGGTTTATATAAAGAATAAAGCAACCTTGCATGACTAACAAGCAAGGATGCAAAGCGCATTAAAGGCAAATGCAACAAAAGCATAAAACCCAAATTCCCTTAAACCCTCTAAACTTCTCCCCCATTGGCATTGATTGCCGAAATGGGAAGAAAAATTTAGAGAGCCAAAATAATATGAGTTCCTCCATAAAGGTGTGCATTACTCAAGATATGAGTGAAATCAAATGCACTTATTTATTGACGAATAATTAGAGGAAATCAAACTATATTGAGGATCCAAAGATTGCAACAAAGAATGAAACCATTTTAAACATCTCCACAAAGGAGAAAGGCAATCAAAAAGATCCAAAGCAAGAGTTCCAAATAAAATTGGAGAAGCTCCCCAATGTTTATGCACAAAATGAAGAGTGCACAAATATGGTATCCTCACTCCCCCAAAATCATCTAGAACACGCAACAAGTGCAATAGTGCATAATGCAAAAGCAAATCATAGCACTTGCACCAAAGATGTGGTTGAGCCATAAGTAGATACCAATTTTCAAAAAATTCATCGTAAGATAGGCCCAACCAAGAAAAGAGATCTTTTAAAGAAATATGTTCACACGCTTAGGGATACCAATTGGAAACTAAAACCAATTGAAAATGCCAAAAGCTAGTGAGAGCATTTAGCCAATAAAATTCAACATGCTCACCATGGTAGGCATGAAATCAAAGATCTTCAAGAAATACATGAGTGTGCAAAGATACCAATAAACAATAAGACAAGCACTCATGAGACAAATTTGGAACCACCAAAGAATTATAGATGAAAAACAAGGTGGCTCAAAGGAAATAGGATACCAACTAAAAGATGACCTCTCTCATATGTATAGGTTTCTTATTAGACAAACCATTGAAGATATACATCCTCAAAGAAACATATACATACGAAATGGTTCGAGAAAAAGATAACAAGGTATCCAAAAGGAAGTCATAAATATACAAATGAGATTGTTGCTTAAAAGCATAGCACATAGCTCAAATTTATCTCATTGTACATAAATGAACTTCAAATATATCAAATGCATCACACATATCACTAAGGGAACAAGAGATAGTGGAGATGCTTTGAAATAGGCAACAAGTATCACAAGGAAATAATATCAATTGAAGAAAGGGTTTTTGCAAATTCATCACACATATCACAAAGATATATTAAGTGAAGGAAAGGCCAAAACCACAACAATTGCATATAAGAGCTTTCATGCCAAGAGGCAACCTACACAAGGTTGAATACTAGAAAGGTATGCATGGGATAGATACTTGTTACCGAGATGCATTGAAGATGAAGATGATGAGAGTTGGTTTGTCATCAAAGCTTGACTCCGACAATCACACGGTGAGAACACCTTCCTTATGAATGAGGCAAGCATCCAATGCATCTCCATTGTACCTAAAACACAATTAGAGTACAAAATGGTTCCCAAACTCATTGGGTCCCATAGTAGTTAGATAAACTACAATATATAGGAAACACTCCACGTAAATATGTGCATATAGATATGAAATTGAATTTCATGCACATCTTAGCCGAGTTAGGATTCGGTGGAGTATCCCCTATATATTGGAACTAAAAGGACTAGCATGCCATATAATATAAAAGATAAAGGATATACATACAAAGTCTTTCAAGATCCAAACGAGATACAATTTGGACAAAAACACCAAGTAAACCAAGAAGAGAGCACACAAGAGTGTGACACTAAAGGTTGTCCAAATTATATTAAACTCCAAATCAACACATGATTGAAAAGACACCAATTGAAAATAAGATACCAATTAAAACAAAAAATATCAACTAGGAGAAAGGATACCAAAAAGAGAGTGATACTTGACCGAAATCAAGTAAAGGAAAATAAAGCAAAAAGGTATCAAGACTCCCACAATAAATATCAATTGGAACAAATATCTATGGCGGAGATATTAAATTCCAATTAATACCAATTGAAGGTACCAAAACAAGATAAAGAATCAAATGCCAATTGAAAGGATAAAGAATTGATAGATAGGTTAGTGTTCTAAATAAAAAGGAATGCTCCCCCAAGATTAATGCATTATCTTAGATATTTGCATTTGAATACAAAATGCATGCACAAGGGATCATTACTCTCCATATTTTATTTCCAACACTAAACACTACCAAAAGGAAAAAAAGATCCTTGCAAGAGGCAAAGAAGGCAATAAATAGGGCAAATTAATGCAAGAGCCAAAGTGAAGATGATCTACAAAATCCACCACAATTACTAGAATCACTTGTCATGGACAAGGAGTATATGGAGATATTTCTCGGTGGTATATAGGAATGATGTACAAGACCAACTTCACCACAAACTAGCAAACGGCAAAAGATAGGAATTAAAGCACCATTTTTTAAAGAGGTTTGTTGGTAGTTTCAATTATTCGAACCAACCGGCAAAGCCATGGTTAGAATAAAAGGAAACAAATGGTTTCTCACATAATATATGGAAATTCATATTAGAGAAAAACCACACCAAGCAAACTCACACAAACAAGGACCAAGAGGTAACCACAAAGGAAAGATGGAGCTTGTTTGAGTAAACATGCCACATAGGAGATAGATAATGAATGATATCAAATCTAGGTGGCAAACCTCAAATGTTCACATTTTTATGGGATTGTAATATGCACATAGCTTATTACTCCCCCATAATGTGATGATTCATTTTAATTTTAAACAAGAGGAAAAAAAACCAACTAGAGAAATTAATGGACATTATAGAATTTGAATTTCTCATGAGTATGATATACCACATAGTAGCTAGATAACATTGTAATATCAAGACTAGGTGGTGTTCCTCATGTATATACATTTTTAGGTTTGTGAGGTGCATAAAGCACATCACTCCCCCAAAATGGGATAATCCATTAAAATCTCAAAGAGCCAAAAGAAATCCACACAAGATTCAATAAAGCTCAACACACAAATTACACATACATGATATACAACTATCATACACAACCTTGAATAACAAGACAAGTAGAAGAGTAGCATATCATATACAAGCACATGCTAGGAACAAAACTAACACATGCAAGGGAGCAAGCAGTTTTCAATGTATATATGAGTTAAATACAAGTTACCGCAAGGAGGAAGCACTGGTTATGAGATAGATATGTGATGATCCAATTGACTTGGCTTGATGAGATAAAACCATGAAGATCCCTCAATTCTTCAAAAGTAGCCAAGTCACCAATGTCCTCCACATCACCTATTGATCAAGTTGAAGCTTGTTGGTCCCCAACCAAGTTGGGTCCTAAGAGGTTAGTCACAATAGGTTTGGGAACCCAAATGGTGCTTTTCTTGCCACCACTTTGAGCTCCCACATACTTGGCAAACACATTGTCAACTCTATCCTTCCCAAGAGAATAAACATCATCAATTATGATAGGGTTGGATGGGTTACCGTTAGTGCATGAAGAAGCAAAATGACCTTTGCCACGGCAAAGGTAGCAACACCGACTCTTCTTCTTCTTAATAGGCTCCTCAACTTGAGGAGCAATAACTTGAGTCTTCTTAGGAGGTGGCCTTTGTTCAACTCATGGTTGAGCACGAGATTGAACAAGAGGCCGCTTCCCTAGTTGCTTCTCACTAAGAGGCTTCTTCTTCTTCATTGGGAAATCACGAACATGGTGCCCTTCTAGCTTGCACTTGAAGCAAGTGATCTTGTCCGGATTCTTGATTTGAACTTGGCTCTTCTTCTTCTCAACCTTGGACTTGTTCTTGTTGTTGGAGTTGAATCCAAGTCCACTCTTGTCATTGGGGGATTGTTGAACACTCAACATGTTGGCAAGTGCACGCTTCCCTACATGACGCTTTTCCAAGCCTTTCTTCATAGAAGTGGCTTGGGCCTTGAGCTCTCCTGTTTTCTCTACATGGTTAGTGACAACACAAGTACTAGAGGAGGTAGATGCATCATTGTTAGAGCAACAAGGCAAAGCAAGTAATTCATCACATGATGTACCAACATTTTTAGTGGATGAACTACTAGGACTAGCACATGGCAATATAGCATTTTTAATTAAAGTTGTGCTAATATCCACATGAGGCTCACTTGATGTTACCTTTGTAGTGATGGCCTCATGAGCTAACTTAAGACAAGCATAGGATGCTAGAAGATCATCATTGGAGCTAGATAGCTTTTATGATTTTCTTCCAACTCCCTATACTTGCTAGTTAGCAACTCAAGTTGAGCCCTTAGCTCAACATTCTCCTTCAAAGTGGATGCTTCACAAGAAATTGAGTTAGTAGCACAAGCATCATTGACATTAGGGATAGAAGAAGAAATCTTGGCAAGCTCATCATTTAATCTAGCATTTTCATTTTTCATGACTTTGTATTTATCATGAGCATGGTCACGTTCTTTAACAATTTTAGCAATTATTTCATTATGAGACTCCTCGATAGATTCTAATTTCTCCTCTAGAGAAGCACGAGTCTCATGCTCT
The DNA here is from genome assembly GCA_012064385.1 of Puccinellia tenuiflora. Taxonomy (NCBI): domain Eukaryota; kingdom Viridiplantae; phylum Streptophyta; class Magnoliopsida; order Poales; family Poaceae; genus Puccinellia; species Puccinellia tenuiflora. The sequence goes on from QRDG01001956.1 coordinate 27,069, forward strand.
TCCTCAAGAGCATCTTCTAACGATGCTTTCTCCATAGCATCGTCTCTTTCGATCTTACCCTTTTCTTCAAGGCTTGCTTCCAAAGCCTCAATAGTTTCCCCACGCTCAATAAGAGTGCTCATGATTTCAAAGAGGTTAGCTTGGGCACTTTTATTACTAGGAAGGGCTTTAAGAATCATTAGACCTTTATTTTGAAGAAGGGCATTAACTTTTTCCATATTATCTTCTTCATCATTATTATCATGATCATTATTATCATCATTGTCATTACTAGAAGAAGATTTAGCCATGAGACAATGAGAGGTGGATGAACAAGAATAATTAATTTTTGAACTACTCAAGTTCACATCTTGTTGCATAGCAAATTGGGTTTCCTCTACATTATTATTAATGCAAGAGTTAGAGGGAACACAAGCATTTTCATCATGGCAACAAGATAAAGCAAGCATATCATAAAGAGATTCATCCAAGCAAATTTTTGATGATATGCAAGGACTATAAACACTAGCATGTAAATCATTTATAGTGCTATGAGTGTTTAGGTCCAAAGATGAAGCATTGCAACAAGATAGAGATAAATGATCATCAACAATGAGCTCACTATCCAAATTGCAAAGCCTATCACTACTCACCATCACATTAGTTTGTGGCTTACCACATTTTGGTGAAGTAGATGAAGACGAGAACTCGTCACGGCCGGAGGTGGAGGGAGAGCAATCATCCTCAATAGAGTTGGACACTCCATATTTATCTTGAAGCTTTGTCCATAATTCATGAGCGTCCCGGAGAGGCATGATTGACTCAAAAACTACAACACTCACAAATTTGCAAAACTCATTAGAAGCTAGAGCATCTAGATATAAGTTTTTCTCATCCTCTAAAGTCTTACTTTCGTAATCATTTGGAGGAGAAAAACCTATATCTAAGATACGCTCAATATTGGGGTCCAAGACCCGTAGGTGATTAAGCATATGAGTTTTCCAAACATTAAAATTTGTGCCATTAAATCTAAACAAGGAATTGTGCACTAAATCCCTAGACGACATCTTTACTCTCTAGGCGGTAAAGCCAACAAGAGAGACGAGGCTCTGATACAAATTGAAAGAACAACTATGCCCGAGATGTCGCCTAGTAGGGGGGGTGAATAGGCGATTAAAACTTTTTCTATTTAGGGGCTTGATAATTGCGGAATAAAACTATGTGTTTAAATTAACAAGCCAACAACCTAATTACTAGGCTCACCTATGTGCACCAACAAACTTATGCTAAGCAAATAAAGCAACAAGGTGATAGCTATAGAAAAGAACTTCAAGCACGAAGGCTATCACAATGTAAATTGCATAAGTAAAGCTCGGGTATAGAAATAACCGAGGCACGCGGAGACGAGGATGTATTCCCGAGTTCCTCCTTGTTAAGGGAGTACGTCTTGTTGGAGGGGTGTGAGCTCGCCACAAAAGGCCTACTCAAGATGCCACAAAGGCCTCACCCTATTCTCCGATGAACCTCACCCAAGGGATTGGTTCACCTTCCACTATCGGAATCCTTCGAGGCGGATTCCGGAGCCCTTTACAACTTTTCTTGGGGCACACACCCACAACTCAATTGGGGGCTCCCAAATTCGTGCCGAAGCTTCACAACTCGAAGTCTTCGCGGCACCTCCAACCGTCTAGGGTACACGATGCACCCAAGAGGCAACAAGCTCTTGGGAACACAATGCACCCAAGAGTAACAAGCTTCTCAACCTTCAACTTCACATATCACCGTGGAGAGAGCAACCCGATGCAACAAATGCAAAAAGGCAAGAGCACACAAAGTGCTCAAATCCTTCACTCCCAAATTTCAACCAAAGCAACTAATGCTATGGAGGGAATAAGAGAGGAAGAACAAAGGGGATGAACACAAAGCAACCCCAAATCTAGATCCGCAAGGTTCTCCTCACTTAGAGGAGAATTTGATTGGTGGAATGGTAGATCTAGATCTCCTCTCTTGAAACCCTAAATTTGGGCAAGAGTCATTGGAAGGGAAGAGAGGAATCAAGCTCACAAGGATTAGAACAAAGGGGAAGAGCAAGAACAGGTGAGCAAGGTGTGTAACCAGGTTTTGTGGGGGGGGGGGGAGGAGGCTTTTTATAGGCTCCCCCAAAAACTAGCCGTTGGAGCCTGTCCAGGCCGGAGACTCCAGAGTAAGTGACCGGAGACTCCGGCCTGCTGGGTCATCGGGGAGGCCGGAGATTCCGGTCATTGGGGCCGGAGACTCCGGGCACCCTCCGGGGGAGCTCCGGACCCCTATCCAGAGGCGCACCACACAGATGCAAAGAGCGGAGAGAAAAACTTGGGGCCGGAGATTCCGGGTCCCTTGGGCCGGAGACTCCGGTGGGCCGGAGACTCCGGTCCATCTCCGGGGTACCTCCGGACCCCTGTCCAGAAGCGCACCACAGCAGACAAACGGCAGCGAAAATTAGATGAACCGGAGACTCCGGTCCAGAGGGCCGGAGACTCCGGCCAGGCCGGAAACTCCGGACCAACTCCGGGGTAGATCCAACAGCAAATCCAAGACCCCATAACTTTTGCATATGGACTCCGTTTTCGACAATCTTGGACTCGTTGGAATCGTCACGATGAGCACAACAAGATTATGTAGAGAAACGTCATGGAACGTTAAAAACTCTTTTTCGCAAACCGAAAAACCGCATCTTTTGCAATTGAAGTCCGAAAGAGATAAAACCAATTTCGTTGGAAAGAGGACGACAAATGCATCCTTTGTAAAGGATAAAACAAGTAAAGGAGATTTTGCAAATAATTGGAAGAAATAAATCTTCCGCACGGATGAACCGGCAAAATCTTCAATACCGAAAACGCAAATGGAGACGCATATGAAAACCGTTTTTGGTGAACTTGGCTTTGTTATGACAAGCACGACAAGCACCAAGACCATACCATGATAAGAGACAAATAAGAACAAATAAAGATGATTGCATGGATGCAAAGGTTTGAGCTCTCCACGAACGATACGATCATGATACTCGGTCGAGAGCCCCTCTTGATAGTACGGCTATCTATCCTATAACCCTGTCTCTCACTAAACATCATGAGACCGGTAAAATAGAAACCCTAGTAAGATCATACCTTTGCCTTGTGCTTAAACCACTTGAGGTCGATGAAGACGATCTTCAACTCCTCAAGACGCACCACCTTTCTTCATTGCGCTTCGCTTGGTGAAGATTCACATGACGCTCCCCCATACACCAAGATGGGGAAAGCACTCTTCGGCATATCTTCACTTGGACTTGAGTGTCGATCAACCCGCACTTAGCCTTGATCAACACAAATCTTTTCTTCCCTTGAGCTTGACTCCAACAAATGGAGATCAAGCACAGCACCTTGACTCCAACACATGGAGACAAGCTTGGCCTTGACCAACAAAAGATCTTCTAACCTTGACCTTGACTCCAACCAATGGAGACAAGCAAGCTTGGCCTTGATCAACAAATGATCTTGACACAAGCTAAAGGACAACCTACACATAAAGCTCAATGCAGATATTAGTCCATAGAGATTGTCATTAATTACCAAAACCATGCATGGGATCAACCATGCACTTTCACCGGTGACCCACGCCCTCCAGGAGGTCTTCGGAGATATGAATTAGACTAATGCTTAAACTTGTGGATCATCTAGTAAGAATAGATTAGTAAAGAACTGTCGTAAAGCTTTAAAATTGTGGTGCTTGTCCTGCTTGGTAGCTCTCAAAGTCTAGATATTATTTTTGCAAAGAGTTGGTTTGGCTAACAAGGTAGACGATGTGAAGTCTAGAGGTTATGCATGATGTATATCTGTAGTCATTCAATGAACCAAGTTGATGTTATGTGTTTTCTTGATATCCTGCTAAGCCCAAAAATTCCGTACTGAGAGGGAATACTTCTCGTGCATCCAACTCTCTGAGCCAAATATCTTTGCCATTTGTGTCCACCATACCGACCTTCATGTGGTATTTCCTTGCCACTCCAAGTAAAATTTTCATGTGCTATCTTTAAAACTTTCAAAATTCTCCTTTTTTGTGCCTCTGTTTTTATCTTGAGGAAACAGTAGGAAGCTAGATATAACATGTGACAAGCAAGGTCATTTCCCCCCTTTCACCCAGTGTTGATGGTTCATGTCCTCACTTGAATTTGCCGAGAGCGGCTTAAGCAAAATATAAATATAACCCAACATTCTTCTCCGCCCAATGCAAACCTGAGAAATCAGTCAAAACATTGGTTAGTGGTGAAACCAAGGAGAAAGAGGAATGTACTCGTTCCTCTAAAACCAGCCACTCTCAAAAGTCTAAAAGCCTTGCTTGAAATGGGGGACTAGCTAGTTTCTTTACTGTGAAGTCGTTGACGAAAGCATGTATATCTCAAAACTGTTTTACTTCTGTCAAAAAAATAAAAAAAATAATAAAAAGCTCTCACACATGACTAATCCCCGCTTCCCTCTGCGAAGGGCCTTTCTTTTATTTTTATGTTGAGTCAGTCTTCCTCTTCCTTCTTAACCCCTCAAGCAATCACTTGGTGTCAACTTTGGTTCATGTTATCTTTGTGTCTAACTGTGAAAACTGTGTATTGACTTTATCTTGAGATAAACAAGTTGTAAGTTGAATCTTTTTGCTGAAAACTTAAATCTTTCTTTGTGTTGGCAAAATTCCTTTGTTGAACTAATATTGCTTTGTGAGATATCAATCATTGTCAAGTGTTATACTTCTAAATCTCCAAAGTACTCTTTTGTAGTAAATTATTGCTTAGATGTTACACATGGTTAATCATTGTTTGTTTCATTCAATGAACCTTTGTTTTTTATCAATGCATTCAGTTCATATGCTTTACATGATTACATGATCAAGATTGTGTTGGTAGCATTCTCTTCAAAAATTATTTTGTTATCACTTACCTACTCGAGGACGAGCAGGAGTTAAGCTTGGGGATGTGCTGACTGCTATTGGGAGACCCCAACAGGAAGGTATGAAGCAGCGTAGCGGAAATTTTCCCTTGATTACAAAACCAAGGTTGTCGAACCAGTAGGACTTGGAGAAGGCTTAGCAAGGTGTCAATAGCGTCGTTTCTCGATTATTGACGTGGACCTGCACACAATCACCAACAAACTACTTTGCCCCAACAAAACAGAGAGGTTGTCAATCTCTCCGGCTTGCCAAACACAAAGAAATTAAATGTGTGGATGTAAAATATGATGAGGATGAAATATGACCAACAAGCAAATGATGATGAAAAGCTATGAAGACGATTGTAAACAATGTAGGAAAATAGGACCGGTGATGGGGGGATACTTTATAGGTAGGCCCATGGACCCGGAAAGTAGACCCGCCCAGACCAAGAAGGCCAAAGCCGAGTCAAGCATCAAGTCACATGGGCTGGGCTGGAGACAAGCCGACCAAGGCCCATGATGGAGAAAGGACTCGTCAGCAAGGAGTCCAAGTACAACCCGGAGCCCTAACTTGGAAGGCCAAGACGTAGAGTAGGACTCCGTGTTCTAGTGTGACTCGGTATAACCTGTAAGTCCAGGGACCCGGCAGCCTTTATAAGCGGGGACCTGGACCTTAGAAGGCTAAGGAAAAAGAGAGAGACCAAGTCGCCGACTCCCCAGAAAGGAGCCGGAACCCTGTAATCGATATCAAATCTAGAGCAATAAAGAGAAGCAGCAAGTAGCTCTTTACCTCTAATCAAGAGGGGCCGAACCTGGGTAAATCCGTGTCCCTAGGCGAGATTAATCTCTCCTACGTACTTCGTGCATCAATGGCCCCAGAACTCACCTTCCCAGAGGAAGGACTTTCCGTGACACCCCCACGACAGTTGGCGCCCACCATGGGGCAGGAGATGCGTGGAGTTGAGATCGTGGGAGCCGCTCGCCGGGCCATGGAGAAACTCGCCATCGGGCGAGTCTACACTGATGAGCATGGAGAAACCGAGATCGATGACTCGGGCTGGACTCCAGAGATGGAGGAAGTCGACGAGGGTTATCAGTTTGTTTTTGGAGGGATCAACGTGTTCGTCGGCATGGTTTGCGCGTCAGGTCTTCACGCGAACTCGGCGGAATCAGTATCAGAACCAACAGCTGTTGTCGAGTCCGACGGCGAGGAGTCGGTTGGAACATCAGAGGTCGACATCATCGCCGAGCCAAAGAAGCAACTTGCTGTCAACCATGAAGAGGATTTGCTGGCAGAGCCACTTATGGAGCCAGATTACGACGTCGATTCAGAGTCTATCTTGCCCTTGTTCGAGGATCGGCTTGGGTATGGAATTGAAGAGGAGGATTACGTGGAGTCGCCAGTACGCGCCCGCGTCGTTGGAGTCTACATGTCTGGGAACGGCGGAAATCAGTTTGATCCAAGTCTACTAACAAAGGAAATCAATGCAAGCAACGCAGCAGAACGGGCGGCCGAGTTAGCCAGCGCGCGTGCTGCGATGGAGAGGCAACTAGCAGAAATCAACGAGGCAAACCGCAGATTAGCAGAAGAGCGGGCCCAAGTCCAGACTGAGGCCCAGGTTCTAAGGAGTCGCCAGGAGGAACTTACCTCTATTCAGCATCGCAGGGCGAGGAGTCGCCTGCGTGGCGGAGTCATTGTCAACCCTACTGCTTTGTTCAACACGCCCACTGGTCCAGGCGCAGGAGCCGGGCTAGGGAGTTCATCAGCTGCAGGAGGTGGCGCAGGAGGAGGAGCAACACCACCACCACCACCACCACCACCAGAAGGACCCGGCGGCAACGGTACCAACGGACCACCACCTGAAGGAGGAGTCGGAGGAGGATCAGCAGGTGGTATGGGACCTCCACCTGGCAGGTTTCGTACGCCAGAAGGGCATTACTCTAACCCAATGGACAACGTTCATGCGGCAACTATGAGGTTGGAGAACATTGAGATACCAGAAGGAGCAGCGGGACAGGAGACCCGCCGTGCTATTGAGATGCTGAAGACAGCAATGACTCAGCAAGCTCTTTATCCAGCGTTTCCAGATGCAAGTAGGCTACACTCGACACCGTTCAACTCTGGCACGAGGAGTCGGCATGACGAGTCTCACCCGGCCAACTCTACAAGCGCAAGGCGCCGTGAGCAAGAGAGGAATAGGGTTATCATACCAACTGCCTCATGAGCTCAATTGGTGGTTGATGAAGCAAGACAGCGACGAGAGAGGGAGGCGGCCAGGGCACGGGAGGCTGAGAGGGACAGAGCCCTAGCTGGTCCAGATAACCAGCCTCAGCCAACCCGGGCGCACACAGAGGTGACTTTTCCCGGTACCTCTCCTTCACTAACAGGACCAGAGTGCATGTCAGATGCCATCAGGTCCGAGTCTTTCCCCAGCGACTTCAAGGAGCCGCGCAAAGTTCCCAATTACGAGCCCAACATGGACCCGACCTCCTGGTTGGGCACATACGAGATGGCGATGAGTATCCGCAATGCCACAGGTAATCTGTGTGCCAAGTTCATGTACCTTATGATGGAGGGAGCAGCCAAAGTATGGATGCGTAACTTGCCCCCTAGATCAATTAATTCTTGGGAGCAGTTGAAGTCAGCTTTCATTCAGAACTTCCAGGGAACATGCAAAAAGCTTAGTACCATAGAGGACTTGGAGCGGTGTGTTCAGAGAAAGGGCGAGTCTGCAAGGCATTGGATGAGGCGAGTCTCGGAGATCATTAACTCATCGCAAGGACTCCCAACAATTTCAGTACTAATGGCAATGGAGAGAAATTGCAGCTACAATCCCTTGAGCTGGAAGCTGGGTCGCATGAAGGAGAGCCTGAATCAAGGTGTTCCCCTTACGATTGGTGAGATCATGGCAGGTGCTAACAAGCATGCTGCCACAGATAAAACTAAGGATCAGGAGGAAGGATCTAAAGGACAAGGTGGCAGTGGTCAGAACCAGAATCAAAATCAGAACCAGAATCAGGGAAGTAACAAGCGACCATATGGTGACAACTCTGACCTAGTGGCTAACACAAACACTGGGGTCAGGCGCAAGGAGAACAGTTCTCAAGGGTATCAGGGACGGAGGCTGACCACAGAGGAGGTTCTGGCGAGTCCATGCCCTAAACACGCCAGAAACGGCAAGTGTGGTCACACCTTGGGACAGTGCATGGATTTGCAGCGTGCCAGGTTCCCAGGACCAGGAAATAGAGGCAACAACAATGGATATAGAGGAAACAATGGTGATGGAGGACCCGGCAACCAGGGTGGAGGAGCCGGCAATAACCCTAACCAACCTCAGGGAGGAGGTAACCAGCAGGGCGGGTTCCAGCAGAACCCGAAGCAACTTCAGGATAACAATGGGCAGTATTATGTCACAACTCGGCCACAGAACCCGAGTCGCGGCGGTTATCATGTCTTCACAACAAGCACGTCCAAGCGTGCCAAGAAATTAAAGGTTAGAGCTGTCAATGCAGTGGAGCCGGCCCTTCCACAGTGGCTCAGGTGGTCAGAGCAAACCATCACATGGAGTCGAGCAGATCATCCGCCAAGAGTCGACGACCCAGGGCAGCTAGCCTTGGTGGTGGCACCTCAAGTTGGGGGCTACACATTGAACAAAGTGCTCATGGATGGTGGAAGTAGTATCAACATCTTATATTATGACACATTCAAGAGGATGCAGCTGCAAGATAGGCAGCTAATACCCACTGAGACAGTTTTTCATGGAATCGTACCAGGGAAGTCAGCCAAGCCAATCGGTAAGATTTATCTTGAGGTTGCTTTTGGCACAGTGGAGAACTTTCGTTCAGAGATTATGCCTTTTGAGGTAGTGGATCTTAAGAGTCCATACCATGCTCTTTTTGGTCGACCAGCGTACTTTAAGTTTATGGCCAGGCCATGCTATGTTTACTTGAAGCTCAAGATGCTAGGTCCAGCAGGAGTCATTACAGTTAATGGCAGCAGACAGATGGCATGGGAGTGTGAACTAGGTGATGCAGCTATGGCTGAGACAGCCTGCGCTCAAGAGGAGCTGAAATTCTACAAGGCGAACATGGACCCGGAGGACAACTCGGTCCTTAAGAAGCTGGCCACAGAGGAGAAGATGAAATTCAAGTCAGCTCAGGACACAAAGCAAGTCGACTTTACCCCTTGTGATTCTTCCAGGCAGTTCACCATTGGGACACATCTCTCTGATAAATAGGAAAGCGCGCTCGTCGAGTTCATCCGTGAGAACCGGGACGTCTTTGCATGGAAGCCATCAGACATGCCAGGAGTCCCAAGAGAACTCGCCGAGCACAGCTTACATGTTAACCCTAATGCAAGACCAGTTAAGCAGGGTCTGCGCAAGTTTCACGATGACAGGAGGAAAGCCATTGGAGAAGAGGTGGCTCGGCTTCTCGCAGCCGAGTTCATCAAAGAAGTCTTTTACCCAGAGTGGGTGGCCAACCCAGTGTTAGTACCAAAGAAAACAGGAGAGTTGCGGATGTGCATCGACTTCACGGGTCTTAACAAGCATTGCCCTAAGGGCCCGTTTGCATTGCCTCGTATCGGCCAGATCATTGACTCCACAGCAGGGTCAGAGTTACTTTGTTTTTTGGATGCCTATTCAGGGTATCACCAGATCAGACTCAACATAGAGGATGAGCTGAAAACGTCTTTCATCACGCCCTTTGGAGCATTTTGTTACACAACAATGCCCTTTGGACTCAAGAACGCAGGAGCTACATATCAGAGGTGCATCCAGAATTGTTTCAAGGAACAGATTGGAAGAAATATTCACGCTTACGTGGATGATGTAGTTGTCAAATCTCAGAAGGCCGACTCTTTGATAGCAGACCTGACAGAAACCTTTGGTAACCTACGCAAGTACAAGATGAAGCTCAATCCAACCAAGTGTGTTTTTGGAGTCCCTGCAAGCAAACTCCTTGGCTTCATTGTTTCAGAGAGAGGCATTGAAGCAAACCCAGAGAAAATCAAGGCTATTCACAATCTGCAGAAGCCGACTTGTCTAAAGGACGTTCAGAAACTCGCTGGTTGTGTAGCAGCTCTCAACAGATTTATCTCAAGACTCGGGGAGAAGGCGGGTCCTCTCTACCGACTCCTGAAGAAGTCAGATAAGTTCATATGGGACAAAGAAGCCGACGATGCTTTTGAGAACTTGAAGAGAACTCTATCATCAGCACCAGTACTTGCAGCTCCTACAGATAAGGAGCCCATGCTATTATATGTGGCTGCCAACGAAAGGGTGGTCAGTGCAGTAGTAGTTGTGGAACGATCAGAGGAATGAAAGGAGTATCCAGTGCAGAGACCTGTTTATTACATCAGAGAAGTCCTAACAGAGTCAAAGCAAAGGTACCCTCAATGGCAGAAGCTAGTTTACGGAGTTTTCCTTGCAAGTAGGAAGCTTAAACATTATTTCCAAGAGCATCCAATCAAAGTGGTGAGTTCAGCACCGCTAGCAGATATCATACGCAACAGAGATGCAACAGGTCGGGTTGCCAAGTGGGCAATCGAGTTGGGTCCTTACCACATCACATACGAGCCCAGGACAGCAATCAAATCTCAAGCTCTAGTCGACTTCGTCAACGATTGGACTGATTGCACATCTTCACCGAGCTCACCTTGCACCAAATATTGGACAATGCACTTCGACGGGTCCAGACAGTTAGAGGGCTCAGGAGCCGGCGTGGTTCTAACTTCACCAAAAGGAGATAAGTTGGCATATGTCCTTCAGTTACATTTTGATTGTACAAACAACATGGCAGAGTATGAGGCTTTGCTACACGGTCTGCGTCTGGCCAAGCAGATGAATATCAAGCGTATCAGGTGCTTTGGAGACTCGGATCTCGTAGCCCAGCAAGTATCTGGAACCTGGGACTCGAAGGATGCAAACATGGCAGCTTATAGAAGAGCAGTCGAACAGATAGCCGGGTTCTTCTCTGGTTATCAAGTGGAGCATATTGACAGACGCAAGAACGAGGCCGCAGATGCGTTATCACGACTCGGCTCTCGTCGAGAGAAAGTACCACCAAATGTATTTGTGGATGAACTTCACCACCCATCAGTCAAGTTGCCCTCAGAGGAGTGTTGGGAATATGCCCTAGAGGCAATAATAAAATGGTTTATTAGCATATTCATGTTTATGATAATAGTTTATTCTCCATGCTATAATTGTATTAATTGGAAACATAATACATGTGTGGAATATAAACAAACAGGTGTCCCTAGTAAGCCTCTACCGGACTAGTTCGTTAGTCAAGAGATGGTTAGAGTTTCCTAACCATGGACTTGTTATAGTCACTTGATAACGGAGTCATATCATTAGGAGTAATGATGTGATGGACAAGACCCGATAATAAAGAGTTGCAATTGATCGTGTCACACAAGTTTCATTGCCAACACTTTTAGTATGCCAAGTATAGTTTCCTTAGACCATGAGATTGTGTCACTCCCGTTTACCGGAGGAATGCTTTGTGGACATCAAACGTCACTTCGTAACTGGGTGATTATAAAGGTGGCTTTCAGGTATCTCCGATGGTATTTGTTGGGTGACATGAATCAAGAGTGGGATTTGTTCCTCCATGTGACGGAGAAGATATCTCTGGGCCCTCTCGGTAATATAGCATCAGAAAGGTTGCAACCATGTGATTAAGTGTTAATCACAGAGATCCTATATTATGGACGAGTAAAGAGAATTTGCCAGGTAGCGAGATGAAACTAGATATGGAGATATCGATGATTGAATCTCGGGCAAATTAAATATCGATGAGACAAAGGGAATCGTATACGAGATTAAGAATCTCCGGCATCATGGTTCAATCGATAAGGAACTTTGTTGAATATGTAGGAGTCAATATGGGCATCCCGGTCCCGCTGTTGATTATTGATATGATCATGTCTGCATGTTCTCGAACCCGTAGGGTCACACACTTAACGCTCCGATGTAGCTAGGGTTAGCGATGAGATAATTGATGGTATGCACGAATGGTGATTCGGAGTCTCGGATGGGATCCCGGACGTCACGAGGAGTTCCGGAAGAGTCCGGAGAATAAGATTCATATATGGAAAGTGGTTTCCGGAGGTATCGGAAAAGTTCCGGGAATTTTCCGGCAGAGTACCGGAATATTCTAGAAGGTTCTAGAGGAGTCTAGAAGTGGGGCCCATAGGAGTATGGGTCCCACATGGCATGAAGGGGTGGTGGACTGGCCTCATAGGCCAGCCGCACCACCAGGGCATTAAAGGCCCATATGGGCCAAAGGGGCCCATAAAGGAGGGGCCGGCTGATGGGGGGATACTTTATAGGTAGGCCCATGGACCAGGAAAGTAGACCCGCCAAGACCAAGAAGGCCAACGCCGAGTCACGAGACAAGTCGCATGGGCTGGGCTGTAGACAAGCCGACCAAGGCCCGTGTGGAGAAAGAGGCTCGTCCAAAGAAGGAGTCCAAGTACAACCCGGAGTCTAACTTGGAAGATCAAGACGTAGAGTAGGACTCCGTGTTCTAGTGTGACTCGGTGTAGCCTGTAAGTCCAGAGACCCGGCGGCCTTTATAAGCAGGGTCCTGGACCTTAGATAGAGGAGTTCTAAGAGACAAGCTTCAACCAGTAGAGACACCCTAGCAACCAGAGAGAAGTCGCCGGCTCCTGAATTGTGGGAGCCGGGTCCTTGTAATCGAGATATAATCAAGAGCAATAACATAGAAGCAGGAAGTAGGTCTTTACCTCGAATCAGAGGGGCCGAACCTGGGTAAATCCTTGTTCCTTGGCGAGATTAACCGTTCCTACGTACTTCAGTCATCAATGGCCCCGGAACTCATCTTCCCTGAGGAAGAACTTGCCGTGACAACCCCACGACAGTTGGCGCCCACCGTGGGGCCTATGGTGACAAAAGGAGTTGAGATCGTTGGAGCTGCTCGTCGAGCTATGGAGAAACTCGCCATCGGGCGGGTCTACACGGATGAGCATGGAGAGACCGAGATCGATGACTCAGGCTGGACTTCGGAGATGAATGAAGTCGACGAAGGCTACCAGCTTGTCTTTGGAGGAATCAACGTGTTCGTCGGGATGGTTTGCGCGTCGGGTCTTCGCGTGAACTCGGCGGAGTCAGTATCAGAGCCAACCATTGTCGTCGAGTCCGACGGCGAGGAGTCGGTCGGAACTTCAGAGGTCGGCATCATCGCCGAGTCTGAGGAACCCCTAGCTGAGAAACCAGAGATGCTGCAAGAGTCAGATTCAGATTATGATGCAGATTCAGAGTCCATCCTACCCTTGTTTGAAGATCGGCTTGGGTATGGGATAGAGGAAGAGGATTATGAGGAGTCGCCAGTACGCGCTCGTGTTGTGGGAGTCTACATGTCTGGAAACACTGGGAATCAGTTTGATCCGACTCTATTGACAAAGGAAATTAATGCAAGTAATGCCGCTGAGAGGGCGGCTGAGTTAACCAATGCTCGTACTGCGTTGGAGAGGCAACTAGCTGATATCACAGAAGCAAATCGTAGATTGGCCGAAGAGCGGGCCCGAGTCCAGGATGAAGCTCAAGTTGTGCGGACGCGCCGCGAGGAGATTACTTCAATTCAACACCGCAGAGCCAGGAGTCGCTTGCATGATGGAGTCCACATCAATCCAACCAATTTATTCACCACACCTAATGGTCCAGGCAGAGGAGCCGGACTGGGAGGCTCAGCGGCAGCAGGAGGCGCCGCAGGAGGAGCCGGAGGAGCACCACCACCACCACCACCACCACCCCCAGAAGGACCGGGAGGCAGCCATACCAACGGACCACCGCCTGAAGGAGGAGTCGGAGGAGGAGCATCTGGTGGCTTAGGGTCTCAGCCTAACAGATTTCATACCCCAGAGGGACATTACTCTAATCCTATGGACAATGTTCACGCGGCGGACTCTGAGATTGGAGAATATTGTGGTACCAGAGGGACCAGCGGGACAGGAGACTCGTGAGGCTATCGAGCTACTGAAGACAGCTTTGACTCAGCAAGCTTTGTATCCAACCTTTCCAGATGCAAGTAGACTACATTCAACACCCTTTAACTCAGGTACGAGGAGTCGGCACGGTGAGTCCAACCCGGCCAACTCTACGAGTGCAAGGCGTCGTGAGCTAGTGAGGAATCGTGCAAACATGCCAACTGCTTCACAGGCTCAGCTAGTGGTTGATGAAGCAAGGCAACGACGAGAAAGAGAAGTAGCAAGAGCTCGGGAGGCAGAGAGGGACAGAGCGTTAGTGGGTGCAGCCAACCCGCCTCAGCCAACCCGGGTGCACGAGGAGGTGACTTCTCCTGGTGCTTCCCCAGCGTTAACAGGACCAGAGTGTTTGTCTGATGCCATCAGATCCGAGTCCTTCCCCAGCAGTTTCAAGGAGCCGTGCAAGGTTCCAAACTATGAGCCCAACATGGACCCGACCTCTTGGTTGGGTACATACGAGATGGCAATGAGTATTCGCAATGCCACAGGTAATCTGTGTGCCAAGTTCATGTATCTTATGATGGAGGGAGCAGCCAAGGTTTGGATGCGCAACTTGCCTCCTAGGTCAATCAACTCTTGGCAGCAATTGAAGGCGGCTTTTATTCAGAACTTCCAGGGCACATGCAAAAAACTCAGCACCATCGAGGACCTGGAGCGGTGTGTCCAGAGGAAGGGCGAGTCAGCAAGGCACTGGATGAAACGAGTCTCAGAGATCATTAACTCCTCACAGGACTTCCACCGGTTTCAGTGTTAATGGCGATGGAGAGAAATTGTAGTTACAATCCCTTGAGTTGGAAGCTAGGTCATATGAAGGAGAGCCTTAATCAAGGTATTCCCCTTACGATCGGTGAGATCATGGCAGGTGCTAATAAGCACGCTGCCACAGACAAAACAAAGGATCAGGAGGAAGGGACTAAAGGACAAGGCTGCAATGGTCAGATTCAGACCAGAATCAAGGTGGTGGCAAGAGGCCGTATGGAGACAACTCTGACCTAGTGGCCAACACAAACACTGGAGTCAGACGCAAGGACAACAATTCTGGTGGATACCAAGGCCGTACTCCAAGCATAGAGGAAGTCTTGAGGATTCCATGCCCTAAACATGCCAAGAACGGTAGATGTGGTCATACCTTGGGACAGTGCGTAGATTTGCAGTGCGCCAGGTTCCAAGGGCCAGGAGGAGGTACACAACATGGTGGCTATAGAGGAAACAATGGAGCCGGGGACCCGGCAATAACGGTGGAGGAGCCGGCAATAACCCAACCAACCTCAAGGAGGAGGTAATCAGCAGGGCGGGTTCCAGCAGAACCCGAAGCAGCTCAATGATGGCAATGGTCAGTATTATGTCACAACTCGGCAGCAAAACCCGAGTCGTGGCAGCTACCATGTCTTCACGACTAGTACGTCCAAACGTTCCAAGAAGTTGAAGTTAGAGCAGTTAATGCAGTAGAGCCGGCCCTTCCACAGTGGCTCAGGTGGTCAGAGCAAACCATCACATGGAGTCGGGCAGATCATCCTCCAAGAGTCGACGAGCCAGGGCAGCCTCCTGGTAGTGGCACCTCAAGTTGGGGGCTATACATTGAACAAAGTGCTTATGGATGGTGGAAGCAGTATCAACATCTTATATATGACACATTCAAGAGGATGCAGCTTCAAGATAGACA